>JBBGZY010001655.1:1800000-2387500 GCA_037952925.1 Lithobates clamitans | reverse complement strand
TGTACTGGTTTGGGTAGGGAGTTCCAGAGGATGGGAAAAGCTATGGAGGGGAGCATAGGAGGAGGAGGTGAAGGGTCCTTGATTGGATAAGCATTTGGTATTTTGAGAAGAAGTTGGTGGCAGTGTTTTGAATGGCTTTGTAAATTTATGTTAACGTTTACAATTTTATTTGTTGGGTGATCGGAAGCCAGTGGGGGGGATTGGCAAAGGGGGGCAGTGAACACAGCGGTTGGTAAGGCAACATGACAGCCAGAGAAGGTCAGCAACAGCAGCCCCCCATATTTCTCTTATGATAGGTTCCCTTTTAGGGTTATTTTTGTTTATGTACTGATCGGATCTGCCAACACCTTTCAAGGATTTTTAGTTGTGGTGGATCATAAATGAATGAACAGGGGTCATTTTGTCTTTTCAGAATCAGCACAGCCTTTTACTGGTTTCCAAGAGGAAATCCCTCTATGGGGCAGCACAGATCCTCAGTAAAGGAGCCGAGCGTCTGTCAAAGTCTGTAGCAGAGAACCTGGAGAACAAGCGCCAGCGAGACTTTAATTCTGAACTGCTGAGGTTACGGCAGCATTGGAAGCTAAGGAAGCTGGGAGACAAAATCCTGGGAGACCTGAGCTTCAGGAGTGCAGGTAACATTCAGAATAAATATGACTGGGTGTCTGTAGAACCTTTCCTCATGGTAGTGCTTCCATTGTCAGTGGTAGCACTGCTGACAGAAGCACCCTAGAACCTCAACACCCCCAACTGCACCCCCCCCCGCTTCTGGGTAGGGTGCATGCCACCCCGGCTGTGCTTTGATTTGTTACAGCACAAGCCGATCGGCGGGTCCCAGCCAATGGTCGCCAGGACCCGCTGATCGACTCCGTCATTCACGGAAGAGAGTTCTCAACAACACAGAGCTCTGTATACAGGGAGAAAAACTACAAGATCGCTTAGTAGAAGCAGAACATATTTACACATTGTTAGGCACACAGTTAACCCCTTCCACTATATGGTAACCCCTTCCCAGCCAGTGTCAGTACATTGTATAGTATTAGCAATGATCACTGTCATAGTGTCACTATTGACGTCAGTTAGTGTACCCCTCAGCCAGCATCAGCTGGTGTCAGATTGCCCACCATACTATCACAGTCCCACTATAAGTCACTGATCACCTCCATTACTGGTAAAAAATAAATAAATAAATCTTGTGAATATACAATTGGTTGTAGATGCTATAACTTTCACGCAAACCAAATAATATACATTTATTGGGATATTTATTTATTTATTTTTCCCAAAGACATGTAGCAGAATACATTTTGTATATTAAGTAATGGTGTCATCACAACAGTGTGCAACAAGGGGAGGGACAATTCACAAAATCCGTTATTACACTAATTTGTGGTGTGGGTCAGCATTAGAGGTCGACCGATATGGGTTTTTCTCTGGCCGATGCCGATATTTAGAAATCGCGGTGGCCGATGGCCGATATGTGATGCCGATTTTTTTGGGCCGATATATTTGGCCGATTTTTTTTTTTTTTTCCCTTCATCTCATAAAATCTAACAGATATACCCCTTTCACACTGGGGCGTTTTTCAGGCGCTTTTGGGCTAAAAATAGCGCCTGTAAAGTGCCTGTAAAACGGCTCCCCTGCAGTCTCAGTGTGATATCCCGAGTGCTTTCACACGGAGGCGATGCGCTGGCAGGATGTTAAAAAAAAAAAAAGTCCTGCAAACGGCATCTTTGGAGCGGTGTATACCGCTCCTCCACCACTCCTGCCCATTAAAATGAATGCGCACCGCTGCCGAAGCGCCTGCAAAGCGTTTTGGCAGTGGCGCTTCAGGGGCGCATTTAACCCCTTCCTCGGCCGCTAGCTGGGTTATAAGCGCCCTGCTAGCAGCCGGATAGCGCCTCTAAAATGACGGTAAAGCGCCGCTAAAACTAGCAGCGTTTTAACATCAACGCATGCCTGCTCCAGTGTGAAAGCAGCCTTAAGTAATACAGAATTTTTTTTTCATTTAAACATTAAACAAAACAAACCTTCAATCAGTTCACTTGTATGTATAATTTAGAAAACAAAAAAAAAAAACTATCTTAAATATTAAATACACAAAAACAGGTAATCAAAACTTTTGGACGAAAAAAAATGGGCTAACTTTACTGCTTAGGTTTTTTTTTAATTCATTACTGTATTTTTTTTTTGTAAAAATTGCGTTTGAAAGACCGCTGCGCAAATACCGTGTGACATAAAATATTGCAACAATCACCATTTTATTCCCTAGGGTCTCTGCTAAAAAAATATATATAATGTTTGGGGGTTCTAAGTGATTTTCTAGCAGAAAATACAGGATTTTTACTTGTAAGCAACAAGTGTCAGAAAAGATTTAGTCTTTAAATGGTTAAACTGAGAACTTCTACACATGGAGTTCAGTCTATTGATAAAAAGAACCTGAAAGATACAAATGTATCTTCTTATCAGACTTGGCTGCCCAGAGGAGGAGAGAAGAAAACTTCACAGATAACTTAGGGAAACTTGCATTAACTTCTATTACAGAAGTCATTTGCAAGTCACGGCTGAAGTTACAATCGGCCTTTTTTATCAGCACAATCGCCCGATGCCAATTAAGTAAAAAACGCCAAATATCGGCTGATATGTCGGTAGACCTCTAGTCAGCATACCAAAAAAAAAAGGAATTGGGGAAAGTACCCCCAGGGACAGTAGGTATTACGAACGACCCCAAATGGTAATGTCAAAATGTAAATATCAAACTTAGGACTTGACAAATTAAATAAAGACAGCACTACATAAATTAAATCATAAACCTACACCCATCACTTTAAAAAAAAAAAAAAAAAATTAAAAATATTTTTCCTTTATAGAACAAAGAATAAGTAAACCCAGTGGTGATCAAATACCACAAAAATCTCAATTTTTGTGGGGAAAAAAAAATGAAAATTTTAATTTGCGTAGAGCATTGCATGACCACACATTTGTCAAAGTAGCACAGAGCCGAATAGCAAAAAAAATGCTCTGGTCAATAAAGGGGTAAAATCTTCCGGAGGGCAAGTGGATAAAATATTTCCATGAGATGGCTTTGTGTTTTGTATAATTCAGATCGATGCTGCATCCACCTAGGTGAGTAAGATGTATTTTTTATTTTTCCTACAGCCTGTACTTCTCTTTTAACCACTTAAGGACCGGAAAGATTTACCCCCTTAATGACCAGGCCATTTTTAGCGCTATGGCACTGCGTTGCTTTAGCTGACAATTGCGCGGTCGTGCGACCTTGTATCCAAACAAAACTGATGTCTTTTTTCCCACAAATAGAACTTTCTTTTGGTGGTATTTGATCACCTCTGCGTTTTTTTTTTTTTTTTTTTGCGCTATAACCAAAAAAACCTGACAATTTTGAAAAAAAAAAATATTTTTTTTACTTTTTGCTGTAATAAATATCCCTCCAAAAAATGTAAAAAAAAATCATCAGTTTAGGCTGATATGTATTCTTCTACATATTTTTGGTAAAAAAAAAAATCGCAATAAGCGTATATTGATTGGTTTGCACAAAAGTTATTGTGTCTACAAAATAGGGAAAAGATTTATGGCTTTTTTTTTTTTTACTACCCTGTTTCCCTGAAAATAAGATCTAGTGTGATTGTCGGTGATGGCTGCAATATAAGCCCTACCCCCCAAATAAGCCCTAGTTAAAGTCCTTGTAGGTCTTATTTTCAGGGTAGGGCATATTTTCGGGGAAACAGGGTAGGGCTTATTTGGGGGGTAGGGCTTATATTGCAGCCATCACCAACAATCACGCTAGGTCTTATTTTCGGGGAAACAGGGTAGTAATGGCGGTGATCAGCTATTTTGTTTTGTTTTGCGGGACTGTGACATTGCAGCGGACCGATCGGACACTTTTGTGGGACCAGCATTTATTGATAATTACTCTTCCCCTTTAAGAACTATTACACCAGCAATAACGTCCAATGCTATCTTAATTTGAAAGTATTCTCAAACAACTCAACGTAACATATCTGAACTGAGTGATTTACATAGATTGACTTCAACATGGCAGGAAAGGGATTAACACTGTGGAGGGGGTGATCAAGGGGTTACGTGTTCCCTAGGCAGGTGTTTCTAACAGTGGGGGGAGGGGACTGACTGGGAGTGTAGTGAGATCGCTGTTCCTGATCACAAGGACCAGACGATCTAACTGAATTCTCCTGTGAGAACGGGGATTTGCTTTGTTTACATCGGCAGATCCCCCTTCTGCCTCTCTGAAGAGTGATCTCGGGTGGCCGGCGGACATCGCGACCACTGGACCTGCGCATCCGCTCCCCAGCCGTGCAACAGGTGCGCGTGCCCACAGTGACTCGTTCACAAAGCGGTGTACGGGTACGTCGTGTCGCGCAGTAGGGTCGCCCTGCCGCAGTATATTTGTGGTGGGCGGTCCTTGAGTGATTAAGGCAGGCAATTATATTTATTGCAAAATGAAGCTACGCTGACACCACTGCTTGAGATTTCATTGCAGTGGTGTTGCCAGCGTGAACAGAGGGAGTAAGGCACTCGCTATATTTCACTGAACAGGAAAGACGGAGTTAAGTGATGGCCCTGCAGTTGCACCTTCAAAAACAAGTCTGCCATGGCAGTCCACATATTTTTGTTCTATTAGGTTCCACTAGGTACAGAGAGATGTGAAATGATTGTTACCTGGTTTCGGCTGCATCAAGAGGCATCTTCACATCCTTGAAGGGTGGTAGTGGCAGGGGCGTTGCTAGGTCTACAAAAGATCTGGGGCTAGAGCCCATAGCAGCGTGGTAAAGAAAGTCATACGCTTGGGCGTAATATACGTGTGGGTGTATATATATCCCCAGAGAGCCCCCCGCTTACATCGGGGTCCCCAGAGAGCCCCCTGCTTACATCGGGGTCCCCAGAGAGCCCCCCCTCCCCTTGGGGACCCCTGCAGAGACTCGGGGCTATTGGCCTCAGATTCGGGGCTATAGCCCCAAAAGCCCCCCCCCCCCTAGCAACACCCCTGGGTAGTGGTATGCAGTTGTTTGTTTATTTTGGTGAATCACGCCGCCCATTGTACACGTGTGGTGAGCAGGCGTCTGAGGTTTTCATTACCGCCTGCAAATGCATAAACATGCTCTCTTGGCTTGAAAAATATTTAGAGTCAAATTGTTCCTGTACACTTCACCTCAGGCTATGGCCAACTTTAGTTTAGTTAGCCCCTAGCTTCCAAAATCCTCACAGCAACATTTTTAGGTTTCCTCCTCTCTGTGCTCATTTATCCATGCCCTTTCTTTTTTTGCTATTTTATTTTTTATGTAGGCTCGCTCTTTCCTCATCATGGAACGTTTGAGGTCATAAAGAATACGGACCTTGATCTGGATAAGAAAATGCCTGAGGACTACTGCCCGCTGGATGTCCATATCCCCAGTGACTTGGAAGGCTCTGCTTATTTAAAGGTCTGTGTAACTCAAATCCGTACTCTTGGAGAAGTCTTTCTCAACCCAAGATAAGCAAATCCCTTTGTGATTCATCACATTTACACTCTTTGACTGGACACAATAGATCTACGTCATCAATACAACACTCAAATGTGC
This sequence comes from Lithobates clamitans, assembly GCA_037952925.1. Lineage (NCBI taxonomy): Eukaryota > Metazoa > Chordata > Amphibia > Anura > Ranidae > Lithobates > Lithobates clamitans. Next base: position 2,381,909 of record JBBGZY010001655.1, on the reverse strand, counting down.
CCCCCAGGACGTGGGATCATTTTGTAACCACAGCAATAAGTCTTTTGTAATTGAAGACATTAATAATAATTACTCAGATTAAAAAAGCCTTTGATTAAAAAAAATTGGGGGGGTTTCCCCCAGGAGACACTTTGAGATTTCTTTAGGTATAAAGCGTGTGGGTGTGTTCTATATAGGCTTTCTTCCCTCTTAACGATCGATCCCACAAAGGCACGTCACTGACCATGTGACCACCCCTCTAGGTGAGATCATGTACAATGGTCCAGCTTTATATTGCATGGGAAAGGGAAGTGAGGAATAAGGTAAGTTTTTTTTTTTTTTTTTTTTTTTTTTTTTTTTTTTTTTTTACTTAACTGCTTCAGCCCAGGAAGATTTGGCTGCTGAAAGACCGGGCCGTTTTTTGCGACTCGGCACTGCGTTGCTTTAACTGACAATTGCGCAGTCGTGCGACGTTGCACCCAAACAAAATTGATGTCCTTTTTTCCCCACAAACAGAGCTTTATTTTGGTGGTATTTGATCATCTCTACGGTATTTATTTCTTGTGCTATAAACAAAAAAACAGCGACAATTTTGAAAAAAAACAATATTTTGTTCTTTTTGTTATAATAAATATCCCCATTTAAAAAAAAAAAAACAAACAAATTTTTTCTCAGTTTAGGCCGATACGTATTCTTCTACATATTTTTGGTAATAAAAATCGCAATAAGCGTATATTGATTGGTTTGCACAAAAGTTATGGCGTCTACAAAATAGGGGATAGATTTATGGCACTATATATATATATATATATATATATATATATATATATATATATATATATATATATATATATATATATATATATATATATATATATATATACTAGTAATGGCGGCGATCTGCGTATTTATTTCTTTTTTTTTCTATCTGGACTGCGACATTATGGCGGACACATTTTTGGAACATTGGCATTTATACAGCGATCAGTGCTATAAAAATGCAATGATTACTGTAAAAATGTCACTGGCAGGGAAGGGGTTAACACTAGGGGCCGATCAAGGGGTTAACGGTGTTCCCTAGTGTGTGTTCTAACTGAAGGGGGAAGGGGACTGTCTAGGGGAGATGACAGATCGCTGTTCATACTTTGTACGAACAGACGATCTGTCTCTTCTCCCCTCAGAGAACCAGGATCTATGTTTACACACACAGATCCCGGTTCTCGGTGCCTCACGAGCGATCGCGGGATCCTGGTGGTCATCGTGACCGCCGGGCACTCGCATCAACTCTGGGGGCGAGCATACGCGCCCCTAGTGGCCACAGGGCGAAGCGACGTTACATAACGTAGTTTCACCCAGCTGTGCCATTCTGCCACAGTAAAACTGCGGCAGCTGGTCAGCAAAAGGTTAAAACCTACCCTAGACTAAACAAGAATCTAAACCTTGCTATCTGGGGAAGGGGGTGGTGGTGAGGGGGAGCATTTTTTTTATGGCTGACTAGGATTCAGTTTTACTCTAATCTTCAGGTAACATGAACATTCTCCCTCATAGTGGGGCTTTGTCTGCACTACAAGACCTCACCGCTCATTTAGGTCTAGGTGGCATGGAAAAGTTCACTATATTGTCAAAAGTATTGGGATGCCTGCCTTTACGCGCACATGAACTTTATTGGCATCCCAGTCTTAGTCTGTAGGGTTCAATGTTGAGTTGGCCTACCCTTTACAGCTATAACAGCTTCAACTCTTCTAGAAAGGCTGTCCACAAGGTTTAGGAGTGTGTCTATGGGAATGTTCGACCATTCTTCCAGAAGCACATTTGTGAGGTCAGGCACTGATGTTGGATGAGAAGGCCTGGCTCACAGTCTCCACTCTAATTCATCCCAAAGGTGTTCTATCGAGTTGAGGTCAGGCGTCAGAGCAGGCCAGTCAAGTTCCTTCACCCCAAATTCACTCATCCATGTCTTTATGGACCTTTCTTTTGTGCACTGGTCCAAATCATTTGGTGGAGGGGGATTATGGTGTGGGGTCATTTTTCAGGGGTTGGGCTTGGCCCCCTAGTTCCAGTGAAGGGAATTCTTAAGGCGTCAGCATACCAAGACATTTTGGACAATTTCATGCTCCCAACTTTGTGGTAACAGTTTGGGGATGGCCCCTTCCTGTTCCACCAGTGCACAAAGCGAGGTCCATAAAGACATGGTTGAGTGAGTGTGGGGTGGAGGAACTTGACTGGCCTGCACAGAGTCCTGACCTCAACCCGGTAGAATACCTTTGGGATGAATTCGAGCAGAGACTGTGAACCAGGCCTTCTTGTGCAACATTCTGTGCCTGACCTAACGAATGCGCTTCTGGAAGAATGGTCAAACATTCCCATAGACACACTCCTCAACCTTGTGGACAACCTTCCCAGAAGAGTTAAAGCTGTTATAGCTGCAAAGGGTGGGCCAACTCAATATTGAACCCTACGGACTAAGACTGGGATACCAATAAAGTTTGTGTGTAAAGGCAGGTGTCCCAATACTTTTGGCAATATAGTGTATATTTACTTACGCAATCCTCAGCGCTGCTAAACTGGTCCACGCAACCTCTTCTGTGGTGGTCTGAGGTTCTGACGTCATCAAGACCGACACAGTGTCCATAGCCCTTCATTGGATGGGAGGACAGCAAGGGACAGTCCAAATCTGGAGCAGGGGGGACATGGTGTCTGCTGGGGGAGTGCAAAATGGGTAAGTAAAATTACTTTTTCTTGTCTACAGTCTAGACTGAATGAGCAGTTAACCTTTGCAGTGCTAATGCAGCCCCACTGCCAGGGAGAATTGTGAAGTTTCCTGAAGTTGAGCTTTGATAGAGTGAGTAAATGGGGTCTATAAAGACAGAGGCAGGGTGAGAAAGCACAGGGTAAGTGCACTGTGATCTCCATCTAGTGTTCATTTGTGGTATTGCACCAGTGTGTTCTAGATCTCTTAATACCAAGCCAAAGTCAGGCTGCTATTGAAAAAGATTGTTTTAAAGGAGCACAATACGACGATACTTGAACATAAATGAGCTGCATGGGTGAGTTGCCAGAAAGAAGCCTTTACTGCGCCAATGTCTCAAAAAAGGCCGGTTACAATATGCCCGACAACACCTTGACATGGCTCACCAGGCTTTTTTGTGACATTGGAGCAGTAAAGTCTTCTTTCTGGCAACTCGACCATGCAGCTCATTTTTGTTCAAGTATCGTCGTATTGTGCTCCTTAAAAACAATCGCATTGTCTTTTTTTTTTTTTTTTTTTTTCAGCCTGTATTTCTCCTGAGGTTACCTGTGGGCTTTTCTTTGTATCCTGAACAATTCCTCTGGTAGCTGCAAATCTTTCTTGGCCTTGCAGAAAGATTGAGCCAGCAACGCTGTAATCCATATGTGTATCTATTGACTACATAAGAGTGAAAATAAAACTCAGAAGTTGACGCGTTTCAGTGAGAGCCTTAAGCCTCATACACACGATCAGATTTTCGGCAGGGAATTGTGTGATGACAGACTGCCTAAAATCCGACCGTTAGTACGCTCCATTAGACATTTGTTATCCAACTTTCCGCCAACAAATGTTGGATAGCAGGCTAATACATTTTTGGCGGACAACGCTCTGTTGTCAGATTTTCGTATCGTGTGTACACAAGTCCGTCACACAAAAGTCCAAAGTACAAACACGCTTGCTCGGAATCAATGCTCACCAAACACGACATTAGCAGAAGGTGCCCAAAGAGTGGCGCTCGAGAGCTGAAGTTCCACGCAGTACGTCACTACGTTCGTGTTTGTTGGCCGACAATTGTGTACCGTGTGTATGCAAGACAAGTTCACGGCACATGCCCTTCGGACAAAAGTCTGACGCTCTGCCAACAATCGGATCGTGTGTATGAGGCTTTAGTCATAGGGCCAATCTTTCTTTATTTCTTGGCCTACCTGACTTTGGCTTGGTATTAAGAGTTCTGTGAATTTTCCACTCAAGTGAATAAACAGTCCTGATTGGCATATTCAAGGATTTGGATATCGTTTCATATCCTTTTCCATCTTTATAAAGTTCTATTGCCTTGTTACGCAGGTCTTTTGACAGTTCTTTTCTGCTCCCCATCGCTCAGTGTCTAGCCTGCTCAGTGCATCAACATGAGAGTTAACAAACGCATTGACAATACATACACACACTAATTGCAATCTAAAAAGCCACAGATGTGGGAAATTAACTTTTACTTGCCATTGTAACCTGTGTGTGCCACCTTCTGTGTTTGTACCAAGGCCAAACATCCCAGGGTATGTAAACTTTTGATCCGTGCCATTTGGGTGATTTCTGTTGTCTTGATTTAAAAAGGAGCCAAACAACTATGTCATAATAAATGGCTTTATATGATCACTATCCTTTAAATAAAAGATTTTTTTTTTTTTGGCACGATCAGTCATATTTTCAATATCAATGCCAACATTTCACGATTTCTGCCAGGGTATGCAAACTTTTAAGCACAACTAAGTTTTTTTACTTCTGTTTTTTTTGGACTGGAATTTGCGTTTCCAATATCACAGGATGACTTTAATTAACTACTTGCAGCCAAATCACGCACCAAGTACGTCATTTGACTTCAAGTGGTTGTACCTAGGTGATTTCAATCGGCTTTCTTGTAGTAGCAAACGGAGCAGCTAACTAGCTGCTCGATTGCTATTACAAGCAGCAGGAGGGGATGCTCCCCCACTCCAGCGGCTTGCTCGGGCTCTCTTGTCTCATTGGGAGACCCAAGCTACTAGCCAGCACGTCTGCCAGCTTGTCTGAGACCCATACGAAGCTGGGATTGGCTTTGATCGGGTCTCCGCTATGGTAACCTGGAAGCGATTACATGACTTCCAGTTTACCTGGATGTCAGCGGCGCTATTTTTTGAAAAAAAAAAAAAAAAATTCCAAAACGCTGATCTTGGTGTTTTAGAATGCTATCAATGGCAGAGGAGGGATTTGGGGTTTTACAGACCCCAGATCCCTCCATAAAGAGTAAATGTCACATGCTTATTGCTGTACAATGGATGTTTACATCCCTTGTGACAGCAATAAAAGTGATAAAAAAAAAGTAAAGCAACAGTGTAAAAATAAAATAAATTTAATAATTTCTCATCTCTCCATGCTAGAGCGCAAAGGTAAATGTGCGCGTCAGTCCCGCACGCACACAAAGTGGTAAACTGTGTCACCTATGGATAGTAAAATTTACGTTGTTTGTCGCTGTTGCATGGGCGTGCGCAATTTTAAAGCGCGACATGTTTGGTATCTATTTACTCGACTTGGCATCATCTTTTATATTTTTTAAGAAAATTTGGGTTTTGTGGTTTTTTTTGTGCATTAAAATTCAAAAAAGTGTGGGTTTTTTTTTTCAGCAAAAATTGCGTTTGAAAAAAAACGCTGCACAAATACCGTGTGATGCAAACAATTGCACTAATTTTATTCTCTAGGACCTCTGCTTTTAAAAAAAATATATATAATGTTTGGGGGTTCTAAGTAATTTTCTAGCAAAAAAAAAATACTGTTGGTTACATGTACACAAAGTGCCAGAAAAGGCCTGGTCTTCAATAGTTAATGTCTTTTTGTTGTTGATTTTTGCAGGTTTCCATTCAGAAGCAATCCCCAGACATTGGTGACCTAGGAACAGTGAATTTGTTCAAACGTCCTGTACCTAAAGCAAAACCAGGTACATGTGCTGTTATGTTTTTGTTATCCTACAGTGTATATTTATATTGTTTTACAGCATGGTAACCATACATTGCTAGCTTGACACAACATAAGAGGAAACAAAACATTTGAGGAGTCTGTTCTTTAGAGAGTATAGTGGTAATAAATAGGAAACAGGAATAACATAAGATTGAAAGTAAAACTAAAATAATTTTTTTTTTTTTTTGGATAATGGAGAGGGATTAGAGCACCTGTTAGGTTTCATGGCTGTCTGTGCCCCCATTTTAGGGAGATTTCCCTTTGCTATTTGTCCTGTTTACCATTATCATTGAAAGTAAAAAAGAAAAATCCCAAATTTTGCGTTGTCCCCAGAAAAGTAATCGGGGCAAACTCTTCCAATGGGGACACTAGTTCTTGTGACCTGGGGGTCCCCAAGGAATACCCTTAATTTTGACAATGGGACAGGAAGTGAAGCGAAATCTCCCCAATGGGATTAAGATGGCACAAAATAAAATGACGGGTTATGACCCTCCCTTACGTTATCAAAAATGAAATATGTTTTGCCTATAGTTTTACTTTAATATAACATTTCAAGAGGAACAAAACAGCCATATGTATAATTTTTAAACTTGTGTAAGTCTACATGTCCTCAACAGCAGGGCTGGCTATACAGCTTCAGTGTATCTGAGCTCAAAGATGTAAAGCTTAACCACTTCACCCCCGAAGGATCTACCCCCTTAATGACCAGGCCATTTTTTGCGATGCGGCACTGTGTCGCTTTAACTGACTATAGCGCAGTTGTGCGACGTTGTACCCAAACAAAATTGACCTTTTTTTCCTACAAATTGAGCTTTCTTTTGGTGGTTTTTGATCACCTCTGTGGTTTTTATTTTTTGCGCTATAAACAAAAAAAGAGCAACAATTAAAAAATTTTTACTTTCTGCTAGAATGCACATCAAAAAAAATTAAATAAAAAAAAACAAAGTTCAGTTTAGGTTAATATGTATTCTGCTACATATTTTTTGGTAATGGCGACGATTTGCGACTTTTAGCGGGACTGCGACATTGCAGCGGACAAATCTGACCCCAAGTGATACTTTTTGGGGACCAGGAACACCAATACAGTGATCAGTGCTAAAAAATTCACTGATCAATGTATAAATTGCACTGGCAAGGAAAGGGTTAACACTAGGGGGTTATCAAGGGGTTAAGTGTGTTCCCTAGGTGTATTCTAACTGTGTAGGGGATGTGCTCACTGGGACAACACAGAGATCGCTGTTCCTGATCACTAGGAACAGAAGATCTCTATGTTGTCCCCTGTCAGAGCGGGGATCCGCCTTGTTTAGATCCCCATTCTGCCTCTGTACCGCGATCCGTGTGGCCGGCAGACATTGAGTCCGCGGGACCCGCGCACGTGCTCCCCCAGCGTGCAGAGGGCACAGGCGCCCACACTATCTCATGCACGGACCGATGTACAGGTACGTCGGTTTGCACAGCTAAGCCGCCTTGCCGCAGTATATCTGCGGAAGGCGGTCAGCAAGTGGTTAAAATAAAACCGACATGAAACACAATGCCTGAGTATAAACTAGAGCTTGACAGGCATTATATTTAATATATAATAGTCGCCTGATCCTGCTGTATTTGCTAGGCTTGGAATACAATCCAATGTGTTTGGCGCCAGTATACAGTACACTCTGTTTACTTCCTTTATCTGGACAACATGAACAGAGTCCCTGTCTGGGACTTCCTCCATTGATGCATTTCACCCCCAAAGCTGGGTTGAATTGTAAAAATTAAATCTTTACAATTAAGTCCAGCAGTGTGGGTGAAGCAATTGCAGTCTGTGGGTCATAGGACAGTCCCTTGCTGGCATTCAGCACCTGATCGTCCATGGTGGGGGGGGCAATTCAGGGTTTCAGAGCAGCAAACCCTAAACCTCTGCCAGTGTAATAGATGCACCTTTGGCAGCAATTACAGCCATGAGCCTATATATGTAAATCGTCAGGTTTTGTTTCTATTTTACTTGGCTCCAGCTCTATGTTTGCCAGGGAATTGTGAGTAAACAAACTTTTTTTTTTTTTTTTTTTTTAAGTTCAGCCATTGAGTTTTGAACTCTGACTTGGCCTATCCAGTACGTTATGCTCAATGTAATTTTTCTTGCTGGGGGACATTTTTTTCCTAAACTCCAGTTTTCTTCAGGGTTTCTCTGTTTTTTGCTGCATTCATTCTTCCCCTTCCTCTCACAAGCCTTTAAAGTGATTGTAAGCCTAATTTTCTTAAAAATATAATATACATGATATACTTACCTGCTCTGTGCAATGGTTTTGCACAGAGCAGCCCCGCTCTTACTCTTTTGGGGTCTCCCACTGGTGCTCCTGGAGCTCCCCCCTGGCATAGCTACATGCTATGGGGGCACACATGTAGGCTCAAATCCAAGCTGCACTGTGGATGTCCACTGCCGTGCACAGCTTGGCACCGTTGCCCTGTCATCCCCACCCACCCCCCTCCTTCCACAGGCTGTGATTGACAGCTGCAGGAGCCAATGGCCCCGTTTTGCCTGTCTGTCCAGTGAGGAGAGAGCTGCTGCACTCAGCCACAGCACTGGATCGAGAGCGGGCTTGGGTAAGTATAAAGGCATGCTGGAGGGGGAGCCGCATCCAAAATGTTTTTTTACCTTATTGCAGAGCGTACATTTAAGGTAAAAAAACCTTCTGCCTTTAGAACCACTGGGTTTGCCGCAGAGAAACACCCCCACTGTGAGATGCTGTTCCCAGAAGTTCTTCTTTAGCATGCTACCATTGGCAAGAGCACTCATCTTTCTTGCTAAAAGAAGCCTAGGGTTAGGTCTGGGAGAACTCACCCCTTGGCAGAGTTAACTACCCAGCCTCAAACTCCAGGTCCAAGTCTTGCACCTTGTCAACCTGCAAATGTTAGACCTCCAAGTCCCCCAAACCCTTAGACAAATCCCTCCCAGTGAGGTTGTGCGCCCACTGGTGAAAGGGGGGGGGGGGATGTCTGTTAGCCATTGTAGGCACTTGGACAGCCTGCATCCTAGATGCTAGTGTGCAGGAAATGGCTTACATTGGATACAAGCTATAGTTTCACTCCCAGACCCTTCCATTACTTCCAGCTTGCCTGTGTCCCTGCATAGGTTAGGAGATATCATTGCCCCAGTCCCTGTAGTGGACATAACAATTCCAGGGCTTCTACTGCAACCTGTTCACAGTTCCTAAGCCAAAATGAGGCATCTGCTCCATTTTGAGTGTTAAAGTCCTAAATGCCCAACCAAACAGAAACATAAAAATTATACACACCCAAATGGCTACCTCCTCCAAATTATTAAACAGCAGAAGGATATAAAACGGCACATCTGCAAAAATACCAGTCCCACCCCCCCCCCGTAAACCTCCCGCCCACCAATTCCTCTACCCCCTTATCGAATGAATCGGATCGCCGGGACAATCCCGAGGAGCTGACACTGTGCGGCTGTGCCACTAACCCCTCACAGTGATGTAAAACCCCTGGTGACAACACCTGCAAAAGATGGGTATGTTGAGCGGTGGTGACTCCAGCATCCGCCCAGTAACCTGGATGGAAAGCACCACACCTTAGAACCACTATGGGTGAATGTAGTGCAAGCTATCAACCAGGTGAACCTGGGGGCTGCATGCACAATCAAATTAATGAATTGAAGCCCCGCTAATGAGTCTGATAAACACACTATGTCCGTAACCAGTCCCGATCCACAGGTAAAGGTAGATGCCTCTAAAACCTGAACACGGAGATGGTGAATACTGGGGCCGCTGTCTGCCATTTATTGATCCCTGTTCTATGTTCTATATGCCTTTGTTCATGCCCAGAAAAATCCACCACATCGGTCATAGACTTCCTTCTTCTGGGAAAAGAAATGGAAAAAGAAACAGTGCAAAGGGTTGTTGTGTAGTAAAATAACTTAAATGCACTTAAATGCACTCACAAGAGTATGTGGCTGGAGGGCTGTCCACAAACTCCTGTGAATGCATTTATGTGATTTTAATAAATTCTTCTGTTTTTTTTTTTTTTTGGGGGGGGGTTATTTAAAGGATTGCAACAGACATACTAGATAATGATCCTTTGTGCTGTTTTTCTCTGTTTCTTTATACTTGTCTCTGGAGCCCCCACTCTGGTTACCTCTGCAGCATCCGATTCATCCAGTATTAGGTGTAATAATACAGTCTACTATATGGGAATACCTGTGACTGATGTACTACTGATTTGGGCTATGATAGGATATATATTTAGATTATTGCATAGCTGTGTAAAATATATTGTATTTGATTGAAATTGCACAACCTTTTCATTGTGTAGAGTATTTATTTCTTTTTCTTTTAGTATTTTGTTTAGAATATTTATTATTCTATAGCAAAGTTATTGAATTAAAATATACGGAGGCCCAGTCAGTAAAACTTTATTTTGGCTGGTGTCCGAATCGCGTATTTGCACTAGAACACATCACAGCCCCCCTTTACTTCGCTGCCCTCCTGTACATCGGTGTCTTTTAGCCTACCTGTCACATCATAGCCCCCTCTTTACATCATTATCCTCAGCCCTCCCTTCACACCACAACCCCCCTTAACATCACAGTTCCCTCTTTAAACCAGTCCCACAGTGTCCTCAGTTCCCCTTTACATCGCGGTGCTCCTTACAATGTAAGCCACCCCTGCACTATCCTACTGTCGGCAGGGTAGAGGCACTTATCAGCTGTGTGAGCTCTCCCGAGTCCCCTGCCGGGCCCCTGCTGTCCTCCTCACAGCAGGCAGGGGTAGGAGGAGCTGCAGATCTGGACTAGGGGCAGAAGCTGGCAAACTTACTATGTTAACCAAGTGGGTTATGCATGTTATTTGAAAAGACTTCCTCTCTTTGTCCTGATCTGCAGGACCTCCCACCCCCACCTGCTGTGAGGATGACAGCAGCAGCCGGGAGGGAGACTCAGGAGAGCTCACACAGTGGCTGCCGTGGTCCGGACAGGACTGTCACTTGGTCAGGGTCCGGACCGTGGTCCGCCATTTATTTATCCCTGTTATATAGCATTTCTAGCTACATTCCACAGCTGATTTTCTGCTGGACACAACATCTGCTGGCAATTGTTACCTTGCTGATGCTCGGTTTTGAGTTCCACTTTCCCAGCAGCTGATGTTCCTTACTCCCTTTCCCACAACATATCCTTACTCCCTCTCCCACAACGTACAGTGCATCCGGAAAGTATTCACAGCGATTCAATTTTTACATATTTGGTTATGTTACATTCTTATTTCAAAATGGATTAAATTCATTTTCCTCAAAATTTTACAAACAATCCTCTATAATTGGCAACGTGAAAGAAGTTTAATTGAAATCTTTGCAAATTTATTAAAAATTAAAACAATTACAACTTCAAGAATTTTTGAGTATGATGCTACAAGCTTGGCACACCTATTTTTGGGCAGTTTCTCCCATTCTTTTTTGCAGGACCTCTCAAGCTCCATCAGGTTGGATGGGGAGCATCAATGCACAGCCATTTTCAGATCTCTGCAGAGATGTTTAATCGGGTTCAAGGCTGGGCTCTAGCTGGGCTGCTCAAAGACATTCACAGAGTTGTCTGGTAGCCACTTCTTTGTTATCTTGGCTTTTGCGCTTAGGGTTGTTGTCCTGTTGCAAGATGAACCTTCGCCCCAGTCTGAGGTCCAGAGCGCTCTGGAGCAGGTTTTTATCAAGGATATATCTGTACCCTGCTGCATTCATCTTTCCCTCGATCCTGACTAGTCTTCCAGTTCCTGCTGCTGAAAAACATCCCCACAGCATGATGCTGCTTCACTGTAGGGATGGTATTGGCCAGGTGATGAGCGTTGCCTGGTTTCCTCCAGACACGATGCTTGTCATTCAAGCCAAAGAGTTCATTTTTTGTTTCATTAGACCAGAGACTGTTGTTTCTCAGAGTCCTTCAGGTGCCTTTTGGCAAACTCTAGGTGGTCTGTCATGTGCCTTTTACTGTGTAGTGGCTTCCCGTCTCGTCGTTCTACCATACAGGCCTGATTGGTGGAGTGCTGCAGAGATGGTTGTTCTTCTGAAAGGTTCTCCACAGAGAAATGCTGGAGCTCTGTCAGAGTGACCAACGGGTTCTTGGTCACGAACTAACGCCCTTCTCCCCCGATCGCTCAGTTTTGCTGTGTGGCCTGCTCTAGGAAGAGTCCTGGTGGTTCCAAACCTCCATTTACGGATGATGAAGGCCACTGTGCTCATTGGGACCTTCAATGCTGCAGAAATTTTTCTGTACCCTTCCTCAGATCTGTGCATCCTGTTTCGGAGGTCTGCAGACATTTAATTTGGACTTCATGGCTTGGTTTGGGCTCTGACATGCACTGTTAACTGTGGGACCTTGTATAGACAGGTGTGTGCCTTTCCAAATCATGTCCAATCAACTGAATTTACCACAGGTGGACTTCAGTCAAGTTGTAGAAACATCTCAAGGATGCACCTGAGCTCAATTTTGAGTGTCATGGCAATGCACATGTGATTTTTATTTTTAATAAATTTGCAAAGATTTCAAACAACCCTAGTTTCATGGTGTCATTATGGGGTATTGTTTGTAGAATTTTGAGGAAAATAATGAATTTATTCCATTTTGGAATAAGGCTGTAACACAAAATGTGGAAAATGTGAAGCGCTTTGAATACCTTCCGGATGAACTGTATCTGTAAGATTTTTTTTTTTTTTTTTTTTTTTTTACACAATCTCTCCCTTCATCTGGGAGGATTTCTGGCCTATGTTGACATCAAGAATGCATACATGCATGTGCACATTAGTCAAGACCTTGGAGAGGTTCAGCTCTAACCTTGTGAGATTGACACTGGAAGTGATTCGCTTGCAATATCTGGGTCTCTTCGAAGACACAGCTCAAGGCAGTGTTTTTCTATTTTAGGAGAAACTTTGAACTCTATGCTTCTGAACTTTTTCAGTCCAAGAATTGCCTTACTTTTTGCTTCTGCATGAGAGTCCTGAAGCTGATGGTAGCCTCCTTTTTTTGAGGCAGTTTTCCATTTGCCCATTTGCACTCCCGAGGCAGTTCCATTTGCCCAAATCTACTCCAGAACCCTACAACACAGCATCCGGTTGTCTTGAGTCAAATTTGGTCTAATCCTTTGGCAGACAGATTCATCTGTCACCAAAGACAAGATTGTCTCTGCCCTGGAGTTGAGGAGGTCCTTTCTTTCTGTCTTCTGGAAGATCCTTGTGACTGATGCCAGCCTGACGGGTTAGTAAATAAGTCTTTGGCACCTTGTCATGCAAAAGGGCTTAGATATTGCAGAAATGCCATCTTCCAGTTATTATTCTGGAACCTCAGGCAATGAGTATGTCCCTGCTACACTGGACCTTTCAGCTGGAGGGTCATACAATCTAGATCCAGGGTCGGCAACTGTCGATCCCGGCCAGGTGACGGGTAGATCGCATCACTTTGCCGACCCCAGGCTAAACTGCTTCTTCCCAGTGGCAGACCAGGGTGAGAAGTCCGGGCTTCAGAAGGAGAGAGCCGCGCGGGCGTAGCGGTGGAAGAGAGAGGCAGAGCGCTGAAGGAGAGAGCCAGGAGGGCGGAGCAGTGGAAGAGACTTGCTCAGACACTGAGCTAATGAAGCAGCAGGTGTGGACTTGCTGGGGCTGCTGTCAGATCAGGAAGGAAAGAACCCGGCAGGTGGAGCATTTGCGGAGAGAGGCGGGCGGAGCAGTGGAGGGGACTTGCTCTTGCACTGAGCTCACTGAAGCAGCAGAGCAGGCGTGGGCTCACTGGGGCTACTGTCGGATCAGGAAGGAGAGAACCTGGCAGGCGGAGCAGGTGAGGAGAAAGGCGGGTGGGCAGAGCAGTGGAGGAGACTTGCTCTGGCACTGAGCTAATTCTCACTGAAGCAGCACGCAAGTCGCTCCGACTTAGAAAAAGGTTCCTGTACTACTTTGGGGGCAACTTGCATAGACTTCTATACAGAAGTCGTTTTGCAAGTCGCCGTGGAAGTCCTGCAAGTCGTGCCGCCCCTGTGAACCGGGGCTAATGTGCTTATTATCAGTAATTACATTTTATCAGATTTTATTTTCATTATTGCACTTGCATGTGCAATTGTAATAAAGAGACATGTAAAGAAGATCAAACCCCCTCACTTCTCAAGTGTTCATCTGCCAGTGCTTCCCCCATCACAGCTGTCAATAAAAAACGTGTTTTGGGTATATGGAAAGGAATGCGACTTCCTCCCCCTGTTATGCAGTATTTGGGCAAAGTGACCAATTGTCAGGTCAAGCATTGTCATATGACAGAGGGCTGACCGCAACCAACACTGAGTATTTTTGTGGTATCTGCAGAGTGGCAGGGGATTGCTGCAGAGGTAAATATCACAGGGTCATAGGCAAGCTTTACACCAGTGGTCCCAAAGTACCGGCCCACGGGCCATTTGCAGCCCGCGGACTGGTTATAAATGGCCCGCAGGCAGGGCCTATCCTGGATGGTTTTGCACCGCAGAGAGGAAAGCGCCGAAGAGCTTTGTCTCCGTCTTCTCTGTGCTGCACGCTGCTGCAGCCCAGAGAGAGAACAGAGCGGAGAAAGGATCTGCCCATCGCCCCGCCCACCTAGGCACTGGTGATCGATCAGAGCCCCGGATCCAGGGTCCTGCTGCCACCTCAGGGCCGGAGATTGTGTCTTTCTCTGGGTGCCCTGTGTTGAAGCAAGGAGCTGACTTGAGGAGAGGTGAGTGAGCCACCACACCAAGGCAAGTCCTTAGTGGGGTGACTGGGGTAGTAACATAAGAACACAAGGCGCCACTCTAAGTGCAGAATGCCATAAAATTTATTAAAACAAATAAGAAAGGTGGTACTCACAAAGTTACATGTTAAAAAAAGCATGTTGGTAATGTAACTGCAGTGTCCTTGGCGGTTCCTGATCCGGCCTTTATGGTGCTGGTGTCCGGTGGACAGGCTCGGCGGTGGATGCCGTCGCTTCCTGCCGCTGGAACGCACGCTGTAACCCAGGAACCACAGGGATGAGATCCCTTCCGGATACGGGGGACATACAGGCGACGCGTTTGCGGAGCTACGCTCCTTCCTCAGGCCTAACGAGTGATGTGATTGGACCGTAATTAAAGGCTTGTGAATGGCGCTGATTGGTGGCAACAGCGCGCTGTGCTTGAATTCTATCTGCATTCACTCAAGATGGCTAGTATTTAAACGATGCATCAGGCAACAACTACTAGGAATACTAAATATATATATATATATATATATATATATATATATATATATATATATATATATATATATATATATATATATATATATATATATATATATATATATATATAACTGCAAAGTTACATCATAGAGTGATATTAAATAATTTTTTCTCATATTTTTTTTAATTTCTTTTATTTACCACTATATCTTTTTCTCCATTCCTGATTTCCACTATTCACATCAACATTTCATATTTATCAACCTCATCACACCTATAAAGATGAATTAGCGCTAATTTTTTGGAATTTATTATGTGTTATCCTCCATTGCTAGGTCCTGTATTTATATAGCCCAAGCTATACTTACTATACATGTTATCACTTTATAATTTAATATCACTCTATGATGTAACTTTGCAGTTATTGTAGAGATATATATATATATATATATATATATATATATATATATATATATATATATATATATATATATATATATATACATTTATTTAGTATTCCTAGTAGTTGTTGCCTGATGCATCGGTTAAATACTAGCCATCTTGAGTGAATGCAGATAGAATTCAATCACAGCGCGCTGTTGCCACCAATCAGCGCCATTCACAAGCCTTTAATTACGGTCCAATCAGATCACTCGTTAGGCCTGAGGAAGGAGCATAGCTCCGCAAACGCGTCGCCTGTACGTCCCCCGTATCCAGAAGGGATCTCATCCCTGTGGTTCCTGGGTTACAGCGTGCGTTCCAGCAGTAGGAAGCGACGGCATCCACCGCCGAGCCTGTCCACCGGACACCAGCACCATAAAGACCGGATCAGGAACCGCCAAGGACCCTGTGGTTACATTACCAACATGCTTTTTTAACATGTATCTTTGTGAGTACCACCTTTCTTATTTGTTTTAATAAATTTTATGGCATTCTGCACTTAGAGTGGCGCCTTGTGTTCTTACGTTCCAGCACCTAGAGGACCACTTCTTTTCTCCCATCAGGGCAGCCTTCTAACGTGGTTAGTGTATCATATAGTTACTATGGACATTTCTCCAGCTTACATGGACATTAAAATCTATAATTTTTGCTAATAGACCTATGTTCATCCATCCTCATTAATTATTGAAATTGCTTTTAAATGTTAATTTTATTTTTAATTTTATTTCAATTGTTATCCTCTTATAATTGTTTTACTGGCTGTTAATCTGTAACTGTGTCGGGCTCAGCGCTCACATTCACCTGTTATAGGGTGACTGGGGTAGCAATCTGTGTGTGGGGGTGCAGTGTGTGTGGGGGGGGGGGGGGGGCAATGCTGGGTTTAATAATGCGTTTTGCTGACATCAGTGCTGGGTTTAATAATGCGTCTGCTGTTAGGGTCTCAACTGCTAACTCACTTAAAGCAAACTTGGCTCATCTAACACAGAGCAAACACTGCCAAGCATCTGGCAGTAAGCAGTGACTGGTAGCAAGCAGTAACTACAACTGTATATAGTTTGTTTTTGAAGTTTGAAAGTTTGCATGTGGCCCCCATGGGATATGAAAACTTGTCATGTGGCCCTCAGGCAATTTGTTTGAGACCCCTGCTTTACACAGACAACTGTCACTTTGACTATGTAAAGTAGCTGTTGTGTTTTGATTGGTTTGTTTTTTGAGTAACTCTTTTAGGGTCCTTTACACACGGGCTTGTCCGTGTATAGACTTCGCTTTGCTCAGCAGGGATCAATCTGTTGATCTCCGCTGAGCAGGCAGATGACAGGTCCGTCTCTACTCACTGTGAGGAGATGGACCTGTGAAAGCCCTGCTGTCCTCTATGAAAATCGGATGTCCGTTTTTATCCAATTCTCCAGACGGATGGAAAATAGGGTTTCCACCCGTCTGGATTTCACGGACAGGATCGGATTGGATGTCAGCGGACATGACACCGCTGACATCTGCTGCTCCATAGGGCTGAATGGAGCATCCAATCAGGTCCGCCTGAAAAAACTGACAGGTGGACCTGATCGGAAAGCCCGCGTGAAAGGGCCCTAATACTTGAAGGCCAGGCCTTTCTTGACAATTTTTGTTTACAAGTAGAAATCTAGTATTTTTTTTTGCTAGGAAACTACGGTACTTAAAATACCCCAAACGGTTTTTAGCAGAGACCCTGGAGAATAAAACGGCGGTTGTTGCAATTTTTTTTGGTTTTTCAAACACAATTTTTTTAGAAATATACACTTTATTGAAGTTTAATGCAAAAAAAACATAATACATAACCCAATTTTTGGCAAAATATATGAGGATGTTACGCCAAGTAAATAGATGCCCAACATGTCACAACCCCTCTAGCTGCAAACATAATTGGGGTTATGGCTGACAGCTGCAGCCATAGATCAGGTAAACCACTTAAAACCAACACACACATATATACAGTGGGGACCGAAAGTATTCAGACCCCCTTACATTTTTCACTCTTTGTTATATTGCAGCCATTTGCTAAAATCTTTTAAGTTCATTTTTTTTCCTCATTAATGTACACACAGCACCCCATATTGACAGAAAAACACAGAATTGTTGACATTTTTGCAGGTTTATTAAAAAAGAAAAACTGAAATATCACATGGTCCTAAGTATTCAGACCCTTTGCTGTGACACTCATATATTTAACTCAGGTGCTGTCCATTTCTTCTGATCATCCTTGAGATGGTTCTACACCTTCATTTGAGTCCAGCTGTGTTTATACTGATTGGACTTGATTAGGAAAGCCACACACGTGTCTATATAAGACCTTACAGCTCACAGTGCATGTCAGAGCAAATGAGAATCATGAGGTCAAAGGAACTGCCTGGAGAGCTCAGAGACAGAATTGTGGCAAGGCACAGATCTGGCCAAGGTTACAAAAAAATTTCTGCTGCACTTAAGGTTCCTAAGAGCACAGTGGCCTCCATATTTCTTAAATGGAAGACGTTTGGGACGACCAGAACCCTTCCTAGAGCTAGCCGTCCGGCCATACTGAGCTATCGGGGGAGAAGAGCCTTGGTGAGAGAGGTAAAGAGGAACCCAAAGATCACTGTGGCTGAGCTCCAGAGATGCAGTCGAGAGATGGGAGAAAGTTGTAGAAAGTCAACCATCACTGCAGCCCTCCACCAGTCGGGGCTTTATGGCAGAGTGGCCTGACGGAAGCCTTTCCTCAGTGCAAGACACATGAAAGCCCGCATGGAGTTTGATAAAAAGAAACACCTGAAGGACTCCAAGATGATGAGAAATAAGATTCTCTGGTCTGAGACCAAGATGGAACGTTTTGGCCTTAATTCTAAGCGGTATGTGTGGAGAAAACCAGGCACTGCTCATCACCTGTCCAATACAGTCCCAACAGTGAAGCATGGTGGTGGCAGCATCATTCTGTGGGGGTGTTTTTCAGCTGCAGGGACAGGACGACTGGTTGCAATCGAGGGAAAGATGAATGCGGCCAAGTACAAGGATATCCTGGACGAAAACCTTCTCCAGAGTGCTCAGGACCTCAGACTGGGCCGAAGGTTTACCTTCCAACAAGACAATGACCCTAAGCACACAGCTAAAATAACGAAAGAGTGGCTTCACAACAACTCCGTGACTGTTTTTGAATGGCCCAGCCGGAGCCCTGACTTAAACCCAATTGAGCATCTCTGGAGAGACCTAAAAATGGCTGTCCACCAACGTTTACCATCCAACCTGACAGAACTGGAGAATATCTGCAAGGAGGAATGGCAGAGGATCCCCAAATCCAGGTGTGAAAAACTTGTTGCATCTTTCCCAAAAAGACTCATGGCTGTATTAGATCAAAAGGGTGCTTCTACTAAATACTCAGCAAAGGGTCTGAATACTTAGGACCATGTGATATTTCAGTTTTTCTTTTTTAATAAATCTGCAAAAATTTCAACAATTCTGTGTTTTTCTGTCAATATGGGGTGCTGTGTGTACATTAATGAGGAAAAAAAATGATTTTAGCAAATGGCTGCAATATAACAAAGAGTGTGACAACACTGAAGAAATGACATTTTTCTACAATGTAAAGTAGTGAGTGTACAGCTTGTATAACAGTGTAAATTTGCTGTCCCCTCAAAATAACTCAACTCACAGCCATTAATCCGCTGGCAGTGAGATACTGTGTGTGTGTGTATGTATGTATATGTGTGTGTGTATGTGTATATATGTGTGTGTGTGTGTGTGTGTGTGTGTGTGTGTGTGTGTGATATATATATATATATAATATTGTGGTTACGGTAAGTGTATGATTAAATTTGTATTCCAGATTGGTATCTTGTGTCCCTCCACCTCTGCACCTTGTATTCATTGCCTGATCTGTTACATGTTTTCAGCCAGTCTCTCATTGCCATCTGTTTGCGATTGGTTAGCCGTTCTCCATGTGAAAACTCTCTGCCTTTCTCATTTCCAGGGACTCCACATTGGCAGACGAAACTGGAAGCCGCACAGAATGTTCTGCTTTGTAAAGAAATATTTGCACAATTGTCTCGTGAAGCCGTTCAAATCAAATCCCAAATCCCTCACATTGTCGTCAAGAACCAAATTATCTCCCAGCCATTTCCTGGTAAGAAATGTATGTTTTATGACTGTAGGAGGAGATGACTTTAGAGATCCGCTTAGTCTGTCGTTTAGCTAGAAATTGTATTTATTACCCAACACTTTGTATGGAGGAAAAATGTGTAGCCTTTTTTTTTTTTCTGGAAACTTTCTTCATTCAGCATTTGAGAGCAAGAAATGGATGAAGGAAGCAGATCTTTGGAGAAATGCGTAAGCTGCCATTACTGACCTACTTCTAAAACTGGTCCAAAACCAGGACCTGGACCAAGTATGCAGATCAGGATATTTAACTTCATTTGCTGCATAGCAAGTGAAGGCTGGAAAGTATTGGGAGCTTTTGGATGAGCATGACATCCATCCAGGAAGCTTTAACTACTTTAACTCCAGAAGATTTTCCACCCCTGTCTGACCAGGCCATTTTTTTGCGATATGGCACTGCTTTACGTTAACTGACAATTGCGCGGTTGTGCGACACTGTACCCAAATGTTGTTCTTTTCTTATTTCCCCACAAATAGAGCTTTCTTTTGGTGGTATTTCATCACCTCCTGGGTTTTTTTTATTTATTTGTTTTTTTTTTTGTGCTATAAACAAAAAAGACGGACAATTTTGAAAAAAAAAATAAAACCTATCCAATAAAAAAATTTAAAATTCTAATTTCTTCATAAATTTAGGCCAATATGTATTCTGCTACATATTTTTGGTAAAAAAAAAAAAAAAAAAAAAGTCCCAATAAGCGTATATTGATTGGTTTGCACAAAAGTTATAGCGTGTCTGAACTATGGGATATTTTATATATATTTTTATTTTTAGAAGCTTTTGCTTTTTTTTTTTTTTCTTTCAAGTAGTCAAAAATGTAACCCCATTAAAAACGCCTGTAAACAGAGCGTGGCTAAACGCGAGTTACCGCGTTTACACGCTGTTACAGGGATTTGGCGTTTCAAATGCCTCTAAACATCCGTCCTGAACGCATTTTTTTTTGCTTTTCAAAAATGCTTCTAAACTCAACTGACTATAAACGACCCTGTGTACATGTACTGATAAGATAACATGGAAGAGAGTTCAGGGGCAGCTGAAAAAAATGCCTAACTGCTCCTAAGGTTCCATGCACACTGGACTTAAAAAAAAAAAATGTAGATTCTACAGGCGTTTGACGTTTTTTTTCACCTGCCTCTAGAAGCACTTCTATTGTGTTCTATGTGTCTTTGCACATTATTGACTACTACAGGCGTTTTGTGTCAGGGACATTCAGAGGCAGGAAAAAAAAAACCCTTCTCTATCGCGTTTTCTGGAGAAGCTTAGGAGCTGTAAAAACGTCAGTCTCTTCTAAACTCCTCTTATCTCTTCTAAACGTTAAGTTTCAACGTTTTTTTTTTAGTAAAAAAAAAAAAAAAAAGGTGTGTTGTCACTGTACATGATTTCCTGGCTTTACAGGAAGTATCTTTTGACCCTGCCCATCGTCTCCATCTTTCTATGAGAGAGCCACACGTTCAGACATGACCAGGAGGGAGGTCACACAACATCAGTTGATTGCAGCTGTGCAAGGACATGCCAACCTCTGGGATAAAATCTCACCCAGATTATAAAGACAGAATTATAAAACATTCATCCTGGGCGGAGATGGCGTGAACTGGAGCATCCTGAGTATTGGGAAGAGTAGAGTGGCATGGCTCTTGTTGGCTCAGGAATCTCTCCTCACAATATCCTTTGCTCTTTTTGTCCAAAATGGCACCCAGCAAAAAAAGGCTGTGAAATGCTTTATTTGGGAGTAAAACTTGCAGAGGGGCGTGTAGTACAAAAAATGCCTGTAAACTAAAATGCTCTTAAACTCTCATAGACTCGCCTAAACTTTGTACAATATGCTCTCAATTCGCGTCTTTTATGCCACGTTAAAATGCTGACGTTTTTTCTGCTCCTAGTGTGCATGGAGCCTAAACGTCCGTTTACCAGCAGCAGTGTACATGAGGCCTAAAACCGACGTTTTTCACTATCGGTTATCAGCTGTCAAGTTTCCAGCGTTCAGAAGAGGTTTTCAACTGCCTTGTGTACAAGGCCTAACTGTGTGCCTAACCAGTGTTTTATTACAGCGTGGGAGGTGCTTTTACTGGGGGAAGACCTGGATCCATATCTCTGCCTTGCAGGTCATCCATGTCTTCCCTCCTGTAAGAACGTCAATCTGCCTTGTTTACATAGGCAGACTGGCATTCTTCCTCTGCAGCATGATCGGCGCGTGCCGGTGGACATAGAGTCCGTGGTACCTGCTGAGCAACTCCCGGGAGTGAGACGCTAGTGGCACGCTTTTGCGACCTCTACGCGGAAGTGCAGGATCGCGTGTGTGTGTGTGTGTATATATATATATATATATATATGTATATGTATGTATGTATATATATATATATATATATATATATATATATATATATATATATATATATATATATATATATATATATATATATATATATATATATATATATATATATATATATATATATATATATATATATATATATATATATATATATATATTATTATGTGTGTATGTATATATGTGTGTCATCCTACACACAGCGGCCGCCCTGTAGCAAAAAAACTGGTATAGGATGGTAGGCAAGTTGTTCGTTTTAGAAGGAAAGGTCTAAACTGGCTTCCCCTTTATTTCTTTCAGTACAGGCTTGTAAAATGAATGAAAAACCCTAATGAACTTATTTGGTCCATTTTGTTGAAAACACTTTCAATTTTTTTTTTTTTTTTTTATCATAACTGATAAGTGCTACAAAAAAAGCATGTTTCCTGCCGAAAATCCAGTGGTGTCTTGTGCACTCTGCAGTGTGATTTAGCCACTTCAGCCCCGGAAGAATTTACCCCCTTCCTGACCAGGGCACTTTTTGCGATTCGGCACTGCGTCGCTTTAACTGACAATTGCGCGTTCGTGCGACGTGGCTCCCAAACAAAATTAATGTCCTTTTTTTTCCCCACAAATAGAGCTCTCTTTTGGTGGTATTTGATCACCTCTGTGGTTTTTATTTTTTGCGCTATAAACAAAAAAAGAGCGACAATTTTGAAAAAAAAACAATATTTTTAAATTTTTGCTATAATAAATATCCCCCAAAAATATATAAAAAAAACTTTTTTTTTCCTCAGTTTAGGCCGATCGTATTCTTCTACATATTTTTGGTAAAAAAAATCGCAATAAGCGATTATTGATCGGTTTGCGCAAAAGTTATAGCATTTACAAAATAGGGGATAGTTTTATGGCATTTTTATTAATAATTTATTTTTTTTAAATGGCGGCGAACAGCGTTTTTTTTTTTTTGTTTTTTTTTTTTTTTTTATATATCGTGACTGCGACATTATGGCGGACACATCGGACATTTTTGACACATTTTTGGGACCATTGTCATTTATACAGCAATCAGTGCTATACAAATGCACTGATTCCTGTGTAAATGACACTGGCAGTGAAGGGGATAACCACTAGGTGGCAGTGTAAGGGTTAAGTGTGTCCTAGGGGAGTGTTTCTAACTGTGGGGGGCTGTGTGTGGCACGTCACCGATCTCTGCTCCGATGACAGGGAGCAGAGATCAGTGACACTGTCACTAGGCAGAATGGGGAAATGCTTGTTTACATTAGCATCTCCCCGTTCTTCCTCCCTGTGAGGCGATCGCGGGTCTCCTCGCGGCGATCGAGTCAGAGGGACCCGCGACCCGACTCACGGAGCTTGCCGCGCGCGCCCGCTGGCCGCCTCTTAAAGGGGAACGTACAGGCACATGATTCTGCCTGTATGAACCCTTCTGCCGCAGTATATCTGCGTAAGGCAGTCGGCAAGCGGTTAAAACAATATTATCATTACAGAACACCCCTCTCCAGGTTTTAGAGATTAGGTGGTGTCCTGTAGTCCAAACACTTCCTGTCCTAGGGTGAGAATGCTGCTGATAGATACTGTGCAGACATTTTAGGCAGGTGTGAAGAAATGCTGTAAAGTAAGAATGCTTTCAAACATATACACTGTATTACCAGAAGTATTGGGACGCCTACCCTTACACGCACATGAACTTTAATGGCGTCTTAGTCCGTAGGGTTCAATATTGGGTCTGCCCACCCTTTGCAGCTAAAACCGTTTCAACTCTTCTGAGAAGGCTGTCCACAAGGTTTAGGAGTGTGTCTATGGGAACGTTTGACCGTTTTTCTAGAAGAGCATTTGTGAGGTCAGGCACTGATGTTGGACGAGAAGGCCTGGCTCGCAGTCTCCATTCTAATTCCTCCCAAAGGTGTTCTATCAGGATGAGGTCTAAGGGGGCCAGTCAAGTTCCTCCACCCCAAACTCGCTCATCCATGTCTTTATGGACCTTGCTTTGTGCACTGGTCCAAATCATTTGGTGGAGGGGGGATTATGGTGTGGGGTTGTTTTTCAGGGGTTGGGCTTGGCCCCCTAGTTCCAGTGAAGGGAACTCCTTAAGGCGTCAGCATATCAAGACATTTTGGACAATTTCATGCTCCCAACTTTGTGGGAACACTTTGGGGATAGCCCCTTCCTGTTCCTACATGACTGTGCACCAGTGCACAAAGCAAGGTTCATAAAGACATGGATGAGCAAGCTTGGGATGGAGGAACTTGGCTGACCTCCACTCGATAGAACACCTTTGGGATGAATTGGAGCGGAGACTGCGAGCCAGGCCTTCCCGTCCTCACAAATGCACTTCTGGAAAAATGGTCAAACATTCCCATAGACACACTCCTAAACATTGTTAACAGCCTTCCCAGAGAAGTTAAAGCTGCAAAGGGTGGGCCAACTCAATCTTGAACCCTACAGACCAAGACTGGCATGCCATTAACCACTTCAATACAGGGCATTTTCACCCCCTTCCTGCCCAAGCCATTTTTCAACTTTCAGCGCTGTCACACTTTGAATGACAATTGCGTGGTCATACTACACTGTACCCAGATGAAATTTACTTTTTGCTATAATAAATGTCTAATTTTTTTTTTCTTTAAAACAAATTTTTTCCTAAGTTTAGGCCGATATATATTCTTCTACATATTTTTGGTATATTTTTGGTGTACTGGGAACATACCATCGGTCTCCTCTCCTCGGACAGGACCGTGGATCTGTGTGTTTACACACACAGATCCACGGTCCTGCTGTGTTACCGATAATCGCGGGTGCCCGGCAGACATCGCGGCGGCCTGGCAAAGCGAAGGCAGTGGAACTGATCAAATCAACTGTGCAAAATAGTGAAAAGCCTGAAAACATGACCTGTTGGGGTGCCTTAGGACTGGAGTTGAGAAACACTGGTATAGTGTATATTTTAATTGTTTTATTTGTATCAGTGTAAAAAATGCAAAGTGAGCGAACAGAAGTCAAATTCATATTTGGTGTGGCTACTCTTTTTTTGATTTCAAACCAGCATCCAGGATTTTGTAAGATTAGAGTCAGGTGTGAACCAGTTCTACCAAGCAGGTGCTAATGATCATCAATTTCATATGTAGGTTGAAACAGTCAATAACTGAAACAGCTGTGTAGGAGGCTTAAAACTGGGCGAGGAACTGCCAAACTCTGCTACTAAGGTGAGGTTGTGGAAGACTATTTCATGCCACAAGTCAAACCATGGCAAGACTAAGCACAGCAACAAGACATCAGCAAGGTCTCTCCCAGGCAAAGATTAAGATGTGCTGTTCAAGCTATTTTGAAGAAGCACAAAGAAACAGGCAACCTTGAGGACCATAGATGCAGTGGTCGACTAAGGAAAACTAATGCAGCAGATGAAAGGAGGCAGTTTGTTCACCGAAGGGAGGGAGAGTGGTACAATAATGAGTGTCTGCAGGCAACTGTGAAGCATGATGGAGGTTCCTTACAAGTTTGGGGCTGCATTTCTGCAAATAGAGTTGAAGATTTGGTCAGGACCAATGGTGCCCGCCCCTCGATGTTGAGAAACACAGGCAGATACTTATCCATCATTCCCTACCCATCAGGGAGGCATGTGATTGGCCCTAAATTAATTCCACAGCAGGACAATGACCCCAAACATAGCCAATGTCAATAAGAACTATCTTCGGCATAAAGAACAAGGAGTCCGAGAAGTGATGGTTTGGCCCCCACAGAGCCCTGATCTCAACATTGAGTCTGTCTGGGATTACATGAAGAAACCGAAGGATTTGAGGCAGCCTTACATCCACAGGAGATCTGTGCTTCTCCAAAACGTTTGGAACAACCTACCTGCCAAGTTCCTTCAAAAACTGTGTGCAAGTGTACCTAGAAGAAGAATTGATGCTGTGATTGAAGGCAAAAGGGTTGTCACACCAAATATTGATTTGAATTTCTTTTCTGTTCATTTTAATTACCATTTTTATTTGATAAAAATAAACTATTAACACTTTTCTATTTTTGAAAGCATTCTTCATTTATAGCATTTTTTTTTCACGCCTGCCTAAAACTCTTCCACTGTAGCGTGTATGTATGTGTGTGTATATGTGTGTGTGTGTGTGTGTGTGTGTGTGTGTGTGTGTGTGTGTGTGTGTGTATATATATATATATATATATATATATATATATATACATACATACATACAGCGAGCGATCTAGATCTCTAGATCTAGATCTCTATCTCTAGATCTCTGTCTTTAGATCTCTAGATCTCTATCTTTAGATCTCTAGATCTCTATCTCTAGATCTCTATCTCTAGATCTCTATCTCTAGATCTCTATCTCTAGATCTCTAGATCGCTGTCTCTAGATCGCTGTCTCTAGATCGCTGTCTCTAGATCGCTGTCTCTAGATCGCTGTCTCTAGATCTCTGTCTCTAGATCTCTGTCTCTAGATCTCTGTCTCTAGATCTCTGTCTCTAGATCTCTGTCTCTAGATCTCTGTCTCTAGATCTCTGTCTCTAGATCTCTGTCTCTAGATCTCTGTCTCTAGATCTCTGTCTCTAGATCTCTGTCTCTAGATCCCTAGATCTCTGTCTCTAGATCGCTGTCTCTAGATCGCTGTCTCTAGATCGCTGTCTCTAGATCGCTGTCTCTAGATCGCTGTCTCTAGATCGCTGTCTCTAGATCGCTGTCTCTAGATCGCTGTCTCTAGATCGCTGTCTCTAGATCTCTGTCTCTAGATCGCTGTCTCTAGATCGCTGTCTCTAGATCTAGATCTCTATCTGTCTCTCTAGATCTCTAGATCGCTGTCTCTAGATCGCTGTCTCTAGATCGCTGTCTCTAGATCGCTGTCTCTAGATCGCTGTCTCTAGATCGCTGTCTCTAGATCGCTGTCTCTAGATCGCTGTCTCTAGATCGCTGTCTCTAGATCGCTGTCTCTAGATCGCTGTCTCTAGATCGCTGTCTCTAGATCTCTATCTATAGATGTGTATATATTGTGCCTGGAGTACAGCTTTAAACTTGCCATCAAATTGGATGATGGTGTTGGCTGCGTTTGGCTGCGGTGTTATAAAACGTCTTTCTTACCTTGTTAAACACGTCCTCCTTTGTTCTTTTACAAATGTAAAATGTTCTGTCCCCCGTGGTGCAGGTTTTTGTGTATAAAGCTACAGCCCTAATATTTAATAGGACTGGTTGTTTGGAAGTTCCCTGGCGTAGACAGTGGCACAGTTGGCGGCTTTCCCCCCATTATGCCGTTTCCTTGGTATCTTTTGTAGAGATCTCCCATCCATCTTCCAATGTGCACAGCCTGTTCTCTGCCGCTCTATGCTGCTAGCATGTGACTGAGGCTTGATTTTTGTATGCAGTGTGTGTTTCTGAAGAGCGAGTCGTGTTCTGCTCCTGTTCAGGGTAGATGTATTTTACGTACTTATGATGCCCTTCCAAAAAAAAACATTGTTGTGCAATCTGCCATTAGTGTTTTCATTAAATCGGACCTGTAACATGTACATTGTCTTCAGTCACTTGTGCAATTTGTCATGTGACTTGGGACATCCAAGTCACATGACAAATCGCACCCCATTCTTTTCAGTGACACCCATTCAAATCAGCACAACTTAACCTCTTCACGCCAGCGCCTCCCGGCCCTTTAAGAGGTTTAGGATGCCGGGAGGCGGGGCTTAAGATCACCTGACCACCATGATTGGCTGTCGCGTGATCTGAAAAAAACGGTTACGCACTGGTAACTGTGCTGGGAGCGCACAGGGCGCGCGCTCTCGGCACAGCTGTATTGACTGCGGTTCATGCAAATATGCGGCCTCCCTGCACCAAGGACCAGCCACCGAGAGGCCGCATATTTGTGTGCGTTCGGCACCAAGAGATTAAAGTGATTGTAAATGATTACCTTGTAAAACAACCCATTCAGTTTAAAATAGAAATGAAAGGCAAAACATTTTGTGTATAAATACCATTTCCCCCACCCCCTTTTTTTATAAGTGATCACATTCCCTCTGTTCTCAGCTGCATAAGAGCTGGAGGAGAAGCAACAGCACACTGAGCTTCCCAGTGAATGGCTGTGCAGAGGGGTATGTCGGGACAAGTCTGATCATTGGAGGAGAGCTGACTGAGTTCTCAGTAAAGCTAGAGAACTGACCAGTGTGCTCTCCTGCTTAGTGTGGTCAGTTTTTAATAGTAAAGCACAGGGACTGGCAGGAACACAAGGGATTTGACACAAAGGAAGCAATACAAAGAGAACAGGAGACTTTCTCATACATCGTACAGCAGGCAAACATCAGGAGCATGAAGTGCTGGGGTAATAAACACTTTAAAGTCGCAGCGACTTTGAAAAGGTGCCTGCACTACTTTGGTGTGACTTTTGATGCGACTTTGATCCATGGAATGTAAAGTCTGATCAAAATCGCACCATTCATGCAACTTTGGAGACACTCTGTGAATGGAGCCTTGAAGCGACTCAAGCAACAAAAAAAAAAAGCCTATAAAGTTAGAGGTAAGCAACAGCCTGTGGAGCCACCCTTGTGTGCAGGAGATAGTTATGTCTCATTACAATGTGTGCATCAATAGAAACACACAGCCCTGTATACTAGAAAGACCAGGCACTTCAGGGCTGTGTGCGCGTCCTCTCTTGGAGATTGCCCTGTCCACTGTTAACTCTTTCCTGTGAAAACTGGATGTTCAGGGAAGCAGCACTGAGAGCGCAGAAGCCAGCAGCATTGTTCAGGGAAGCAGCACTGAGAGAGCAGAAGCCAGCAGCAAAGATTTAAAATGCAAGTGCTGAATTTAAACATTTTAACGACAAGTTTACTGGGAATGTTTTTATGTTGCTCTCAATGTGTTAAGCTAAAAAACACTGATGATCTAATAATACTTTAACCACTTCAGCAGTTGAAGAATTGGCTGCTTAATGACCAGGCCATTTTTTGGGATTCGGCACTGCGTCGCTTGAACTGACAATTGCGCGGTCGTGTGATGTTGTACCCAAACAAAATTGACATCCTTTTTTTCCCCACAAATAGAGCTTTCTTTTATGGTGGTATTTGATTGCCTCTGCGGTTTGTATTTTTTGCGCTATAAACAAAAAAAGTGTGAAAAAAACACAATATTTTGTACTTTTTGCTATAATAAATATCCCCAATTTTTTTTTTTTTTTTTTTTTTTTTTTTATGCTAATTTTTTTTCTCAGTTTAGGCCGATATGTATTCTTCTACTTATTTTTGGTAATAAAAATCGTATAAAGCGTATATTGATTGGTTTGCGCAAAAGTTATAGCGTCTACAAAATAGGGGATAGATTTATGCATTTTTATCATTATTATTTTTTTTTTTTTTTACTAGTAAAGGGGATGATTTTTTTTTTTTTTTTTACGTGACTACGACATTATGGACACTTTTGCCACATTTTTGGAACATTGACAATTATTCAGCGATCAGTGCTATAAAAATGCACTGATTAATGTATAAATGTCACTGGCAGGGAAGGGGATAACACTAGGAGGCCATCAAGGGGTTAACTATGTTCCCTATGTGTGTGTTCTAACTGTGGGGGATGGGAGTGACTATAGGAGATGAGAGATCGGTGTTCCCAGTTCATAGGAACTCACAATCTCTCTCTCCTCTCCTCTCCTCACAGAACAGGGATATTTACACACACACATATCCCTGTTCTGCCTCCCGTGCCCACGACCGCCGATCACGAGTATCGGCACCCTCGCAGTGCAGCAGCTGCCTAAAGGAGCTGACATGTAGCTACAACGGCTCGCGAGATAATGCCGACCTGCCGCAGTATAATGACGGCGGCTGGTCGGCAAGGGGTTAAAGAATCTTTGGCATCCTACACACATGGAATTACCAGGTAACTAGTCTGCATCTCCCCAAGGTAACACATAAAACCTGGCCTGTTATTTAGTCCTGAGGACTGGAGTTGAGGACCTCTGCGACTAGTCGCTACATTACTATAGGAAACATTAGTGACATGGCAGTCATTGGACTGAACCACAACACGCAGTGGGGGACTAAACATCTGACACTCTTGGAAGCTGACCTAGATCCAAGGCACGGGTGGCAGGATACGTAAGTATTGTATCTTTTTTTTCTTTTACATGGATTTTTTATATAATTTTTTTTGTAAATAGTTGATTTAAAGCTGACTTCTTGGCACAAAAATACAATCAGCTTGCCTCAATTTGAATGTGGTTTTTCCAAGTGAAGTTACACATCTTCTGTAATTTATTGATCTTCCTTCTGTAATAAAGCTTCTTTCCCTCATTTTTTTTTCTGCTGGTTATACCAATCCCTCTACAGCTGCGTACATGCAGGCTATGGTGTGAGCCACCCCTTTGTAGTCTTGTGTTCCATTGTGGGTTTGTTGCCATGTGGGCACTATGTAATCCTGACCCTGTGCTGTTCTGCTCCTCTCTGAAGGCCTTCCTAATATAAAGCAGTTCCTGTCCATTAGTGAACTCTCAGTTACTTGTCTCTGTAGAGCAATGGTCTCCAAACTGCAGCCCTTTGCTTGCTTTTATCTGGCCCTTGGGGCACTATTTTCATCCACTGATACCAACAATGGGACATCATTTTAAATGGGAGGTTATCTGCACATGGAATAGTATATATAACAATGGATAGCAGCCAAGCACTACAACCTTGATAACAGGCCAACAACATAAAAATGACAGTGCGGCGCTAAACATACACTGTATATATAAATCAATTACAGTGACAAATGGTGAATATGTGAATCCAAAACACAGAAACAAAAATATTCCATAAAAAAGTGAGTAAATGAATATAAAGTCCCAAGAAGGAATCCGTGCTCCAAAAAGATGGAATTTCTGACCAACGGTGACACCCACATTAAGGTCCCACTGGAGGCTTGCCAGAGAGCCAGCAATCTCCCTTTCTCAGGGGGATCAATACATGCATGGTTTAAGCTTAACATCCAATCCCCTTGGCTCAAACAGCATTAGGTTTGGCTTCAAACAGACTACATCAAGGTGGAATGAGCAGAGTATATGAAAAACAAGACTCCTCTTAATACTGTATGGCTAACTGTATTTATTAAAAGAACAATTAGTGCACTTGCATTTAAAATGACATAGTTACACTTTTAACACATGTCAATAAGAACAAGTCAGTTTTCCCAAAACCAAGATGATTGGAATCTCGGTCATGTGTGTGTACGTAATGACATACGCGTTTCGTCAGAAATTACGTCATCAGGGGTACGTACACACGCCATGCGTCTCACATAAATATGTTCATCATTAGTCTGAAGGCATTCCTATTGGTCAATCAAAACCAGAACACCTATACAGCGTTTAGACCAATCATGGTTAATCAGTACCATTGTCATGCCTTAAAACCATTATTCCACCACCGCCATCTTGTGTTTGTTCACGAAAATACACCAAATTCATTTAATACATAAATCTCTATAAAACTATTCAATCCAAAAGTGATGTGTACAATCTCTCATACACCCAGGAAATCTTTGCCCCCCTAATGGCTTGATTTGTATCGCACTGCGCAAGTCATTTATTTAGAGCAGGTAAACTCTTAAAATGTACTCTAAAATCAATGGATATTAAACTAAACCAAATATATAAACCCTGTATGCCTAACTCTTAAATTGGAAAATTACATCATGTCTGAAATTTTATTTAAGACAAAAACCCCAATAGAACGAGTATCTTAAAACGGGTATCTAAAAATAAATAAATAAATAAATGGGAAATAAGGGGACATCAACTATTTATAAAACAGTTCATGTCCCACTCCATGTTCAAGCCGTGGGGGACATGTGTACCCAATTTATAGATCCAGCTGGTCTCAGCCCTTGAAATATTCCTTTTTACCATTACTACCTCGCCAATACGGGGTGTACTTTTCTAGGGCTAAAAATGTGGTACCCCCTGGGATCCCTGTCATGTTTGAGAGCATAGTGTTTAGACACATTGTGTTTGTTTGTCAAACCCCCTTTTTAATATTTATGTGCTCCCCTTGTCTAATGTGCAACATACGAGTGGTGCGCCCAACATATTCTAAGCCACAGGGGCACCTGAGGAGGTAAACCACATGCTTAGTCATGCATGAAATAAAAGTTCTAATCAGGTAGGTGGCACCTGTACAAACCGAGGTAAATTCCGTGACCCTCCTGCCTCTGATTTGGTTAATCCTGCAGTGCTTTACACTTCCCACATAGATAATAAACTTTCAGATCACCAAAAAATGTGGGTCTAGTTGGGGGATCTAAAACATTCGGTGCCACCATATTCCTCAAGCTGGGTGCTCCCCTAAAAATGACCTGTGGTTGGTTAGGTAACTGAGGGCCCAAAACACGGTCGTTTTTTTTTTAAACTGGCCAATGCTTTTTTTTTTTTTTTTTTAAATTCGCCAATAGTGGCTTGAATAGGTAGTGAGGAAGACTGAGCCAAAATCGTCCGATGTTCTCCTCTCCTTGGGGCCATCAATAATCCATTGTTGGCTATTCCAACCCCCCACCTACTGTATGAGGATAGCTAAAGCTCCCTCATTATATCCCTTTGTCAAAAAGCTTGTTTTACGAGTAGCAGCTTCTCTAAAGTAATCTTCTGGGTGCAATTTCGTCTTAATCTTAAAAGTTGGCCTTTAGACACTGCCGATAGCCTTGACGGGTGATGGCAGGAATCCAACAGAATGTACCCATTCCTATCTGTCTCAAGGACAGTAAACTGGCCGATTTGTTTAGGAAGTTTGGAGACCCCTGCTGTAGAGAGTAGCTGTAGAAGTGTATTTAGGCAAATCTAGCATTATAAAATGTAAATCATAGCACCAAACTGCCGAAATAGTGTTTTTATTCTCATTGGTCATCTGACTGTCGTCTTCCTACAGGACTCCAGCTGTCTATCTCCTTCTGCCACTCAACAAATGACAAGAAGTCTCAGAAATCATCTTCGGAAAAGACGAGCCCTGAAGATCACCTTTACGTCTTGGAACACAACCTGCACCAGATTGTTAGAGAGGTGAGCCAACTGACATAAACACTCTTTAATTTTTTTGCCAGTACAAAA
This sequence comes from Lithobates clamitans, assembly GCA_037952925.1. Classification (NCBI taxonomy): domain Eukaryota; kingdom Metazoa; phylum Chordata; class Amphibia; order Anura; family Ranidae; genus Lithobates; species Lithobates clamitans. The sequence goes on along the minus strand of JBBGZY010001655.1, from coordinate 2,349,050 downwards.
AAAAAAATAGTTTTTTTTTTTGTTTTTTTACAGACTCAGAATAAGTATACTTTTTTAGCTCGGTATTAGAATGCCATAACAGATTTCTGGTAACACCCATCGTTAAATGGACCGGCCGATACAGGTCCTGTTTGCCTTGTTTAACTGCTTAACCGCTTGCCGACCAGCCGCCGCAGTTTTACTGCTGCAGGTTGGCTCGGCTGGGCAAATCGACGTTACCTTGCATCGCTTTTTCTTTTGGCCACTAGGGGCGCGCGCCTGGAGCCAATGCGAGTGCACGGTGGTCGCGATGACCGCCAGGCTCCCACGATCGCTCGTGACAGAACGAGAACCGGGATCTGTGTGTGTAAACACACAGATCCCGGTTCTTTCAGGGGAGAGGAGACAGATTGTGTGTCCATACTATGTATGAGCACCAATCTTTCTCTCCTCCTAGCCAGTCCCACCCCCCCTACAGTTAGAAACACAGTTAACCCCTTGATCGCCCCCTAGTGTTAACCCCTTCCCTGCCAGTGACATTTACACAGTAATCAGTGCATTTTATAGCACTGATCGCTGTATAATTGTCAATGGTTTAAAAAATGTGTCAAAAGTGTCCGATGTGTCCGCCATAATGTCGCAGTCCCAATAAAAAAATTGCAGATCACCACCAATACTGGTAAAAAAAAAATATTAATAAAAATGACATAAATCTATCCCCTGTTTTGTAGACCATAACTTTTGTGCAAACCAATCAATATACGCTTATTGCAAAAAAAATTTTTTTATTACCAAAAATATGTAGTAGAATACAAATTGGCCTAAATTGAGGAAAAAATTAGTTTTTTTTGATAAAAAATGTGGGATATTTATTATAGCAAAAAGATAAGATGTTGTGGTTTTTTTTTTTAAAATTGTCACTCTTCTTTTGTTTATAGCCCAAAAAAGAAAAACCGCAGAGGTCATCAAATAACACCAAAAGAAAGCTCTATTTGTGGGGGAAAAGGGACATCAATTTTATTTATGGCCTGGTCGGGGGGGGGGGGTAAACCTTCCGGAGCTGAAGTGGTTAAACGGTATCAGCTGCAGAAGGAATTTACTTATAAGCCTGCTAAAATGGTACTCACCCAAAAGACATTTCTCCAGCTGGAAAGTCCTTTTTGCACACTTTACCCAGGCAGCATTGGCTGAAGTCTCCTTACTTGTATTTAGCAATCCATTGCACATTTTGGCAGGTGGTAAATGAAGGAGGCATAACATACCGTTTTTTTTTTTTTACTTTTTTTTTTTTTTAGTTTCACAAACAAACTTTAAGTAATATTGTGATGCCACATCCGGCCAGCGCTCCATTTGGACACAAGAGGATGCGTCTTGCCGGTCCCCAAGCCTTCGATAAGAATGAAATAAGCCTCATGCAGCAGAGCGAGGGGCTGCTGGAGAAAATAATCAAACAAGCAAAACACATTTTCCTCAGACGCAGGTTAGTGGTCACACTAAGGTGTATATAGCTAATGCCAAAACTTGTTTTTATTTTGTATGAGCTAGCAATTTAAAGGGCTTGTAAACCCTTGTGGGTTCTTCACCTTAATGCATTCAGCCGGTGTCTCTGGTCCTGATTGGATAGATTGATAGCAGCGCAGCCATTGACTCCCGCTGCTGTCAATCAAATCCAGTGATGTGGGGGGCAGGGCCGAGTCCTGCTGTCTGTGTCAATGGATGCAGCAGCAGGACATGGGGTCGTGCCCGCATGAGTGCCCCGAGGGAAAGCGCTTCTTCAACGGGGCACTCGAGAAGAGCTGGAGCGCCGCTGAGGGACCCCAGAAGAGGAGGAGGATCGGGGCCAGTCTGTGCAAAACCAACTACACAGAGCGGGTAAGTATGACATTTAGTTTTTATTTTATTTTTTTTAAACAAAGTTATCCTTTTACTAAAAAACCTGTTAGTTTTTATTAACTAAAAACAATTTTGGTTTAGATGTACTTGTAGATCTATTGCAAAGCTAAATTACCTGCATGAAAAGCCTTAGGTGCTGCCATTCTTTGACTCCTTGGTTGCATGCTAGTATAGTGGCAGGGGAAGCATATATTAAACATTAAATCATCAGGAAAAATGCACACTGACTGAACACTCATGGGAGTGAAACCTGTGCATGCTGGAAAAAAAGGTGGGCTCACATTGCAGGCCTGTTTTTAGGGGTTTGTTTGGTGCAGTGCCTCAAAAAAGTATCTTCAGAATGAGGCTCACTGATGTTGACTACCATAGTTTTTATTTGATGGATTTATGCCCCGTACACACGGTCGGATTTTCCGACGGAAAATGTGTGATAGGACCTTGTTGTCGGAAATTCTGACCGTGTGTGGGCTCCATCACACATTTTCCATCGGATTTTCCGACACACAAAGTTTGAGAGCAGGATATAAAATTTTCCGACAACAAAATCCGTTGTCGGAATTTCCGATCGTGTGTACACAAATCCGACGCACAAAGTGCCACGCATGCTCAGAATAAATAAAGAGATGAACGCTATTGGCTACTGCCCCGTTTATAGTCCCGACGTACGTGTTTTACGTCACCGCGTTCAGAACGATCGGATTTTCTGACAACTTTGTGTGACCGTGTGTATGCAAGACAAGTTTGAGCCAACATCCGTCGGAAAAAATCCTAGGATTTTGTTGTCGGAATGTCCGAACAAAGTCCGACCGTGTGTACGGGGCATTAAAGTGTATCTAAACCCAGGAACAAAAATATAGTATATTGTGGCTTACCAATCGGATGTGGTGGCTGCATTTTATTTTTTTATGGGTTGTTTTTTTTTTTTTTCACTTGGTATCTTTTTCATCCTGGCACACTTCCTGTCCTAAAATGATAACACTTACTATACTGGGGGAGTGGCATTGTTGTCTTAGAACATGTTAGAACTACAAAACACCTCCCACTCTCCGACTAAATGGAGTTTGTTATTCAGAGGGGATTAGGGCAGGGCTTTATAACACTGCTTTAGATTTCAGTGCAGCAGATGAAGCTATTTTATCACTGGATGTCTGGAAAAGGTCATTAGGTATTTTCTCTCTTTTGCTGCACATTGTACACTGTCTGGGTTTACATGCACTTTGAGTATGGGAATGCAGGCATTTTATTGAACTTTTGGCAAGACATGCGATGATACAGCTGCGCCGACTAAAAGCTTATTTCTTCACATAATTAAAGACAAAGTATTATGTGAATTGTTATCCTTTTGTAAATCTCGTTTTTGTTTCTAGAACTGCACGCACCATCGACAGCCTGGCCAGCAGGATTGAGGACCCACAGATACAGGCTCACTGGTCAAGTATCAATGATGTGTACGAGTCCAGTGTGAAAGTCCTGATAACATCCCAAGGTTATGAACAGATATGCAAGTGAGTGATTTTCTTATTTATTTTTTTTTGTTAGTACCAGTAGGCTTCGAATTCAGAGGTACTTTTATAAATGGATTGTTCCCCAGGGAGCCAATAGAAGCTTGGAAATCTGAGCCAGAAGACTGAATCCTGGCATAATTCACTGAATGTGACACTTACAAGTGAGCATATTAGCTGACAGACTAATATTTCATTAGGAGTAGCAGGTTCTGCCGCTGGATACTGAAACTTGCGAATGGAAAACCAACCTTTTGCTAGGTTCAGAGCTTCACACAGCATTAGCAGTTTTTCTTTAACCACTTCAGCCCCGGAAGAATTGGCTGCTCAATGACCAGGCCATTTTTTGCGATACGGCACTGCGTTGCTTTAACTGACAATTGCGCGGTCGTGCGATGCTATACCCAAACAAAATTGATGTCCTTTTTTTCCCACAAATAGAGCTTTCTTTTGGTGGCATTTGATCATCTCTGCGGTTTTTATTTTTTGCGCTATAAACAAAAAAAAGAGCGACAATTTTGAAAAAAACACTATTTTGTACTTTTTGCTGTAATAAATACCGTATTTATCAGCGTATAACACGCACTTTTTTCCGCTTAAAATCAGGGGAAAATTGCAGGTGCGTGTTATACGCTGATCCCCCGCTGACTGAGCGGAGCGATCGCCGACCGCGATTTGAAAATGGCGCCGCCGGCGCCGACATACACAGAGCCGGTCCTCGGCTCTTCTCGGCCATTTTCGGCTTCACTCGAGCGCCGCCCGTACCTAGCCGAGTGTACTCGGCTAGGTTCGGCTAGCTCCGCTCACAGTCACGCACATCCCGGGCGGGACTATGAGTGGAGTCGAAAGTGGCCGAAAGTGAACGAGAGCCGCTGAGAAGAGCCGAGGACCGGCTCTGTGTATTTCGGCACCATTTTCAAACTGCAGTGACACTGACATGTCACTGCAGTTTACCTGCAGCCTGGGCAAGGCTGCAAAAGGACACAGACAAAGCTGCAGATCGGCACTGGCAAAGCTGCAAGGCTGCAAATGGACACTGATAAGGCTGCAAATGACACCAAGGCTGCTGACTGCAAGGCTGCAAATGACACTGGAGACCAACGTACAGCTATGACAGTGTCACTCGATCTCTGCTCCCTGTCATCGGAGCAGAGATCAGTGACGTCACACTTACAGCCCATCCCCCTGACAGTAATCACTCCCTAGTACTGATTTAACCCCTCCCCGCCCCCTAGTGGTTAACCCCTTCACTGCCAGTGTCATTTACACAGGAATCAATGCATTTTTATAGCACTGATTGCTGTATAAATGACAATGGTCCCAAAAATGTGTCAAAAATGTCTGATGTGTCCGCCATAATGTTGCAGTCACGATAAAAATCGCTGATCGCCGCCATTTAAAAAAAAAAAAAATGTAATGAAAATGCCATAAAACTAAACTATCCCCTATTTTGTAAACGCTATAACTTTTGTACAAAACCGATCAATAATCGCTTATTGCGATTTTTTTTTTTTTTTTTTTTTTTTTTTTTTTACCAAAAATATGTAGAAGAATACGTATCGGCCTAAACTGAGGAAAAACATTGTTTTTTTATATATTTTTAGGGGATATTTATTATAGCAAAAAGTAAAAAATAATGCGTTTTTTTTTTCAAAATTGTCTCTCTCGTTTTGATTATAGCGCAAAAAATAAAAACCGCAGAGGTGATCAAATACCACCAAAAGAAAGCTCTATTTGTGGGAAAAAAAGGACATCAATTTTGTTTGGGTGCAACGTCGCACGACCGCGCAATTGTCAGTTAAAGCGACGCAGTGCCGCATCGCAAAAAGTGCTCTGGTCAGGAAGGGGGTAAATTCTTCCGGGGCTGAAGTGGTTAAAGCACAACTGCAGTCCAAACGTTTTCTTTCAGTTTTGGACAGATTGGGGAAAGGTTAGAACCAATGTCAGTTGTTCCCCTAAGCATTGGGAGTCTTATTTATTTTTTCATTGACTTTGATAAGAGTTGCAATAGGAGCCACCCTATTTGCTCTCTGTACTGGTATGACTTGCCCCATCAGATACTAACTGCCTACAAGTACGAGGGACATTCAAGTCAAACTGGGACTTTTTAGTTTATATAATAAAAGAACAAATTTTTAAGGCGTGGAAACTGCATTTATTTTTCAACATATTCTCCTGCTACATTTTAACACTTATCCCAGCGTTTAATGTGTGAAACGCTTCGGCATTGAAAGATTTGTCAGTAAGCCTGAACCATCCTCGGACAGCCTGCTTCACTTCTCCATCAGTGCTGAAATTCTGACCTCCGAGGAACTCTTTTGGGGGTCCAAACAGGTGGAAATCACTGGGAGTGAGGTGTGGGCTGCAAAGGGGATGTGGCAATACCACCCAGCCGAGTTGCTATAATGTGCCCGTTGTGCGGTGAGCAGTATGAGCTTGTGCATTGTCCTGGAGAAACAGGATGCCCTTATTGATCAAACCAGGTCGTTTTTTTCCGCAGACGTGTATGCACATCACTCAGAACATGACAATAATATTCACAGTTGATGGTGGCACCATGGGGCAGAAAATCCACATGAATAACGCCATGTTCGTCCTAGAAAACACTTGCCAACAATTTACCTGCAGATGCAATTGTTCAAAATTTTTCTTTCACCAGAAACTTCATCACCACACGCTGTTCCATGCACTCACAAACTGTTATCTGCCATCTTCATTAACCACTTGAGCTCCGGATAGATTTACCCCTTCTCTAACAAACCTCTGAGAGCTTCACAGAACAGCTGTATTTATACTGAAATTAAATTACACAAAGGTGGACTCTATTTACTAATTAGGTGACTTATGGAGACAATTGGTTCCACTAGATTTTAGTTAGGGGTATCAGAGTAAAGGGGGCTGATTACAAATGCATGCCACACTTTTCACATATTTATTTGTAAACATTTTTAAAAACCATTTATCATTTTCCTTTCACTTCACAATTAGGTGCCACTTTATGTTGGTCTATCACATAAAATCCCAATAGAATACATTAATGGTTTTGGTTGCAACATGACAAAATGTGGGACATTTCAAGCGGTGTGAATACTTTTTCAAGGCACCGTATATACCTTTTTACTCTCTCAAAGCTGTTCTGATTTTTTTGTTCTTTTGTTTTTTTTTTTTGTTTTTTTTTTTGTTTTTTGGTGGTTGATATCACCTGCGCATGCACTGTTTATCCTACATTCACGGAACATTGTTCATGGCATGATCTTTGTTGTGATAATGTAATTCACTGTCTCCATCATAGGCCCTTGTTCGTAGATCTGCAGAACTTCGAATGGCACATTCTAGGTTGTAAGATGGTAACTATAAGAGGCGAAAGCACGGTTTTGAGGAAATACACAGAGCACATTTTCAAATAGTAGTTGCTGGAGCTGGTGTAAAACGGGTAGTAAAAAAACAAACCAGGCATAATGACAAAACTACAAAGTCCCTTACTAGTAGCATGATGAACTTGTTCGATGGGGTTGTTTAACATGTAATTGTGCAGAGGGTCACAAGGGGGCAGCAATGTTTTCTTATTATACACTGAAACTCCTCTGTGCAATACTACACAGTGGGGGATCATACACTAAAACTGGAGAGTTCACAATCTGGTGTAGCTGTGCATGGTAGCCGATCAGCTTTTCATTTCTGCTTGTTCAGTTAAAGGGGTTGTAAAGGTTTGTGTTTTTTCACTTTAATGCTCCCCCCCCCCCCTCGTTTTACTTAACCCTCGAAGTTGTCCCATGGGGACGCGCCTTCTCTCTGCTAGGGGGTTCTCGGCTGTTGATTGGATAGATTGATAGCAGCGCAGCCTTTGGTTCCCGCTGCTGTTAATCAAATCCAATGACGCAGCTGCCGAGGGGCGGGGTCGAGTCCTGCATTTGGCGTCTATGGACGCCAAATGCAGGACTCTGGAGCGCGCCCGCAAGGTAACTCCCCTAGGAGAGCGCTTCTCCTAGGGGGTTATCTGATGTGGGGAGGAGCCGAGAGAGCCGCCGGGGGACCCCAGAACAGGAGGTTCCGGGCCACTCTGTGCAAAACGAGCTGCACAGTGGAGGTAAGTATGACATGTTTGTTATTTTATTTTTTTTATGTACCTTTTTAGTGTAACTTTAAGCTTTGACAAAAAAAAACACAAAACTAGAAGCTGATTCTTTTTTATGCCGAGCTACACCAGATTTTGCACTTTCCAGTTTTGGTAAATCCATCCCAGTGGTTGTGCTTTTTTTTTATCATACATCACAGGGCAACAGGTTAGCAATTTCTTGGATCCGTTGGTTGTGTTGCACCTCCAGATGATTGGACACAGGGCAAGGCTGAAAATTGGACCAAAGTAGTACAGGGACTACTTTGAAGTCGCACAGATATATGAATGGTTATCATTGGGAATCATGGGGTAGGACATGTCATGCGACTCTGATGTCCAGAGTCGCACAAGTGTGAAAGGGTTCATGGCATTAGACCTCAGTTTCCCAGGTCTGCAAGTCTCCTTAAAAAAAACACAACATGCACACAGGAGGGTGCAAATGCCTACTGCATTACCAGAGATTTATTTAGAAAATAAAACAAAATGGATAGCACATTGTTCAGAATAAAGTACAAATGGTCAAAGAGTCTCTGTTCAGCTTTTCATATTATCCACCAATCATGGTATATGCAATCTGTGGCCTCCACCAGTTGTGCTCTCATCTGGTTTCAATGACCTTGCAATTTAATGTAAGGTCAATATGTGCTTTTTGTCCCTCAGATCGGGCCACTTGGTGTCACCACTCTTGATAGTGTCCACGATGTCACCTTCTCCTTAAAATGATTCCTCCCCAGAACACCTTCCTCCAGCCCATAAGCACAGTTGATCTATATTTTTCACTCTCCAATCTCCACATTCCATTTCAGAGAATAACGACATAGTGCTTTAGCCTTAAAAACTTTATTCCTCTTTCCCAGCTTATAAAACCGCACTCAATTTCACAGGTACTCCACCGCACCAAGTAATGCTCATATATTCACAGTAATATGACAGTGGAAAATCCTGTTGCTAATGTGCTCTCAGTATACAGTTACCGATGTGTAGCGTTGTTGCGTCATCTTGCCCCGCCCCTATTCATTTCATCACAGGGTCACATGAGAGGGGTTATACAGAGATTGGTTTTCAGCTGTGCTTTGCCAGCGTGCAATTACTTGAAGGTTCAGCATAACCCAGTAAGGCCTTGTACATACGATCTGATTGTTGGCCAACCGAGCATCTGATTTTTGTCCAAATGGTGTGTGCCAGGATCTTGTCTTGCTGTCTTGCATACTAACGGTACACAATTGTCGGCTAACAAACACGAACGTAGTGACGTACTATGAGAAATGTCAGCTCTTGAGCGCCACCCTTTGGGCCCCTTCTGCTAATTTCGTGTTTTGGTGAGCATTGATTCCAAGCATGCGCGTTTGTACTTTCGACTTTTGTGTGAAGGACTTGTGTACTGACCATCATAAAATCTGACAACAGACCATTGTCCGCCGAAAATTTACTAGCATGTCATCCCAAATTTGTTGACAGAAAGTTGGACAACAATTGTCAAAAGGAGCGTACTAGCGGTCAGATTTTAGGCCGACCAGTCTGTCAACAGACAATCCCCTTCCAACAATCTGATCGAGTGTACGAGGCTTAAGAAGGAGCCAATCCAGTGTCCTGTGATGTAGCCTCATCTTCCAGGCTATAAGAGTGGGCACACTGCATGCAAGGGCAGCTTTTGAGCGCAGTAAAGCATGTCTCTGGGGCCATCTTTACCTGTTGTCTTGGCTCCTTTGTATTTAGAAGCTCCAGCTTCCGTCTCTTTGTGCTTGTCCGCCCCACGTATTGTCTGCTGTGGCAAGGGGGCGGCGGAACTATGTTGGGAGTCTGGGGCCACTCCATCATCCTTCTTTGATCTAGTCATCCCGGCCGTGTAGTGATGCGGGCAGTGGGTCGTTCGGTGCAGTGGGCTCCAGGGAGTCTGTAGAGCACTCAGGGGCACGGCTGAGACAGGGCTGTGAGGCAGGGAGAGGATCGGTGTGCGGATCAGTTATGGGAGCTCAGAGAAGCAGGTCCCCTCACATGCCACACTCCGCTCCGCCCCCCGGCCTGTGATGTACTCCTAAAAAAGGATTTTACGGGTAAGTCAAACACGTGTCAATTGACTGAAGACCATGCACTAACTGTTTGGTTGATTATCTTATACAAACAGTTGTTTGTAGTTAATGTGTTTTGCAGTGCTTACAATAAATGTTCCCTTTAATCTTACCAAGTTTATCTAAAGTTCTCTGTATAGGCGTTATGTATGCAAGAAAGTAAAAGCTTTTCCATGCAAATACAGTGCATCTGGAAAGTATTCACGGGGCTTCACTTTTTCCTCATTTCGTTATGTCAGTCTTATTTCAAAATGGATTAAATTCATTATTTTCCTTAAAATTCTACAAACAATACCCCATAATGGAAATGCTAAAGAAGTTTGTTTGAAATGTTTGCAAATGTTTTAAAAACAAAAACAATACCATGTACATTAAGACCCCTTTCACACTGGAGCGTTTTGCAGGCGCTATAGTGTTAAAAATAGCGCCTGCAAACCGCCCTAAAACAGCTGCTCCATTCACTCCAGTGTGAAAGCCCGAGGGCTTTCACACTGGAGCGGTGCGCTGGCAGGGCGTCAGAAAAAGTCCTGCCAGCAGCTTCTTTGGAGCGGTGAACTCACCGCTCCTCCACCGCTGCTCCCCATTGAAATCAATGGGGCAGCGCTGCGATACCGGCGGCGTTTTGCGGACGGTTTAAACACCCCCCCCCCCTCTAGCGGCCGAATAGTGCCGCTAAAACGACGGTAAAGCAGGGTCTAATATTCACAGCCTTTACTCCAAACTTTGTTGAAGCACCTTTGGCATCAATTACAGCCTCAAGTATTTTTGAGTTTGATGCTACAAGCTTGGCACACCTATTTTTGGGCAGTTTTTCCCATTCTTCTTTGCAGGACCTCTCAAGCTCCATCAGGTTGGATGGGAAGCGTCAGTGCACAACCATTTTCAGATCTCTCCAGAGATGTTCAATCGGGTTCAAGTCTGGGCTCTGGCTGAGGCGACTCAGGAACATTTACAGAGTTGTCCCGTTGTCACGCCTTTGTTATCTTGGCTGTGTGCTTAGGGTCGTTGTCCTGTTGGAAGACGAACCTTGGCCCCCGAGGTCCAGAGCACTCTGGAGCGGGTTTTCATCAAGGATGTCTCTGTACATTGCTGCATTCATCTTTCCCTCAATCCTGACTAGTCTGCCAGTTCCTGCTGCTAAAAAACATCCCCACAGCATGATGCTGCCACCACCATGCTTCACTGTAGGCATGGTATTGGCCAGATGCCTGGTTTCCTCCAAACATGACGCTTGCCATTCAGGCCAGGGAATTCAGTCTTTGTTTCATCAGACCAGAGAATTTTGTTTCTCATGGCCTGAGAGTCCTTCAGGTGCCTTTTGGCAAACTCCAGGCGGGCTGTCATGTGCCTTTTACAGAAGAGTGGCTTCCGTCTGGCCACTCTACCATACAGGCCTGATTGGTGGAGTGCTGCAGAGATGATTGTTCTTCTGGAAGGTTCTCCTCTCTCCACAGAGAAACGTTGGAGCTCTGTCAGAGTGACCATCAGGTTCCTGGTCACATCCCCTTACTAGGGCCCTTCTCTCCGATCCCTCAGTTTGCCCGGGCGGCCTGCTCTAGGAAGAGTCCTGGTGGTTCCAAACTTCTTCCATTTATGGCTGATGAAGGCCACTGTGCTCATTGGGACCTGTGCCTCAATACAATCCTGTCTCGGAGGTCTACAGACCATTCCTTGAACTTCATGGTTTGGTTTGTGCTCTGACATGCACTGTTAACTGTGGGATATAGACAGGTGTGTGCCTTTCCAAGTCATGTCCAATCAACTGAATTTATGACAGGTGGACTCCAATCCAGTTGTAGAAGCATCTCAATGATGATCAGTGGAAACAGGATGCACCTGAGCTAATTTTGAGTGTCATGGCAATAACTGTGAATACTTCTGTACATGTGATTTTTTTGTTTTTGTTTTTTTTGTTTGTTTTTTTTGTTTTTTGCAAAAATTTCAAACAAACTTCTTTCACATTGTCATTATATGGTATTGTTTGTAGAATTTTGAGGAAAATTAGTTTAATCCATTTTGGAATAGGGCTGTAACAGAACAAAATGTGGAAAAAGTGAAGTGCTGTGAATATTTTCCGGATGCACTCTATATTATGTCATGGACAGTGGTTATAAAAAGGTTATTTGGTTTAATTTCATGATGGCTAAATTTTTCAATATGATTTTTCCTCCAGGTCCATTCAGTTGCAGCTGAATATTGGGGTGGACCAAATCAAAGTTGTACACAGAGATGGGAGGGTCATCACGCTGTCTCACCAGGAACAAGAGCTGCAAGACTTCCTCCTCTCACAGGTGCTACTTGTTTAATATTACAAATGCATTAATAACATGGGATAGTCATGGGTAAAGCCCAACTTCAGCTTTTTATTAAAAAAAAAAAAAGCCCAACCCTTGCCTAAATAAACAAAACATCTCCCACTACAATATTTCACTCCTCTCGGAGCTCTTGCACACAAACTTGCTGCCCTGGTTCTCTTCTGGGTTAAACGGTGCCCAGTGCCATTCAACCCCCTTGCCATGAGCTCAGAGCATTAAAGGTCGCCCTGGACTCCCAAGAGAATTCTGCAGAGATCGGGGACAGATTATCTACCACCCCTCTCTGCAGCATTTAGGGCTGACCACTGCTGGATAGAAGAGGACCACTGGTGTCACGTGACCAGACTGTAGAGGACACCTGGGTATACATAAAGGGGTGGGGGGAATAGCTAGAGTTGGGCCCTCCCTTTTTTTTTTTTTTTTTTTTTTACTCAAATTGGTAGGATTGAAAAGTCAGTTTCAGCTGGCAGAACAAATTTGGTCTTGTCTAATGGATCAAGTGAATGTAAACTTAAATGTTAATCTGATAATCTTACCTTGCCTAAGAGGCTTCTAAGTTAAACTAGCAGAAATCGTTTCAAATACCTGGCAGAGATTGTCGGCACACCTGCAGGAAATTTCTGAAGATGTCTGCTTAGAAGAGGGCAAGGGGATTGAAGCGGCGGTGAAATAGTGGTGCTGTGGTGCAGCACAGTGTGATGCCTGCAAAAATAAGTGGTTTTAAGTTGGCAATTAAATATTGGTGCACCTACATTTTTGGTCCATGGTATGAATGCAGAGCATGAATTACTGTTTAACTTGACATAACTCCAAGCAGGAAAAACATGGTACCACTTGCTACTGTGTTTTTAAAACTGAACTCCAGAGATACAAAAAGTGTTACCTTTGCAGTAGGTCCCCCTTCCCCACATCAAGGGCTAACGTCTCATTTTGATGATGAATAGGGTGATATACTTGCCTTACTCCGTGCTCCCACGGGATTATTTTATTCTTTGTGCGACCAGTCCTCCAAAGCCTCTTCGTTTCACTGCCAAGCCGGTCACAGCTATCTGGCGGCGTCCTGCACATTGCAGGACCACTAGTTCTGTGTTGTACAGGAGGACACAAAGGACCCACCCACATTATGGGGCATCAGACAACGGAGGAGAGCACCGACTGCCCAAGGAATAAGGTGATTATATAATCTTATCCATCATCGTCTAGGCAAAATTAGAAGTTAATCCTTGCATTGGGGGGGACCCACTGCTGGGGTAAGGGTTTTTTTTGTCCCTGTATTTCAGGTTTAAAAAAAATATATGATATCGTATTGCTTCAGGTAAAAAAAGATTTTAATGCTCTAGGACAGATCCTCAGCACTGCAGGTAAAGAATGTTTTGAGAGAAGAGGTAACAGACCTAACATGGTATGCTTCTGTTGTTTCAGATGTCTCAGCACCAGATCCTTGCTGTCCAGCAACTGGCCAAAGTGATGGGATGGCATGTGCTAAGCTTTAGTAACCACGTAGGCCTGGGGCCTGTAGAGAGCATTGGGAACGCCTCATCTATAACAGTGGCCTCTCCTAATGGAGATTACTCTGTTTCAGGTATGTCAATATTCACAAACGGTTTTTGTTTAACTACACCAAGCTAGGCTTCAGGCTAGGTTCATACCTATGCTTGTGACTGCAAGTGCAGGAATCGCAGTGAAAATTTGCTGCTGTGAGAACGCGCGGGGCTGCCATTCACTGTGAATGGCAGCCCCACGCATGTAAACACGCAGCGCGATATTCCTGCGGGCCGCATTTTGAAAAAAGGGGCATGCCCCTTTTTCTGCAGGAAATGCAGGCACAGCAGCCTATTCAAGTATTTGTGTGGAAAAAAATGTAATTTGCTTACAGTGTTGCATGACCGAGCAATTGCCAGTTAAAATAACCTCCTGACCAGGGCATTTTTTGCTAAATAGCAAAAAATGCCCTGGTCATGAAGGGGATAAAACCTTTCCAGTGGTTAAACTAGAATACTGCTGCTGCTACTAACTGCTTTCCTTTGGTTTTATACAGAAAATAATAATTCCTTGTAGCTGTGCAGTTTATGTGGACAAGGGCCGGCATTCGAATACTGTGGAGTTCAGTATTATCTGACTGAATCCTGTTCTGTACAAAATAGGACGGTTCAGGAACTGATCAAAGGCTGCCTGATCTCCAGGGAAATCCAGAGTGCTTGTGCATTATGAGGCTACAGATACTCATTTATCTAATGATGAGTCGACTAAATAAGCATTTCCACAGTGCTAAAGTAAAGTGGCTGAGTGGCATTTCATAATGATTTGTATTAGAACACTGCTCAGCTTTTTTAAATTTACATGATAACTTCAGTGCAAAAAGGTGCTTAGCCTTCATTCTTTGTTAAATATATTTAAACCTTCTTGTTAAAGTGCTGATTTTAAAAATTGAAACCGCTCCGCACAATAGCCTTGCTCTGATCCCATGATGGGCCGGTCGCTTGACTTCCCTATTACATTTCAAAGTGTAGGAACCAGGAGAGCTGCTATAATGGATTTACTGCTTTCTTGTAACAAATTGTATTTTTTATATTTAAATTGTGGCTAGAACTATAGTATAGTAGCAGTGGTAAGTATTTAAAAATCAAGTACTGTTTTAGTTGTGGGTAAAGAGTCTCTAGTCATATCTAACACATTACCACTACCACTGTGAAGTTCTTTTATTCTCCTTCTATTAAGTCAGTCTGACAAACTTACTAGATGGAGGTACAAAAGGATCAGCAAAGGGAAGAAAGTGATGGGAACTTGGAGAAGGATTGCATAGAGCAGTGAGGGAAGGAAATGGTCAGGAAGTGTACAGCAGCATTTTGTAGAGTAGTCCTTCACAGCAGGATTGTGTAGAACAATTAAAGCGGGGTTCCACCCAAATTTTGAACAATATCTGTATGTATTCTCTTCCTTGCCTAGATGCTGACATGCCGTTTAAAAAAATTTAAATCGCCGTAATTACCTTTTATTTTTCTATTCTTCTTTGCACTTCCTGGTTCTCCTCCCATGGGAGTAGGCGTGTTTCTAGCCTCTCCCAGACTCCTGGGAGCTAGTCTCAGGCTTCCCAGGATGTCACTGAGCATGTGCGGGAACGAGCGGTGAATGCTGGGAGCACAGCATTCACCACATCCAGGAAATAAATGCTTGTGGGCTTCAAATGCCCACAATGAAGATGGAAACCGCCTGCAGTGAATAATATAAGTTATTCTTTCCGACAAAATCTGACACAGGCGGACATATTACACACAATATGTGAGTATGTAATGCTGAGAAGAAAAGTTTGTGAATGAACTCAAAAAAAAAAAAAACGATAGATAGGTGGACCCCCGCTTTAAGGATGTAGTTTCAGGGCATCTTCACAGAAGGATTCTGTAGAGCAGTAAGTGGAAAGTGCTAGGGCATCTTCACAATAGAATTCTTTAGGGCAATAAGGAAAGTGTCAGAGCATCTTCACAGTAGGATTCTGCAGAGCAAAAAAAAAAAAAAAAAATTGCCACCACCCTCATCTATTGCTGGCTATCGCAGTAAGTGGCATTGGAGGGCTAAAACAGGTAACAACAAAAGCCCGGGGAATGCTGTGATAGACAGCTATAGATGAGGGTGGTGGCAAGTTTTTTGTTATCACATTGGTGTTTGTATTGGTCCAGCAGCGCACCAACACCTTTGCAGCCTTTGTGCTATTTGCTGGGTGTTTGATGTGCTCCTGTTCCTTTAAGAAGGGGTGGGCTCCCCTTCAGTCCACCTCCCCTCATTTAACCATCAGAATACATGTGCCTCCACTGTGGGGACACTCATATTTTAATGTTAGGACCACAGATACCAGGGTGCGGTGACGTGGCTCACGCATGCGTTTGCAAATGCGTGTGGACTAAACCCCTGTTTTTAACACATACTGTTAGACAGGTTTTTTGCGGTTGTCTGTGAGCTGGTGGTAAGTAAGCTTTGGTTTTTTCCTGTTCATTCCCCAGGCTTTTGTTGCTTCCCATTCCACCATTGCTAGGTGCATTCAGAAACTTATCACTCAGGCTTACCCACTTTTCCTGTGAAAGCACATTCTACTAGAAGTGTTGGCTCTTCATGGGCGTTTTAACATCAGGCCTCAATTTCCCAGGTTTGTAGGCTTCCATCTGGTGTTTTCACATATTTGCCTAGTTTTGAGGTGGAAGTTCAGACCTTGGTGGATGCTGGTTTCGGTCAAAAGGTTCTCCAGGCAGCCATGTAAAGGGGCCTTATCTTGCCTTGTTTGCGGCTGTTTTGTTGAGCCATGGGATTACTTTTGAATCCCCTGATCTAAGAATTAACCTATTTTTGTCCTGTGATTAAAGGTAAAATAGGGTTTTTTTGGCTTATCCGTTGAATCTTTTTATTGGAGTATATCACAGGGCCTCCCCCTATTTGTTTATGTTCAGTTCTATGTTGCTTACTTAAAAAAACGGAGGTATGTTGGTCATAGGGGGGTCTATACAGGGCTGGATTTCATCTTTGCAATTTGCCGGTGTCCATTCACTTGGATGGTGGAACATAACTCAGTGGTCTAAGAAATAATCTATACCTGTGTGATGTACTGAAAGAAAAGGACATTTCAGGCAAGTCGAAAATCCTGTTTGATTGTTCAGCACAATCACAGACACTTCACCTGTTTGTGCGGAACAGTAAAGTTGATTTTGCCCTTTGGAAGGGGTGTGCTGCTCCAGAATTTTGTTGAATTGTGTGTAAGAGGAACAGACCCCAGAGGATTCTGTGGAGCAGTGAGGCTGGGAAAGTGTCAAGGCTTTTTTACAGTAGATTCTGTAAATCAACAAGTGGATGAATGTTGGGGCATCTTCATGATATGATTCTATAAAACAAAGAGCAGAGAACATTTCACAGAAGGATTGTGTAGAGCAGCAAGTGGTAGAATACAACAAGGGAGGGACAGTATTACTAACCGGGGCTGTAATTTTATTCCAGCAGACTATTGTATTCTTTTTTTTATATGCAAGAATGGCAAAATGGCTGCTTACTTTGTTTTGGTTGAAAGGTACTTGTTAAGCACACCTGGATATGTCATCTCTGACAGCTTTGTGTACTTTTATCCACAGTGAGAAATGGGCCTGAGAGCGGCTGCAAGGTGATGGTTCAGTTTCCTCGCTGTCAGTCTAAGGAGCTCTCGAAGAGTGACGTGTTACAGGATAACAAGTGGCAGCACCTACGTGGACCTTTTAAAGAAGTTCAGTGGAACAAAATGGAAGGCCGGAATTTTGTCTATAAGATGGAATTGCTAATGGCAGCCCTGATACCTTGCTAGAACCTTCCCAAACATGGACACCAGTGAGGTTGCTCGAACTTTTATTTCTAGGAAACAACCAACAGGCTTTTCTGCATTGTTTACGTCAAATAAACCTGTATATTTTTTTTTTCTACTTTTTACTACTTTGTGTGTATGTGTTCTAATTTTAGTATGTTGATCTTATTTTTGGATGAGTGACAAAATTGAACTTTTTATGTGATGTAAAGTGTTCTGTCAGCTGCTGGCCTTTACCTGATGGTGGGGGTGTTTTCATCAACTGCCAATCTTGTGGGATTTTTTTTTTTTGTTTTGTATGTGCACACACACACACACACACACCCGAACCAAACAGACGTTGATAGTTGGGCTACAATTGCTGACTTCCTAATAATGCTACTATAGAGTGACTTAGGAGCCCAGACACTTGGGGAACTCTCTTGTGTAAATTTGGGTCAGTGTCTGTTGATTGCCCCCCCCCCCCCCTTCTTACCTCTTGTGGCTGTGGCTATGGCTATTAGGCCAAAACAATGATGGATTGTCTATCTCAGACCAGTAGTGAGATGGGGAAGAGAGCTGGCCCAATCTCTTGACCATAGAAATAAGTAAGGTTCCCATCAGGCTCCACATGTGCTCTGCAAAATGTGTAAACGTGCATTCAGGTAATTATTGAAAATGAAAATCTAAGGAAATATATTAACTGTAGTTCAACCCTGGGATAATCCCTCCTATTACCAGTATGCCTCAGTTTTCCTCAGTGTCCTAGATGGACGTCTTTTCTCCCCTAATTTAAGACTTAATCTACTTTTTTAAGTAGCAACCTTTTTTTTTCTCTTCAGTGCTTTTCAAATCTAGAGATGTTAGCATATCCTTTGCAATTTGTGCCGGCAACTAGGAGCTCCTTCATTTTTATCAATCGCTGGGTGTCGACTTTCAGTGCCCCATTTTTCTGCTGCCGTGCCTTGGAAGGGGACAGAGTGCTGATGTCATTATGCTGGGTGGTCCCCAGTTTCTGCTGCAAAACACATTTTCAGATTTTAGTCCAGTTGGTTCACAAGCCCATAGAAGACATTCTCCCCATTCTGGACCCCAAAACCAAAATGCTTAAATTTATGCCCACAAATTCCACATGGAGTTGATGAGATCCATTGACTCTGAATCAAGGGGACTTTCTGGCCTCAGGGGACATCAAAGATTGTTGCCTCAAATGGAACTGGAGTCCATTGAGGGACACAGGTCTCACCCCTCTGCTTATGGTTATGCTCTTGGTACTGTTTTCCTAGTAAACTCAGCCAAGCCGGTAATAGGAGGATTATCCTAGGGCTGGTTTATAGCTTTTATGTTTGGTCATGTTCAATCCCCCTGTTGGCAGCAGTATAATCTGACTGTTTAAGACTTATTGTGTCCCTCAAATAACTCAAAGTGCAAAAATACATTTTTTTTATTTATTTTTTTAACTCCTTTAAATTTTTTTTTTAATCATACATTGCAGTACACCGTTTCAATGTTCATAGACCTTTCTGTGTTGACAGTGATGGGCAAAGCCTGGACCCTATAGAGGGACCATCAATGTATACAGGTCACCCAGTATCTGTGACCATTACTGCAGCCCCACAATCCTGAATAGTATGCGTTGACATGTTATAAATCGGGGTCCCAATCTACTTGTCCTGATAACATTTTTTTTTTTTAACCAAAACCATATTTAAATAAGGTGCATTTAGGAATGTCTGGGGATTTTAAAAACAAAAGGGGCTTTATGGCAACATAAACTTTTAAGGCTTTTAACATTGTGCTGTTTATCTCCTACTTGCTTCCCTACCTGTCTCCAACACAGCACCCAGGGACTAGCAGGGAGGGAAGAGACCTTGCAGTGTGATGAGCACCGATTGGCTGCTGATCAGGATAGGGAGTGTCGGATTCTCTTAACGGAAGCACATCTGTTGAGCGAGTAAATGAGGCGCTGGTCCCAATGAGAAAAAAACTTTATTCCCTCGCACACGGAAGCATTAGGGTTCTGAGTACAAGCACATGCTGAGCAGCCAAATCAAGCTCCCATGTGTGCTCCGTTAACCACTTTAAAGTGTTTGTTACCCAAAAAAAAAAAAACGGAGCGTGTTCCCTTAAATACTTCAGCCCCAGAAGGATTTATCCATTTTCTGACCAGGCCATTTTTTGCGATACCGCACTGCACTGCTTTAACTGACAATTGCACGGTCCTTTTTTTCCCTACACAAAGAGCTTTCTTTTGGTGGTATTTGATAGGGATGCACCGAAATTTTGGCGGCCGAAAATAAACTGCCGAAAATGGTGTTTTCGGCACATTGCCGATAGGAAAATATTGCCGATAATAGAGCCGGAAATGGGGCGGGGCCTGGGCCGGCCCCTGCTCCCTGGTGCCATTCATTGCGGGGGCGTCTTCCAGGCTCGCACCAGTCGTCCCTCCTTCCCACAGAGCAGCGGTCTCTGTGTGTCACGGAGTTGAATTGCATGGGCCGCAGTAACAATGTCAACCATGGCGGGACATTGAATCAGCTTGACGTGATCACAGGAGGCGGGACATTGTTACTGCGGCCCAGGCAATTCAATTCACAGCTCCAGGACACACAGATGCATGGGTGAGGCTGCATCCAGACACAGGCAGGCTGCATAATGACGGGCACTGGCGGGCTGCATCTGACGGGCACTGGCGGGCTGCATCTGACAGGCACTGGCGGGCTGCATCTGACGGGCACTGGCGGGCTGCATCTGACGGGCACTGGCGGGCTGCATCTGACGGGCACTGGTGAGGCGGCATTGATCTCTTGTATCATGTCTGCAGTCTCTGACCGTCTCCTGTAGTATGTCTGCAGTCTCTGACCATCTCCTGTATCAGATGGTTAGAGACTGGGGACATGATACAAGAGATGGTTAGAGACTGCGGACTGAATTTTCTTGAGCTTTTCTTTTTTTTTTTAAATCGCAATAAGCGAATATTGATTGGTTTGCACAAAAGTTATAGCATCTACAAAATAGGGAATAGATTTATGGCATTTTTAGTATGTTTTTATTTTTTTACCAATAATTGCGGCGATCTGCAATTTTTAGCGGGACTACGACATTGCGGTGGAAAGATCGGACACTTTTGACACTTTTTTGGGACCAGTGATATTTATACAGCGATCAGTGCTATAAAAATGCACTGAACTGTGTAAATGTCACTGGCAGGGAAGGGTTTAACACTATGGGCGATCAAGGGGTTAAATGTGTTACCTAGGGAATGTTTCTAACGGGGGGTGGATGGGATTTTCTGGAGGAGGAGACCGATCGTTGTTCCTAAGCATTAGGAATAACAGATTGGTCTCCTCCTCCAGGAAGCCCCATCCACCCCCAGTTAGAAACACTCCCTAGGGAACACATTTAACCCCTTGATCGCCCATAGTGTTAAACCCTTCCCTGCCAGTGACATTTACACAGTTAATCAGTGCATTTTTATAGCACTGATCACTGTATAAATGTCACTGGCCCAAAAAAGTGTCCGATCTGTCTGCCGCAATGTCGCAGTCCCTCTAACAATCGCAGATTGCCGTGACAGAACGGAGATCTGTCGGTTTACATTGGCAGATCTCCATTCTGTCTCTGTCAGGAGCGATCACGGGTGTCCGGCAGACAGCAGTTCCTACGTCACGTGGCATGCATGTGCGGGCACCCTATACCCATTAAAGTGCCTGCCATGAACCCATGGCGATTTGCTCAGGAAAGCCAACCTGCCACCATCAAACAACACCTGTAGAACCTGTATCCACCTCATCAGTGATTTCTACAGTTTGTTGTAGGTGCCAAATGCTTCCAGTTTGGGAGAAGTGGACAAGCCACATGGCAGTGTGATACAGTATTCACAAAGGTTTTTGCACTTCTTGCTTGAGGTGATTGTAGCTGTATTGGTAGACTTGTGAGAGAAGCATTTGAGTACTGTCTGTGATACTTTTTTATTTGCCCTAACATAAAATCTTTTAGGACAAGCTTTCGGGGTCTTTCCCCTCTATTATGGTCCGACCAGTACTTTTTCTTTCCCACAGAGATCTTTTATTTTTTTTTAACATTCTGCTAAACCGTACGTGGATTAGTACTGCTTGGACCTTGAAGGGGACATACCCTGAAAACTTGGCCTGAAAAATTGTATGTTAGTGCAAATGAAAAAAATATCAAGGACAGTACTCAATTATTTCTGGTCTTTCTAGGAACTCAAGGCATTCAGGTCACGGGTTATCTAGACGACTTATCTCTCAAAAACACATCTCCTTAGCAACACTGTTTAACCGTACACAGGACAATTCAGATGCTTTAGGCTTTTGGTTAGGTCATTAACTTCCAAATATCGCCTCTCTAACTTTTTTGCTTGGAGCACTTGGGCCTTGACACAGCCCAAGCAAGAATCATCTTGCCAGAGAAGAAACTGCTATCTCACTCGGGATCAAAGGTACACCCCTCTGTGAGATTCTTCTTGAGATCTGGGTCTCATACTAGTCTTTGAGGCTGTACCATTTGCCAAATTTAATTTGAGACCTCTCCAACACAACATATTGTTGGCATGAAACAATAATGCTCCTTCTCTTGACTCCCCATGCTCCTCTCCAGCCAAGCAATTAGTTGCCTTGCTTGGTGGATCTCCAGACCAGCTTTGACTATGGGGGAGTAGTTTCTGCCCTATGACTGGAAAAAGAGAATTACAGATGCCAGTCTTTTATGTTCAGGGAACATGGTTTTCCAAAGAAGATGATCTATCCATGAACATTTTGGAGCTCAGAGAAATAAAGATAGCTCAGCAACCCTTGACACCCCCTTCTTCAAGGGCACTCCATCAGGGTCCAATAAGAAATTGCCATGGCTGTGGACTATCTCAGTCACCAAGGTGTTTCGAGGAGTTATGCAGCCTTGAAGTAAGTAAATCTGATCATTTTAGGGATGGAAAATACGCCAGCATTCTCTACTGTCCACACCCCAGTAGGACATAACTTGGCTTTAAAGAGGCCCTGCACTCAGTTACCCAAAAAAAATTTAGGCCTTTCTTAGAGCATCTTGTGCTTCCTCGGACACTCATCTCATTCTCTGTGCCCTGCATAAACCACCCTTTAAATCCGTCAGGGAAATCCTCTCAGATTATCTCTCCTGCAAAGTGGCCTTCTTGTTTGCTAGAATATCTGTCAGGTGTTTATGTGACCTAGTGGCTCTATCTTTTAAGGAGCCATTGCTCATTCTTCACAATGACAATGTGGTTTCAAAAGCCAAGGCTATCCTTTCATCTTACGGTGGTATCAGTCTTGCACCTTAATGAAGAAATAGTCCTTCCCACTTTGTGCCCTGGTCCAAAGCACCAAAAGGAAATTGCTCTTCGTTGCCTGGGTGTAGTCTCAGCCATCAAAGTTGAATTCAAACTACAGCCTCTACCATAAAGACTAACTTCCCTATTCATTCTAATATGAGGAGCTCACAAGGGACATCCTGTTTCAAAGTCTATCATCGCTAGATGGATAAGACAACTTTATCTCCAGAGCTTACAGTCTAAAGGACAACTCCTGGGCTTTTGTATGCTCACTCCACTGGCTCAGTGGGTGTTTCTTCGACATGCTGACATCAAGCCTGTTTGCCCAGCTCTATAGTGCTGCCACCTGGTCCTTGGTCTATACCTTTTCAAAATTCTACAGGTGGATGTCCATCAACATCCTGGAGCTCAGGGCATTTTGGTGGAACCTTCAATGCTGGACCCCCTATTTTCTGGGTCACCCGTCAATAATCCAGTTGGACAAAGCCACATCTATGACTTACACTAGTCATGCCACTCAAAATAAACTGAACTTGATCCCCTCTCGGGCACGTTTACATGTTCCAGCCCTGTCAAGTATCCGTGTGCCAGATGTGGAAATTTGGTAGGTGGACTTTCTCATTAGTGTCTGGATCCAGTAGAATGGGCTCTCCATCTAGAATTGTTCCAAGCTCTTTGATACAGATGAAGGATAGTGGACATTGTACCTCTGGCATCCAAATTCAAAAACAAATTGGGACAGGTATATTGCCAGGTCCAGGGACCCTCAGGCCTTCACAGAGGACACTCTGGTGACTCAGTGGAATCCGTTTCACCTGATTTATGCCTTTCCAGCTTTTCCTTCATTTGCTCCACAGGTTCAATATGGTGGGCATTCTGGTGAATTTTATTGCCTCAAACTGACTCAGGAGAGCAAAATACTTAGTGATATTAAAGGCAAGGGTTTTGTTTTTTTTAAGTAACAAATATGTTATACTTACCTGCTTTGTGCAGTGGTTTTGCACAGAGCAGCCCTGATCCTCCTATTCCTGGGTCCCCCACTGGAGCCCCTGGCCCGAGCCGCTGCCCTGTGTGTCCATTCTCTCTCCTCATGGCCTCACTGGCTGTAATTGACAGCCAATGAAGAGGGACAGGTCGTGCAAAGCTGCTGCTCTTGTGCACATTGATGAATTGAAATGTGGCTCAGGTAAGTATTAGGGGTGCTGGGGGGGCTGCTGCACACAGAAGGTAAAAAACTTCTGCACTACGAACAACTTTAAACAAACTCGAGGCAGACTCTCCATGGGCCCTTCTGGATCAGCTGGAGCATTATCCTGTATCAATCACTGGCTGGGTCACCCGTCAAGAATCCAGTTGGACAAAGCCACATCTATGACTTACACTAGTCATGTCACTCAAAAGAAACTGAACTTGATCGCCTCTCGGGCACGTTTACATGTTCCAGCCCTGTCCAGTATCCATGTGCCAGATGTGGAAATTTGGCAGGTGGACTGCCAAATACGCTTTTGTATTTTTGACAAATTTATAAGCTATGAAAGTGGGATTCCCTTTTAACCACACCTTTAAAATGCCGGTCAAAGAAAAATATAGATACAGAATAATGCAAGACTAGGTCAGTTAAAAACAAAAAAATATATATATATAATGTGCAATGCAGGAACCATTCTATTCTCTGAAGTAAATGGGTCAGGGCTTAAAATTATAAGGCCAAACTGAGCACTCAACAAATAGGCAAACATAGTCATGTGTGGCCGGGGCTATTACGATTTTTATTTTTTTTTTGTCATTTTCTCAGCACAATTTGTCATATCAAGACAAGCTTTGAAAACAAGTCATTTCACAGCACAATGCCTGTTGGAATAATTTGCAGCTTGCTGGCAGGACATACTGAGCTAAAGGTTATGTCATACAAGGTCAGATGTAATTTCCCAGCTTGATGCCACCAAAAACAAACCACAGGGGTTATTTCTGTTTTTCCTCTCCATAGAAATAGATTTTAGCTACATCACTCCCCTTATTTCACCCCTAACTTGCGTCCCACAAGTCTTCCACCAGAAGAATTCCCAGGATGTACAGGGACAAGATGGCCGAGATCTTGTTCTTGGAATATGCAGGCATTGTCTTGCCCTCTTCATGTATGTTGTGTGTGTCAATATGGCGCATCAAAAAGATAGCTGAGATCTCTTAGCTAAAACATTCCGACATCTGTATAAACTTGGCGCGTGTGAGGAGTTCAGATCTCGGCAGGGGTCGCCCTGCATGCAGTTATCCTACACAGCTGCGATTGCGTAATAGTACATAACGTGGGCATAGCACAACATTGCCAAGTGTTTTTGGAGCTACACAAGAAAATATCATTGCAGAGTACAAAATGTTCACATTGATTCATTTTACTGTTATAATTGCTTGGCTACTATTATAATACTCGGAGGTGACAAGAAAGACTCATGATCAGCATGAGTGGTAGTCTTAAACCATGCATTCGGTCTGTGTTGGTTCCTCCAAGACCACCTTTATCCATGACTGTTTACACCTACAGTATGTGTGCCTTCTTACACTGACCCTTTGGCCTGTTAAGGTCACCTCTATAACACACTTCTCATGTTACCCCTCACAGACATAAGGAGAATCTTAGTATCTCAGTAGTAGTAATAAGCCCTAACGTACCTGGGTTTAGTTCACGGCAGGTCTGAAGTTTGGTGACTGCAGTGAATGGGAACTGAATGTTAAAAAAAGCAATAATGGCCACATTCTAGGCTAATAGGCAAGGAAATATCAACCAAAAGGTACAAGTGGGTGGGGATACGGTATGCAACCGACAGTTACAAAGAAAGAAATGCAATTTGATTTGCCAGTAAATGATAGTACCCGGCTGCTTCATTTTGTTTGTAAAAAAACAGCAGAGTATTTCCTTCAATCTATACCAAATCCTTATCTTAGATGAGGGTCTGCTATACATGGTAATAGGGAAACATAATTGGTTGGAAGCTAAACAGTGGAGAGTGTGAACAAGTTTTGCTTTTTGACTGCTGGTGATTGCTGGGTTGCATTTTTAGGTTCTTTTTGGGGCTTTTCCTTGTAGCTTTATAACACCTTTTTCTGACACTTTTTAAACAGCTTTTCTTTTTCTTTGCTTCCTTCAGCCTTCCAATTGAGGGGAGTGGTTAATTGGTCACAGGTACTTGAGGCCTATATAACCTTCTGTAGAACTTGTGAGCCTGCTCATCTTTGAGCTTGCTGGAACTTAGACCAAGTGGAACTGACAAGTGGTGAGTTAAAAAAACAGAGTTGCAAACAAGAGGTTGTAACAGGGGTCAAGTACCTGTGTAGGGTGAGTGTGTACCTGTGTATTGTAAGTACATGAGTGCTGCGAGTGCACGTGGGCTGTATTGAGTATTAGTGTCAGGTAGTACCAGTGTATTGTGAGTACCTGAGTGTTGTCTGAGTAGTGTGTGTGGATCATTAGTACTTGTGTATTGTGTGTGCATGTTGGTCAGCGAGTACCTGTGTATTGTTTTTTTGAGTATTAGTGTCAGGAAGCTAGTTGTTAGGTAATTTGGACAGGGTATAATCCCCAATCCTCATTAAGTTATTAGGTACGATGCTCGGTGGGTGTGGAGATGCGACTCGGTGTACATCTTGCGGCATGTATGCGTTCCTTGATCATCTGATCGAGGGCGAATACTGCACATTGTTTCCCTGGAAGTCCAGGTACTGAATCTGGGGAAGCAACTGTCAGCAATGAGAAGTCCCTCCATACTAAAGGAGAGACAGGAACGCACACGGCAGGGGCCAGTACAGAGGCGGGTGGAGACAAAGAGGTTCAGGCACTAGGAAAGAGTAGATGGGTGACAGTCAGGAAGGGTAGAGGGGGAAGTGCCAGGGAGGCCGATCCAGGGCTGGACCATCCTAATAAGTACGCTCCATTTGAGTGACATTGGTGAAACCACTCAGGGACCAGCACTGCTGGAGCTGATGGACTCTCCTAGCTGCTGGGGGAAAAACTCCTCCATTGAGAATGGGGGGGGGGGGGGGAGGGAAAGGAAAGACAGATTCTGGTGGTAGGGGATGCAATTCTTAGGATAGAGAGAGCAATCTGTAACAAAGACCTGAAGTGCCGAACTGTATGTTGTCCACCAGGTGCTCTGGTTCGACACATCACGGATCTGGTGGACAGATTACTGGGAGGGGCTAGGGAAGACCTGGTTGTCATGGTGCACATTGGCACCAATGACAGAGTCAGAGGCAGATGGAGTGTCCTAAAGAACGATTTTAGGGACTTGGGAGCTAAATTGAGGAAAAGAACCTCCAAGGTAGTTTTCTCAGGAATACTACCAGTACATCGAGCCACACCAGAAAGGCAGAGGGAGATTAGAGAAGTAAACAAGTGGCTGAAGAGCTGGTGTAGTAAGGAGGGGTTTCTCATTCGATCACCAGTACTATAGAAGGGACGGACTGCACCTAAATGAGGAGGGTAGAGATGAGCTGGGAGTAAATATGGACAAAAAGTTAGAGGGGGTTTTTAAACTAGGCGACGGGGGGGGAGGGCCCAGAGGTAGAGATAGTCAACACAGAACATATTCCAGAGGGTAGTATTGAGGGCATAAGTGGTAGGTTGACTAAAGCACATAAAGCCAAGGTAAGTATAATAACAAGTCCTAGTTGCAATCTCGGAACACTCAATTAGAGGATAGTATGCGACCGGTCTAAACTACGTGGCATGGTCACCAATACCAGGAGCCTGGCGGACAAGATGGGTGAACTAGAGATACTTTTGTATAAGGAGGATTTGGATTTTGTTGGAATTTCAGAGACCTGGTTCAAGAGCTCTCATGATTGGCTGGCAACCATTCAAGGATTTTTCCTTTATCGCAGGGATAGAGAGGGTAAGAAAGGGGGAGGGGTATGCCTATATATCAAGAATAATGTTTAAGTGAATGTGAGAGATGACATCACTAAGGGACCTAGGGAGGAGGTGGAATCCTTATGGGTAGAGCTCCAAAGGGAGGAAGCTAAGGGAAAATATTATTGGGAGTATGCTATAGGCCCCCTCACCTGAGGGAGGAGGGGGAGATGGATCTTCTATCACAAGTTGGATTAGCAGCAAGGATAGTAAGTGTTATCATAATGGGGGATTTTAATTATCCAGACATAGACTGGGCGGAGGGAACCACGGGTTTGTCTAAGGCTCGCCAGTTCCTAAATGTCTTGCAGGACAATTTCATGGTTCAGATGGTAGACGCACCAACTAGAAATAAAGGTTACTGGATCTACTGATTACCAACAATACAGACCTGATCCCGAATGTGGAAATACGGGGCAATTTTGGAAACCACGATCACAGGTCAATTGGCTTCAGTATAAATCACACAAATAGGAAACATGAGGGGAATACAAAGACACTGAATGTTAAAAGAGCCAACTTCCTTAAACTACCAACCTTGTTAGAAGGCAAAAATTGGGATAAAATCTTAGGAACAAAGAACACGGAGGAGAGATGGGTTTGCTTCAAGAGCATATTAAATAAGGGCATTAGCCAATGCATCCCATTGGGTAATAAATTTAAAAGAGCGAACAAAAGTCCTGGATGGCTTAACTCCAATGTAAAAATGCATATAAAAGCAAAGGAGAAGGCCTTTAAAAAATATAAGGTTGAGGGATCAGCATTCAGACTTTATAAAGAATGCAACAAGATATGTAAGGATGCAATTAGGGTGGCTAAGATAGAACATGAAAGACACATAGTGGAGGAGAGCAAAAAAAATCCTAAGAAATACTTTATGTATGTAAACAGTAAAAAAGGGAGGACAGAACGTATTGGCCCCATAAAGAATGAGGAAGGACATCTGGTTACAAAGGATGGGGAGATGGCGAAGGTATTGAATTTATTCTTCTCCTCAGTCTTCACGAGGGAATCGGGGGGCTTCAGTAACCAAAACTGCAGTGTTCATCCTTATGACACATCACAGGAAGCACCTCTATGGTCAACAGAGGACAGAATTAAAATTAGACTTGGGAAACTTAACATTAATAAATACCAGGGACCAGATGGCTTGCATCCGAGAGTACTTAGGGAACTCAGTCAAGTAATTGCCAGACCATTGTTCCTAATTTTTACTGACATTCTACTGACCGGAATGGTACCAGATGATTGGAAAAAAGCCAATGTAGCACCAATATTTAAAAAAGGGTAAAAATACATCCCTGGGAATTACAGACCAGTTAGCCTAACATCAATAGTATGCAAGCTCTGGTGATAAATGGGGAGTACTCGGAATTGTCAGGGGTGGGAAGTGGGCTCCCCCAGGGTTCTGTGCTGGGACCAATCCTGTTTAATTTGATCATAAACGATCTGGAGGATGGGATAAACAGCTCAATCTCTGTATTTGCGGACGATACTAAGCTAAGCAGTGCAATAACTTCACCACAGGGTGTGAAAACCTTGGAAAAAGATCTGAACAAATTCATGGGGTGGGCAACTACATGGCAAATGAGGTTTAATGTAGAAAAGGTTTAACCTTAAACTGTGTAGAGGGTTCTTTACCGTAATGCCCCGTACACACGATCAGAAATTCCGCCAGCAAAAGTCGGATGTGAGCTTTTGGTCAGAAATTCCAACCTGCTACCTTCGGACTTTTGCTGGCAGAATTCCAGCCAGCAAAAGATTGAGAGCAGGTTCTCTATTTTTCGGTCGGAAAAAGTCCCTATCCGAAAATGCATTAGTCTGTATGGAATTCGGACGCCAAAAAATCACACATGCTTGGAAAAAATTTGAAGCATGCTCGAAAGCATTGAACTTCATTTTCTCGGCTCGTCATAGTGTTGTATGTCACTGCGTTCTTGACGGTCGAAAGTTCAGAGAACTTTTGTGTGACCGCATGTATGCAAGGCAAGCTTGAGCGGAATTCTGTCCGAAAAACCATCCAAGTTTTTTTTGACTGAATTTCTGATCGTGTGTATGGGGCATTAGAGCGGCAAGGATGTGGAATTCCCTTCCACAGGCGGTGGTATCAGTGGGGGGCATTCATAGTTTCAAAAAACTATTAGATAAGCACTTCAACGACCGCAACATACAGGGATATACAATGTAATACTGACATATAATCACAAGCATAGGTTGGACTTGATGGACTTTTGGTAATATAGTGTATATCAGTGATAGCTGTTAAATGCAGGATTTCCAGTTACTTTCTCTCTTGGTGAAAATGATCCCTGGGACAAATAGTGAGTATGAATCTCCCGGGGGAACTAATCCGTCAACACAATATCCAAACTAGGGGTAAAAAGTTTTGATTGGAGTTCTTTTATTATTTTTTAATGAACACATAATTGCATCAAAAGGTGTCTGTTACATGTGGATTGGGTTTAGGTTAAGTGTATCTCCAGACAAATTTATTTCCTGCGTTGGATGGAATGGGTAAGGATTAGACCTCCTGTGGGGATATTACTGCAGGGCTTTGTTAAATGGATTTCTGCTTGTGCTGACAACAATTTCAAGGGAAGGTTAGAACCCCCTGTCAGCTTTTAATTGCAAGTATAAATCAAGACCAAAGTATAGTGCTACAACCCAATCTGACGGTTCCCGGGCTAGAGCTTATACATCACCGTGCCAGACTAGCAGTCTCCATCTGCTTATGTATGATCATCCAAACCACGAGGAGTCGGCAATAAGGTGAAAAGGTGAAAGTAAAAAATGATTCTTTAATAATTACAAGGAGTAAAATGTTCCATAGGACAACCAAGACTGGTGCGTTTCAGTCTATGAAGACCTTATTCATAGCTCGTAAGGTCTTCATAGACTGAAGCTCATCAGTTTTGGTTGTCCTATGGAACATTTTACTCCTTGTAATTAATAAAGAAGAGTCATTTTTTACTTTCACCTTGTTGCCGACTCCTCGTGGTTTGGATGTCCATACATAAGCTTTTAATTGCAGCCTGTGTTCCTGTTGCATATTTTCCCTTACCTCCTGTCTGGTAAAACTGTAGTCATCAACGCAGAAAATGAGAGAGCTGTAAAAACCTGACAAGGTTCTATCCCTTCCTGACTCTTTCTAAGACATAAAGAAAAAGTTTGGGTCGGACAAACACTTTAAAGGAGTTGTAAAGTCAGAAGGTTTTTTTTATCTGTATGCATTCAGATAAAAAGCCTTCAGTGTGCAGCAGACCCCCTCAGCCCCCCTAATACTTACCGGAGCCCCATCTCTGTCCACGAGTGTCTTGGCCATCCAAGACTTTCCCTCCTAATTGGCTGAGACAGAGCAGCGGCACCATTGGCTCCCACTGCTGTCAATCAAAGTCAGTCAGCCAATCAGGAGAGAAAGGGGGCAGGGCCGGACCGCAGCTCCATGTCTGAATGTGTATATGGGAGAGACTTGCGCACTGCTATGTGGAAACTCAAAAATTAAACTTCAACAAACCATCAAAAAAGGGGTGTATACAAATTGACAATGAAATTGACAATTAAATTGACAATAAATTGACAATGCTGATTGTGAACAGCTGCAACCACTTAAAGTGTACTCAAAACACTAAATATGCAAATAAAAAACTGAGAATAATGGTGCGCTTGTTCAATAATAAGTGAATATACTACTATTAACTAAAAACCAAATGCAAATGATTATAAAACAAAGTGCAAAAAAATAGTCCAAATGAAAAATAAAAATAAGTTTCAGTTTGTAAACAAGGTGACTGATTAGTCTATAACTTGATAGGAGACCAAACATCAATCCAACACCGAACAAAATCAAGGAAAATATTTATAGATTGGCCGCTCACCTCCAGGAATGACCAAAAGGCCAAACTAGGCTCAACAGATAACAGATGGGAAATCCTGCTGATACATCTGCGAAGACACCCTCCGGTACCAAGCCAAGATGTTATTCCAGATATGATCCTGGGATCAGAACATCATGCGCTCACCACTGAATATTCCCACAGGTCTAAGCAGGCTCGTTCCAGTAAGACTGCTTCAGGTATAGGCAGAGAACAAAGACATCCATAGTGCAGTTTTGCCAGTAAAATTTAACACGTTTATTAAAAATTTGCTTACATCAAATAAGAAAAACATCTGCAGTTTGCAAAAAAGGAGTAGTGACACACTCGCCTCCTCACCACGCTTCCGATCTCGATAGACATCGGAAGTGACGTCACAAGGCTCCACATGACGCGTTGCGTCACTGGTCACGTGACTTCCACAGATCTCTGTTATTTTTATTTTTGAGGTTTAATTTTAAATTAAGATTCAACTTGTCCTTTTTTTTTACATATACCTTTTTAATTTGTAGGTAACAGAATCTCTTTAACCACTTGCCTACCAGGCACTAACACCCCCTTCATGCCCAAGCCATTTTTCAGCTTTCAGCGCTGTTGCACTTTGAATGACAATTGCGCGGTCATGCTACACTGTACCCAAACAAATTTTTTATCATTTACCTCACACTAATAGAGCTTTCTTTTGGTGGTATTTAATCACTGATCTTTTTTTTTTATTTCTTACGGAAAAAAAAGACCAAAAATTTTGAAAAAAAAATGTTTTTTACTTTTTTTCTGTCAGTAAATTTTGTAGCTAAGTAATTTTTTGCCTTCACTGATGTGCGCTGATGAGACGGCACCGATGGGCACTGATAGGCTGAACTGGTGGGCATTGATGAGGCGGCACTTATGGGCACTGATGAGGCGGCACTGATGAGGCGGCACTGATGAGGTGGCACTGATGAGGAGGCACTAATATGCCGCACTTATGGGCACTGATAGGTGGCACTGATGAGCACTGATAGGCGGCACTGATAGGCACTGTTAGGTGGCACTGATGGGCACTAATAGGCAGCACTGGTGGGCACTGATAGGCGGCAGTGGCAGGCACTGATAGGCGGCACTGGTGGGCATGGATAGGCAGCACAGGTTGGCGGCACGGATAGGCGGTACAGATGGCCATTGATGGGTGGCACTGATGGGCGACACTGATGGGCATTGATAGACAGCAGTGATGGGCATTGATGTGCAACACTGATAGGTGGCACTGATTGCCAGCAGTGACTGGCATGGCTAATGGGCACTGATTGGTGGCACTTGTGGGCAGTGGTGGGCACTGATTGCTGCCACTGGTGGGCACTGTATTGTGACACTATGTTTCTTTATTGTAATCAGGGCACTGATGATCAGTGCCCTGATTACATTCCTAGATGTCCCCCTGTGAGGAGATGCCGCTGATCGGCTCTCCTCTCCTCACACTCTGTCAGTGTGAGGCGAGGAGAGCCAATTACCGGCATCTCCATGTTTACATGTGACCGGCTGTGATTGGACACAACTGATCACATGGTTAAAGAGCTGCGGACGTGGCTCTTTACACAGATCGGGGTCGTGCCATGTTCAAGCAACACGGCGCGGCCACGATCGCAGCACTGCGCACCCCCCGTGGGCGCGCGAGTGTGGCTGTTATGGGACGCCATCATATGACGTCGTCCCATAACAAGAGCCGCACCACCCCGCTGCCATTTGACATGTGACCCAATATGGTAAGTTTTAATGCCCGAAGTGAGTGTTTATATCAGCTTAAAACGGTATTAAACTCAAAACTAAGGTTGTAATATATTGCAGCTTATCAATCATTAGATGAAGGCTTCTTTAGTTTTCTTTTTTAGGCTTTTTTTCCTTCAGAAGTCACCTAGGTAGTAAATAGAGTTCACCTGTGTGTAATTTAATCTCAGTATAAATTCAGCTATTCTGTGAAGCCCTCAGAGGTTTGTTGGAGAACCTTAGTGAACAAACAGCATCATGAAGGCCAGGGGACATACCAGACAGGTCAGGGATAAAGTTGTGGAGAAGTTTAAAGCAGAGTTAGGTTAAAAAAAAATATCCCAAGCTTTGGACATCTCACAGAGCACTGTTCAATCCATCATCCGAAAATGGAAAGAGTATGGCACAACTGCAAACCTACCAAGACATGGCCATCCACCTAGACTGACAGGCCGGGCAAGGAGAGCATTAATCAGAGAAGCAGCCAAGATGCCCATGGTAACTCTGGAGGAGCTGCAGAGATCCACAGCTCAGGTGGGAGAATCTGTCCACAGGACAACTATTAGTCGTGTTCTCCACAAATCTGGCCTTTATGGAAAAGTGGCAAGAAGAAAGCCATTGTTGAAAGAAAGCCATAAGAAGTTTCATTTGCAGTTTGCGAGAAGCCATGTGGGGGACACAACAA
This sequence comes from Lithobates clamitans, assembly GCA_037952925.1. NCBI lineage: Eukaryota > Metazoa > Chordata > Amphibia > Anura > Ranidae > Lithobates > Lithobates clamitans. The sequence continues at coordinate 2,315,377 of JBBGZY010001655.1, read as the reverse complement.
ACATGTGGAAGAAGGTGCTCTGGTCAGATGAGACCAAAATTTAACTTTTTGGCCTAAAAGCAAAACGCTATGTGTGGCAGAAAACTAACACTGCACATCACCCTGAACACACCTTCCCCACCGTGAAACATGGTGGTGGCAGCATCATGTTGTGGGTAAGCTTTTCATGTGTTAGAATGGCCCAGTCAAAGTCCAGACCTAAATCCAATTGAGAATCTGTGGCAAGACTTGAAAATTGCTGTTCACAGACGTTTTCCATCCAATCTGACAGAGCTTGAGCTATTTTGCAAAGAAGAATGGGAAAAAATGTCACTCTCTAGATGTGCAAAGCTGGTAGAGACATATCCAAAAAGACTTGCAGTTGTAATTGCAGCGAAAGGTGGTTCTACAAAGTTTTGACTCAGGGGGGTGAATATAAATGCACACCACACTTTTCAGATATTTATTTGTAAAAAAGTTTGAAAACCATTTATCATTTTCCTTCCACTTCACAATTATGTGCCACTTTGTGTTGTCTATTACATAAAATCCCAATATGATGCATTTATGTTTTTGGTTGTGACATGACAAATTGTGGGACATTTCAAGGGGTATGAATACATTTTCAGGGCACTGTAATACTGTAAATGTTTGCTTTTGGGTTTAATACTGCTTTAAGGGCTCGCTCAGCCGGGCATATGTGTATTTTCTGCATGGAATGCAGGTTCTTGCTGGCAGAGCTAGTAGAAATCCTGCCTAAAGTACTTGCGTTTACATGCATTTGGACACGTACGCTTCTAGTGACTGTAAACATATATGTGTATGTGTGTTTTTTATGCATTTACACGTCTACACATGTAAAATGTGCAGCACAGGAGGCACCTGCGTCCTACTTTTTTGTATGCTGTTAAAACACAGAGGAAATTTTCACTTAGACACAGCTGTGTGTATGGCACTAGGGTTGCACCAATACTGGTTTCTATGCTGATACTAAGCATTTGCACGCATACAAATGCAAATGCTCCGATACCTGAAAATGATACCTTTGTGGTGTGATTTAAGCTCATACAAAATGAGTTGCAAAGAATCACATGTGATTTGAACAGGAATGTGGTGTGGTTCCGGTCCGAATCGCATGCATTGATTCAACTAGGAATCGCACCGCATTCCTGTTCAAATTACATGTGATTCTTTTGCAGTATGATTTGAGCCCATTCATTTTGTATGGACTCAAATCGCACCACAAGGGCATCGGCAAGTACTTGACCGAAAGTATCGGTACTCATACTCTCCGGTAAAAAAACGGTATCGGTGCAACCCTATATGGCACCATTGATTCCTATAGTGCTGCACCCGCACAGATGTCACATTGGGAGCAGCTGAGGCATCCCAATTGACAGCAATGGGACTGCCTGGACAAGGATGCACCTGTGCATCCCTGTTTGGGTAAGTACGGCCCTCCAATGGTGCAGACATACCAAGTCTCCCGCATTTCTGCGGCAGCTCCCGCACACCCGCAAGCACCTCCCGATATCCCAGGAATGATCGGTGCGGCGGGGAACAGCTGTGAACACCGATCTCCCTGTATAGATTTTTAGCTGACAGCCGCTTCGCCTTCTCTCCCTCCCGCGGCTGTCAGCTACAAATCTATACAGGGAGATCGGTGATCACAGCTGTTCCCCGCCGCACCAACCATTCCCCCCCCGTGTGCTGCTCCCCTGCTCCTCTGGCCCCCGTAATTCTCTGCCCCCCCCCTGTTCTCCTCCGGTCCCTCCATGTCCTCCTCTGGCCCCCATTGTCCCCTGCAGTTGGCTTCCCTCCTCTCCCGCCAGCTGAGGGGGACCTGTCAGGATGGAGAGCGGAGGGAGGGGCTGGGTAAATATGTCATTCACCGACCCCTTCCTTTTTTTAAAAACACAGAGTAAACTGTGTTTACTATGCTTCAGTTTATGAATGGACAGGAGCCTCTGTCTCCTCTCCATTCATCTTCAGTGCTGAGAAAAGGACTGGGGAATCTGTGTCCTCAGTCCTTTATCTCTCTCAAAGGGGGTCTGTTTAGACCCCTGATATCTCACCAAAGCCCCCCAAAAATATAAAAAAAAATTATTGTAAAAAATGTTTAAAAAATGTAAAAAAATAATAAAATTAAAAAAAACTACTAACTAACTAACTAACTAACTACTGACACCACTCCCCCCTGCCCTATTGACACTGTCCACTGCCTCAACCCCCTTCCCCCAAAAAGAATTGTAAAAAAAAATTTAAAACAAATTAAATTGTAAAAAAATCAATACGTAAAAATAAAAAACTACTGACACCATCCACTGCCACATCCCCCCACCCCCTTCCCCAGAAATACTGCGAAAAAAAATATTGAAAAAGTAATTTTAAAAAATTGCCACCTCCCTGAAAGGACTTTTAGCAGGTTGGGATGTCTGAATGATGTATGCTTACGTATGCTCAATGGTAAAAAAAGCCTTATGCCGCGTAACACACGATCGGACTTTCCGCCAACAAAACCGTGGATTTTTTTCCGAAGGATGTTGGCTCAAACTTGTCTTGCATACACACAGTCACACAAATGTTGGTCAAAAATTCCCGAACGTGGGAACGCGGTGACGAACAACACGTACGATGAGCCGAGAAAAAGGAAGTTCAATAGCCAGCGCGGCTTTTCTGCTTGATTCCGAGCATGCGTGAACTTTTGTGCGATGGACTTGTGCACACACGATCGGACTTTCCGACAACAAATTTTGTTGGCTGAAAATTTGAGAGCCTGCTCTCAAACATTTGTTGGCGGAAAGTCCGACAGCAAATGTTCGATGGACTTTCCGACAACAAGCTCACATCGAACATTTCCCGTCGGAAAGTCCGACCGTGTGTACGCGGCATTAGATGCATACAAAACTGTACACTTGTGTGAATGGGCCCTAAAGATACATTTATCCTTCAGTGCACACCTTGGAAAGAAAAGGAAACATCACAGCCCACAGTTCACATTTCTTTTATATAAAAAACAAAATATTTTATAACAGTGCATCCTCTTTACATTAACTCACAACTCAAAGAAATGAATTAGATATATATTAGAGCCATTTGTTGAATCCAATGTGTCTCCGGCTTCCACAACACGACAGCTTCGTTGTAAACAAAGCATCCACTTGTCACACAATCACACAACGACTGACCATATAGATGGGTAGGTTGACCCTGTCATTACTCTGCCCGGCATTATACCATCTATGAGTGATGGCCGAGCGTGTTGTGACAGGTCTCAATGTACCTCATGTGTGATATAGAAGAATCTCCTCTGACTAGTTCTATTAGCTGATAAGACTCTAAACAACAATAGCAAGTGCAAATGGCCTCTGGGGGCTGAACGGACCAGTTTCCAATAGTTCTGTGCAGATAATTCTCCTCTTTGTGTGGAGGAACTCAGGCTTGAGGCCTACTAGATGGAATTGTTTTTTTTTTTTTGTTGAACATCAATAATAAATACCGCAGAACAGGCTCAGTAGGAACAGTTCCAGTGCTGAGAGCCGGCTTCTAGCCAACATACTGCTCCATCTTCTAATACTCTCATTACTAGTAAACATCGCTTTAGACTGGACCAAAGTGGCAGCTTGAGGTAGAAAATCGATCAGTCCGAAATGATGCGCAGCTCGATCTCTTCTGCTGTAGAGTTTAAAAGTAAAAAGTTACTTTATTATCAATGTTAATATTATTAATAAAAGGATTAGAGTTATTATGATAATTAAAATAAAATATCATTTTTATTTATTTTTTTAAATACAGTGGCGATTAACTTTTTTTTGTTATGGAAGAAGTTCTTACTGCCTGATGCGGCAAACTCACTATGCAACGATTCTTTTTTGACTATCTATTATGTGAGCTTTGTATTCATTTGTATGTATGCTTTACAGTCATTTAATTGTACCACTGTTACCATTTCTTTATCTTTTTAATAAAAACTTTATTGAAAAAAACAAACACAGTATATTAAAATAAAAATTAACGTTTTTATAAACATGTTTATTTCACCTATACTGTGCATAATAGAGGTCAGCATGATGCTTAACCACTTGCCCTCCGGAAGATTTACCCCTGTTCATGACCAGGCCATTTTTTTGCGATACGGCACTGCGTTGCTTTAACTGACAATGGCGCGGAGAGAAACAACACTTAGAGCTTTGGAGAGAGACAAGTAAACACTACAGATATATGTGCTTAGTTCAAATTTCATGAATGGGGTTTACAACCACTTTAAGTACCACTAAGGGTCAGATCTAAGCTTTGGCTCATTCAGTGGCCTCTTGCTTCTCATTCCTAGGTGAGAGCTTTCACAAAGGAGGTCATACACATTGTTCCTCCTGTGCAATCTACGTTGACTTTGTGGGACCTTAACCTGGTTTTGTCAGATCTTCAGAAACTATAGTTTGAACCTATCAGGGATATTCCTCTCCCTGTTCTTGAAAACTCAACAGGAAGTAAGAGGAAGTACCTCCAAAGTGAGCTCCCCCCCCCCCCTCCTTCCCCTGCAGCTTTCTGGGACACAACAAAGGTCCCAGGAGACTACAAAACCATTCACAAGGCGCAGTGCGACTCGCAGCTTCACAGCCAGCACCTGGACCCAAATTCGATTGAAGAATCGGCTCGAGTGAGGACATCGCTGGATCCCTGGACAGGTAAGTTTCCTTATATTAAAAGCTTTGGCCCATTCAGTGGCCTCTTGGTTCTCATTACTAGATGAGAGCTTTCATACAGGAGGTCATGTACATTGTTCCTCTTGTCTGTGCAATCTACGTTGACTCGTTATGGGACCCTAACCAGTTTTTTTTTCAGGTCTTCAGAAACTGCTGCTTTAACCTATCAGTTTAAAACTTAACAGGAAGTGAAAGGAAGTACCTCTAAAGCAGAGGTAGGCAACCTGGGGCCCTCCGGTGTTGTGGAACTACATTACCATGAGGCATTGCAAGGCTGGCAGTTACATTTACTCCCAGAGGGATGATGGGACTTGTAGTTCTGCAACAGCTGGAGGGCCCCAGGTTGCCTACCCCTGCTCTAAAGTAAGGAAAATGTCCTCTTAGACAGACAAGTCCCCCCCATCGAAAGATTTCTCAAAAGGGGGATTTTTGGATAAGCCAGCCCTCCACAATAAAAGGTGTGGGGTGGGGGGCAAAGCAACCACAGTGTCAGTGTATAGAAAGCTGTTGTAGGGAAAAGATATCAAAAGATGACAAACTACCTAGGGAGAGATTAGGGACAGTTAGCAAACTTTAATTTAAAGGAGAAGTACAGCCGAACTCCTCCTATAGATCACAGGAGTGCAGTTCGTTCTGCTCCCCTGTGACCGTTTTCAGCTCTCAGACCGCTCTCTGGTGATGTCACAGAGTCTGTCCAGGCTCCGCGCCATCACGACTATGGAGTCAGGAACCACCTAGATCCCTGAACCAATAACTGGCTCAGCCTCTCAGCGAGCCGTTGAGAGCCGGAGCTGTCCACTCCCGCCCCCTCCACAGCCCAGCGCTCCAAAGAGCGAGGAGGGGGAAGAGCAGATAGCCGCTGACTGACAGTCACCAGCTTTCTGCTCGGGGAGCTGTGAGAACCGAGTGATAGGCAGTGTTCGATTGCTCGATTCTCAGTGTAGAGGTGCGGACCAATGCTGCATCCACCTAGGTAGGTATAAGTCTGCAATAACTCTGATTCCCATACTTCTCTTTTAAGTCTGATTGCTAGCTCTTTAGGAAATCTACCTGTTTGCTGATTTTTTTAAATTATTTTTATTAGTATTATGCCTTTTATTTTATTTTATTTTGTGGATGATTTCAGGTCAGCGGTCACTTTTAGCTGCTGTCCCCTCTATAAAAATGTTGGGTTTTTTTGTGTTGCAAAGTTACCTGTTGACAGGACTTTTATTTTAGGTTGAACTGCTTTTTTTCTACAAGGTTTCCAGTTAAAAAAGTAGGCTTTTGTTTCAGGCATGGTATTTTGAGGGGGGTTATATTTCTTTTGAGCGTTTTAATTTTATTTTATGTTAATAGAGCCTTTTTTAGGTATAGGTTGCTCAAAGTGGAGCGTTCACTTATTACTGACCATGTGTTCTTGAAGCTGCCTTTTGTTCATAGTACACCGCTGCATTGTTTGAAAGAAAAAAAAAACAAGTGCATGAACAGTGTGCAACCAAACCACCGCAAATTATATCACTCAGTGTGACACCTATCTCCATAGATAAAATTTAGACATTCACCTGTTAGGCCTATTATCCTTGTATCCTTTCTGCTGTACAGTTTTATAATTTATTATCTCTTCATTACTGTAGTAAAATACCTGCCTGTACTCTTTGTCCCTAGTACTTTTTGTAAATTCTCCTTAATAAACAATGTTCTACTGCTGGTCAGTTTTACAATGTTGTATCATCTGCATTTTTTAAATTTTTAATATTATCTGATAGAACTTGGCCACTGGCTGGACAGTTTTGCATCAATGAGAACAGGGACAGCCACAGCAAACTACTAGACAATTTATATCTTCCAGTCAAAAGGGGATATACTACTACAGTAAAACCTTGGTTTGAGAGTAACTTGGTTTGAGAGCGTTTTGCAAGACAAGCAAAATTTTTTTATTACATTTTGACTTGATATACTGTACAAGCGATGTCTTGATATACAAGTAGCGTTATGTCACAACTGAGTATAAAAGAGAAGAGAGGCGCCTCTAACTGTAGCAATATGGTTACATTTAATGAAGGTACAACATTTAGCAAATCACATGGTTGATGATTAATACAGGGACTGCAGGAATCTGGGGTAAATCTGTCCACATAAACTATCCTCCTCACCGCCATCGACGTCATCCTTTCCATGCTGTACTCCATGAGCGGTTCAAGCCTCGCCTTCAGATCGCTCTACTGCAGGGTAGTCTTCACGGTCACGATTGCAGACTGACAGCGGTAAGAGCCGGCGGTTCGGGGGATTGTCTATAGGGACAGCTTTACCTGGGATGCCTGCATACTTAGATGTGCCTCTTTTAATCATCAACAATGTGAGTTGCTAAATGTTGTACCTTAATGTAACCATATTGCTACACTTAAAGGTGCATCTCTTCTCTTTTATACTCTGTAGCTCCTGATGAATTTTGCTTCTAATGCCCTGTACACACGACCGGTTTTGCCGTCGGAATAAACTCTGAAGGTTTTATTTTTATGCCGTCGGAGTAAACTCTAAAGGTTTTTCAGACGGAATTCCGATGGAATTCCGCTCAAGCTGTCTTGCATACACACGATCACACCCACCAAATTCCGACCACCAAGAACGCGGTGACATACAACACGTACGACGGGACAACACGTACGACGTCTCGTATTTGCTTCAGAGCATGCGTCATTTTTGGTACGTTGGAACAGCATACAGACGAGCGGTTTTCCCGATAGGAATTTGTTCCGTCCGAAAAATATATCTATTTAAGACCATCTGAATTTTCAAGTAAAACGTCTGATGGGGCATACATACACACGGTCGGAATATACGATGAAAAGCTCCCATCTGACTTTTTCTGTCGGAAATTACGACCGTGTGTACGGGGCATAAGGCTCCATGCACACTTGTTAAAAAATGGCTGCTTCTACAAGAGTTTAGTGTTCTGCCTTTAGAAGCAGTTCAATGTTATCCTATGTGTCCGTGCACATTAGAACGATTAGAGACATATTTTGAGCGCAACTATATTATTAGAGGCAGGAAGAAACCCTTCTGGCTTGCGTTTCTGACTTGAGCTTACTAACAGAAAAAATGTAAAACTCTCCTAAACTCGTCTAAACCATGTACAAAAAATGCTCTACATGAGCGATTTTTTTTCTGCCAAAGGAACTGGAGTTTTTTTAAGCCCAGTGTGCATAGAGCCTAATCCTCTTGTAGAGGCTTCCATTTGTGGATGGACATCTTATGCTTACACAACCTATCACATTGTTATAATCTTTTTATATGGATTATAAACTGGGGGATTTATGAATAAATGATTGTGAAACGAATCATCTGAGTTTCTATTATTTCTTATGGGGAAATTCTTTGGAAATTGCTTTGGATTACAAGCATGTTTCCGGAACAAATTATGCTCACAATCCAAGGTTTTACTGTATTCGATTGTGAAAATCATACTTTTTTTCTAATAGATCCCAGATCTCTCAGTAAAGAGTACCTTTTACTGCTAAAGATCCCTTGTGGTTGCAATAAAAGTAATAAAAAAAAGTAAATGGACAGTGTAAAAATATATATTTTTAAATAAAATAAATAATTAAGAAATTTAGTGCCCCTGCCCCCCCATGCTCGTGCCCAAAGGCGAAGGCATATGTAGGTTGTGCCCGCAATATGTAAACGGTGTTCGTATCACACATGTGAGTATCGCTGTGAACGTTATAGAGCAATAATTCTAGCACCAGATCTCTTATGTAACTCTAAATTTTTAACCTGTAAAGGCTTTTAAAATGTTGCCAAAGAAGATTTTTAGGTACTGTAGTTTGGCGCCGTTCTATGGGTGTACATAATTTTAAAGTGTGACATGTTAGTTATTATTTATATTTTACAACAAAAATGGGTATTATATTGTGTTTGTGTGCCCTAACACTCATTAAATTGTACGTTTCTCTAAAAATTTGTGTTTGAAAAATTGATGCGCAAATACAGAGTGACATAAAAAATGGCAAAATCTACCATTTTATTCTCTAGGGCCTCTACTCAAATATTAAATATATATATATATATATATATATATATATATATATATATATATATATATATATATATATATAAAATGTTTGGAGGTTCTAAGTAATTGTCTATCAAAAAAATATGATTTTTACATGTAGGACAGAAATGTTAGAATTGGTTAGAATTGGCCCGGTAGGGAAGTAGTTAAAAACGTGATAAAGCATAACACTGCTGTGTTCATAGTAATGTCAGACTTTATCATATGCACTGGGGTTGATTTATTAAAGGCAAACAGATTTTGCACGTGTAGTTGCACTCTGCAAGGGCGTTTGCACCAGAGCTTAGTAAAAGAGATGAAGCTTCACTTTGCAAAGAATACCCAATCACATACAATGAAAATAAAAAAACAACATATTTGCTTGCACATGATTGGATGATGGAAGTCAGCAGAACTTCCCCCTCATTTACTAAGCTCTGGAGCCAATGCCCTTGCAGAGTGTACAGGCTATTTGCCTTTGGTAAAAAAAACCCATTGTGATTTTGCAAATTGATCCATTTTAGTCCGACTGCAGGAAAAGACACTTGTTATAGATATTTTTTTTCATTTGATTTTACAGACACTGAATCATCCAGCAATTTTTGTTTTTGTAAATTTCAGGACAATTGGCAGTCAGAACTAAGTAATGGTTGTAGGACAAAACAGAGCAATTTTCCTCTAATTAGACCAGAGAGAAATCAATTGTATCCAACAAAAACACACAGAACCGTACGGTATATCTGGAACCTGATGTGAGTGTCAGGTACAATAGCAGACTATTATAATAACGATTAAGTAGCCACCTTTACAATTTATACAAGCTGTTGTGACTATTAACTTGCAGTTAGGATTTGATATACAATCATACAATAATTACTGATATTAGGCATTTACATTTGACATACTAATTTATTACTGGCTTACAAAAGGAGTGACATTAGACACATTGGATTTGATTTACCAAAGCTGGCCATACACTGAACCATTTTGCAAACAGGTAATTTTTCTCCTTCACTGATATGCGCTGATGAGGCTGCACTCATGGGCACTGATAGGAGGCACTGATGAGGCTGCACTGATAGGAGGCACTGATGAGCACTGATAGGCGGCATTGATGGGCACTGAGGCTTTTTTATTACATATGACCCCAATGTCTAAACGCCGTTATAAATGTCATTGTTGGTACATCTGATTAACGTGGCTAGGGTTTGTGTATTTCAAAAGTGGAAGTGTACTGAACTCCCTTCGCTAGGTCAATGATTTTGCTATAATTGAGGAGACCCAAGTAATGGAGGAACATACTGCGGCCTTGAGGCGAAGGGAGTAACAGTAGCGCATAACTTGGTTTTATTGGACAGCGTTTTCCTATTCTCAAGGCTATCATACTTACCTCGCCAATGATGGTTAGACCTGACTGGATCTCAGGCTGTGCAATATCCCCACTGGGGAGATGCGCTGGGGTAGACGTGCAATTTGTTTCGGTCCGAATACAAATTCGGCCAAATTTTGGGTGATTCGGATGTATCTGAATCTCTGAATTAAATAGTAACGAATAGTAACGAATTTAGTTCAAATTTATTAAAATTAGTTTCATCTATTCGTTTTCTAATGAATTCCAACTTTTCAGATCGATCGATTCAAATTCTGTGTGAGGAAATAGCTGGTTGTTAAACAGCGGGCCGGGAAGCAGCCTGCCCGCGTCCTTAACAACCATGAGTCATCATCTGTCAGCGGCCTTCCCCACTGACAGATGAATATAAAGATAAATAATGCCGGCAATTGCCCGACAATAGAAAAATGTAAAAAAAAAAAACGACGTGGGGTCCCCCCCAAAATCCATGCAAGACACTTAACGAGCATGCAGCCTGGTAGGTCAGGAAAAGGGGGGGATGAGTGAGCACCCCCCCTCCCTACTGAACCAAACAAGGCCACATCCCCTCAAAATGGGGGGGTGCCCGTGTTGATAGGGACAAGGGCCTCTTCCTAGCAACCATGGCCTGTGGTTGTCGGGGTCTACGGATAGGGGGCTTTAACAAGGGGGCCCCCAGATCCCAGCCCCCCATGTGATCGGGGATCAGGTACCCGTACCCATTCACCAAAAAAGTGTCAAAAAGTTTTCTTTTAAAAAAAGAATTGTCCTGTGTTTCTTACCCTTTGACACTTTTTTTGGTGAATGGGTACGGGTACCCGATACCCATTTACATAGGGGGGTTGGGATCTGGGGGCTCCCTTGTCAAAGGGGGCTTCCAGATTCCGATAAGCCCCCACCCGCAGACCCCGACAGCCCAGGGTTGTCGGGAAGAGGCCCTTGTCCCCATTAACGTGGGGACAAGGTGCTTTGGGGTGGGGGGGCGCAGAGCCCCCCCTACCCCAACGCACCCACCCTCCATGTTGAGGGCATGAGGTCTGGTGTGGTTCAGGAATGGGGACTGGCTTGTCCCCCCCTTTCCTAACCTGCCAGGCTGCATGCTCAGAGAAGGTTCTGGTATGGATTTTGGGGGGGACTCACGCCGTGTTTATTTATTTTTATTTTTTAAAAATGTAAAAAAAAAAAAAAAAATGGGTAGGGCCCCCCCAGTCCATACCAGGCCCTTTGGGTCTAGTATGGATTTTAAGGGGAACCCCGCACCATTTTTTAAAACATTTTTCTATTGCCGAGCAATTGCCGGCATTCTTCATCTTTATATATTTTTTTTTTTTTCTTTTTCTTTTTTTTTTTTCTCATCTTTATTTTTATCTGTCAGTGTGGAAGCCCGCTGACAGATGATGACCCATGGTTATTAAGGACGGCGGGCAGCCGGCTTCCCAGCCCGCTGCCTAATAACCAGCTATTTCTTCACACAGAATTAGAATCGGTCGATTTTTTTTCGGCGGATCCGAATTCTTATCATTCTAAAAAGTTGGAATTCGTTAGAAAATGAATAAATGAAACAAGTTTTAACTAAACAAAATTTTACAAAAACAAAACTAAACGAATTCCGAAACCAAACTAAACTAATTCCATAATGAAACAAAATTAGTAACATAACAAATCTATCCGAAACAAATTTTTCCATTCTGCACATGTCTACGCTGGGATATCCTACTGTACTTGATGATACACCCCCGACCACCTTTTTTCTTTTACTTGCCTTCTATTGTATTTCTTCTCTCTGTCTCTTATCATTTTGGAAGATGTATACTTTTGGTTTATTGTTATAAAAGATAAAATGATGGGTCCTCCCACGGGCGATAATATTCTGTGATGGTACGTCCCATATGTAGATATGGACGATTCCTTACACAGCCTATTGTTGTTTGTGTAGCTGTACTTTGGAGCTAACTGTCGTGCTGGTCACCTCATGGGTCTGGGATGTATAGGAGCTTTGATTATCATTAGTTTTTCTGTATTTGTGATTGGATTTAATAAAAGTCTACATTAAAGAAGAAAGGTACACTAACAAATTGAAGCCAAACTCCAAAAAAAAACTGTTGCTATAATGCTTATAAGTACTACATATAAGGGTTATAGCAACAGTTTTTTTTTTCTTTTGAGATAAAGGTTGTACAGAAATAAAAAAAACTGATCATTGTAAGCACCCCTGCCAGTGATAAATGGTTTGTCTCAACACTCTAACTGCTACATTTTCAAGACAGCTTGTTCTGTTGAAGAACAACAGACTTGCTGGCTGAATCACCAGGTGAAAATACATACAAAAATAAAGTCTAAAAAAGGAAACTAATGTAGCCATCACATTTAAGAAATGGTAATCTGCAATATAATAAATGTTTGCTTTTGGGTTTTATATCATCTGAGGCCTGATTCACACCTATGCATTTTTAGTGCCTTTTGCATTTTGCAGATTCCTATGTTCCATAGGAAACCATATTAAATGGACTGTAGTGCAAATCTGCAAAATGTAAAAAGCACTAAAAATGCCTAGGTGTGAATCAGGCCCTAAGGTGGTTTTCAAAGGAGGAATAGGGATAACCTGTCAATGGTTAGGGAAGGTCTTTTCCACCAGCCTACACCTATTCTTGTGCAAATTAAGGCCCCTTGTCAGCTTGGAAGATGGCGTTTAAAGGGGTTGTAAAGGTAAAAGTTTTTTCACCTTAATGCATTCTTCGCCACTCAGCCTGGCTGTTAATTGGTTACAGTGGATGGATTGAAAGCAGTGCAGCCATTGGCTCGCGCTGCTGTCAATCACATCCAATGACACGGCGCGCTGGGGGGCGGGGCCGAGTAATACAGTGAGCGGCTATGGCCGCCGGCTGTATAACGGGAGCGCGCCCGCAAGCACTCAACACCATGCGAGGGAGCTCGTATGAAGGTGTTAAGTCCTTGCGGGGGGGAGCTGAGACAGCTCCGAAGGACCCCAGAAGACCAGGTTCGGGGCCACTCTGTGCAAAACGAGCTGCACTGTGGAGGTAAGTATAACACGTTTGTTATTTTAAAAAAATTTAAAAAATTATCTTTAGTGATCCTTTAATATTGAGGAACAGATGGAGATTTCATACAAATGAAGAGAACAAAAAAATATTTGGTTATTTAGGTTTTTGTTCGTTTGTATTTCTCTATTGAAGAGCAGCTAGAAAGAAACACAGTAAAGTGACAACGGTCACTGACATGGCTTCTTGATAAAAAAGACAGAGCAATTTTATTTATTTTTTTTTTTTTTTGCAAATTTCACCTAGGCTGCCCATTTGGCACAATTTGATGTTATTTTCATTGATGGCAACATCAAAAATTTCACAGCGAATCAGTTTTGGTAAAATCATACCACTGATCCTTAATGCAAAATAAAGCCCTAGAATTGGTTATTCATCAGCCATTTGAGCCAGATGAAATCTCTTGCTTTAGCCAGACACTGATAGAAGTCACAAGACTGCTCTCATAAATTTAGCAGTTTATATTTACTAGAATAATTGCATTTCCTTGTTGTATGTGCTGCAGGGGCGGATCCAGGGGGGGGGGCAACGGGGCAATTGCCCCCTCCGAGAGTCAGAGAGCCGGTGGGCGTCTCCGTAAGTGACAGAGCCGGCGAGCGGCTCCGTAAGTGAAAGAGCGGCTCCATAGGTGACAGACTGAGTCAGCGAGCGGCTCCGTAAGTGAAAGAGCAGCTCCATAGGTGACAGACTGAGCCAGCGAGCGGCTCCGTAAGTGAAAGAGCCGCTGGGCGGCTCCATAGGTGAGAGAGCCGCCGGGCGGCTCCGCAGGAGAGAGATAGCCGGCTGGCCTGCAGCTCAGTTGGTGAGATGTGCCGGCACCGCTCGATGTGTGAGCGGGCTGCTGGCCAATCAGTGAAGCGACATAACGTCGTTTTGCCCAGCCGTGCCATTCTGCCGCAGTACAACTGCGGCGGCTGGTCGGCAAGCGGTTTTAACTGACCTCAGCCACACTGAGCTATTTAATTTATCAAGCCCCTGTTTTCCATAGGCACAAGTGTAGGGCAGGACTGGGAAGTTTTGCATGGGGAGTGCAGAGGACACAACCATCCAGACCGTTCATGGTAAGGAGAGATTTCCGGGGGGGTTAAGTGCCTCATTGATTGGTGGACACGGTAAAAGGAGGTTGTTCCTAACAGACATGAGGGTCTATAGTAAAAAAAAAAACTTTTCACGTCTTCCAGCATCAGCATCCCTTGCTGCTTGCCACATTAAGATGCAGGACAGCTCAGAGTGGCAAAGAAAGTTAATCCTGTAAGGGTCGTTTACACTCAACGATAATCAATAATGGATAGTAAAAAACATGTGGTTAAACTGCATTTTTACAGCCCCTGTGGCATTCATTGGGCAGTACCGTCATCAAACACAACCCATTCAAGCAAAAGGGGCCACACAGCAACCACCCTGAAACTGAGAGCAATGCATGGAGTTGCAGCACGATGATGTGGTATTTGTACGGTGAAAATAGGCAGTGAAAACCTACCCTTGGACTTTATTTTTCCAGACTTGGCAATTGCAGGTCTGAACATGGTAGCTATATAATGCCCAGTATGTGTCCCGCTCTGATCGATGTTTGAATAGTGAGCCACTCAAAGCCACCGGCAATTTATCTCATTAGAAATAGCCCAGGGGGCAACTCTGTCCTACCCTGGCCTGGGGTAATGCACAGACACATATATACAACAACACAACACAACACATACTAATAGAAAACACAACTGTGTTCTAGTACAAGACTGCGTTACCTCGTCGGTGCTGTTTTCTCTTCTGGCAGATGTTAATGCATTTATTACACACCCACATTAGACAGACTAAAACTGCCGATCCAGCAGCCAGGAATGCTATAAACACCGCCACAAAATATAACTCCTCATAGCGGACCTCTGGAAGGAGAGACAGATGTGAATAAGACATACAATAGGCAGTAATTTGGGGAATGTCTAAAAGAATCATCAGAAATCAAAGGACAGCTTCTACCATGGACATTGAGGATGATTGTACTCTGTTTGATGTTGCCAATTTCATCGCTCAGGGTGATCATGTAGAACCCAGAATCTCTGACCTCCACGTTTAAGAGCTGTATAGAGCCATTGTCGTAGTTGTGAACACGCCCATTGTAACTACTAGAGATGTTGATGTAAGAGTTCGTCTTCCACTCTATGATGCATTGCGACTTCCAGCTGGACATGAACTGCCACTGAATCCATGATGTTCCGTTACAGGTGTAGTCGACAGACAGGAGTACATTCTGCGTCACTGTGGCGTTTATGATGGGATCTGGGATGAGCAACATGATACCTTTGCCTGAAGGAGAAAATATGCAGGACATTTTAGTTTTCATATTCTGTTCACAAACATCAATTCAAATGTTTTAGGTCAAACCAAGTGTTAATATGTTGGCCATAAAAATAATGCTAAGCGATTGATTATAGTTTAGATCAGCCATTCTCAACCAGGGTTCTGTGGAACTCTAGGGTTCCTCCAGAGGTTGCTAGGGGTTCCTTGAGATGTGGTTGGTGGACATCTCATCTTAAGGTTCTTGCATAGTTGCATGGCTAATGCCACTTGCCGGGGACAATCCAAAATGACACCAATGATCTTCTTAGTTGTCTGAAAGTGTGGACCACCACTTAAAGAGTGGCATTCTTCCCATTGGCCACCAATGTTAGGGACATTTTTCCCACTGATACTTAAACTGGTTTTATAAAAGGTTTCCCAAGACCTGAATATTTGTTTAAGGGTTCCTCAGGGGTAAAGAGGTTGATTAAAGCTGGACTAGAATGTTTCAGTGGGGTTGACTTACTAATGGACTAGAAGCAGTGATGGTGAACCTTGGCACCCCAGATGTTTTGGAACTACTTTTCCCATGATGCTCATGCACTCTGTAGTGTAGTTGAGCATCATGGAAATGTAGTTCCAAAACATCTGGGGTGCCAAGGTTCACCACCACTGGACTAGAGGCTGTTCATTTTGCAAAGTGCATGTTCACCTAGCTTTGTAAATAAGGTGAAGCTGTGTTCGCTTGGAGATCCCACTCATGTGCAAGGGAAATTGGGACTTTTGCTTAGACTAAAAGGTAAGTAAACATTTTGGAAATATTTTATTATATATTTTCATGTGACAACATTGAAGAAATGACACTTTGCTACAATGTAGTGCGTGTACAACTTTTATAGTGTAAATTTGCTGTCCTCTAAAAATAACTCAACACACAGCCATTAACGTCTGAACCGCTGGCAACAAAAGTGAGTACACCCCGAAGTGAATATGTCCAAATTGGGCCCAATTAGCCATTTACACTCCCTGGTGTCATGTGACTTGTTAGTGTTACAAGGTCTCAGGTGTGAATGGGGAGCAGGTGTGTTAAATTTGGTGTTATCGCTCTCACTCTCTCATACTGGTCACTGGAAGTTCAACATGGCACCTCATGGCAAAGAACTCTCTGAGGATCTGAAAAAAAAGAATTGTTACTCTACATAAAGATGGCCTAGGCTATAAGAAGATTTCCAAGACCCTGAAACTGAGCTGCAGCACGGTGGCCAAGACCATACAGCGGTTTAACAGGACAGGTTCCACTCAGAACAGGCCTCGCTATGGTTGACCAAAGGAGTTGAGGGCATGCGCTTAGCGCCATATCCAGAGGTTGTCTTTGAGGAATAGAAATATGAGGGCTGCCAGCATTGCTGTAGAGGTTGAAGTGGTGGGAGGTCAGCCAGTCAGTGCTCAGACTTTTACACCGCACACTGCATCAAAATGGTCTGCATAGCTGTCGTCCCAGAAGGAAGCCTCTTCTAAAGAAGATACACACGAAAGCCTGCAAACAGTTTGCTGTAGACATCAGACTAAGGACATAGAGTCTTAATGGGGCATTAAATATCAGGATTGCATTACATAGAGAGTGCAGAGTTAATGGGGGTTACACACAGAGTGCAGAGCTGTCACTTGTAAACACAGAAACCAGACTTCTGTGTTTACAAGTGATTGTGGTAAGCAGGCACCAAAGGGTCTGAGCCAGGAGTGGTGGAACTGAGTTCCACCAAGTTCCCTCTGAAAAAAAGCCCTGGGTTTACTAAATTTAAGTTATAGCAAAGCACCGGGAAAGCCTCCACCAAACACCATTAAAATCACAACAATGTTGCCATTAATACATTTTTGCCATGAAGATTTTTGCTTGTTTAGCGTTTCTGAGCTTTGAGTGATGGTTGAAGCCTGACCAGGCGCTACGACGCCACATACCAAATCCCATTAAGATTGAATTGCTAGGAAGTGTCTGGCTAAATGTCATTACTACTCTGCAAAATGGCCTAGGACAGTCAGTAGCATGATAGCGATAACCATCGCATGGCAAAGTAAACCTGTCAAAAGCGTAATGGTGGGTAACAGCAGATAGCACCAAATTATGCAAGACATGATGACAGGTATTAGAGCATCGTATATGCATCTACAATACTGACCCACATAGAGAGATGCATAGAGACTCTGCCCTACAGAATAACCTGTCACCCAGATATAGTCTCAGACTAGCTCTTCCTTATCTCTATACTCTATTGCTTGTGTTAAAAATAAATTATTCTATATACCAGAAATACGTCCCTAAATCCATAGCCATGTGATGTGTCCTGTCCCGCCTCTTCTATCTTCTTCCTTACATTTTCCTATTGGCTTACCAGTGGCAGGGCCCTATGAAGATGCAGTGCTACCCCTGCGAGGGCCGCTTAATATGGTATGTTCTTCTGTGGATGCGTGCGCACGCCCATTCGCTAGCAGGAGGGACAACCAGCGGGTCTGGCAGACTTCATGTCCGCCGGCCACCCGCGATCACTCCAGAGACAGGCAGAACGGGGATCTGTCAGTGTAAACAAATAGATCCTCGTTCTGTCAGGGGAGTAGAGTGAGAACTGCTGTTCCTAGAGATAAGGAATAGTGATCTCTCTCCTCCTCCAGTTAGCCCAGCCCCAATACAGTTAGAAACACCTCCCTAGGTAACACTTAACCCCTTGATCGCCCCCCTAGTGTTAACCCCTTTCCTGACAGTGACATTTATACAGTAATCAGTGGCAATTTTAAGCTCTGATTGCTGTATAAATGTCAATGGTCCCAAAAAAGTGTCAAAAGTGTCCCATCTGTCCGCCGCAATGTCGCAGTCCCACTAAAAATCACAGATCACCAGCATTGCTAGTAAAAAAAATAATTTAAAAAATGCCATAAAAAAACTGATTTTAGCCCTCTTGGATTTACTCAATAAAAGAAGATGCTTAAGGGGTGTTAATTCAGCCAAATTCTGGAAGAACAGCCAAGACTCAGCTGAGGTAACTCTCAGAGCAGTTAGACAGAAATGGCAATAACAAGTAAATTACACTAGTGTACAAAGTAACAGACTAATAGCAATGGATTTCTTAAAGGGTATTAAGTTGTTGTTAGTACTACTACTGCTAAAGGGGAGACCCAAGCCAGCCTATAATACCCCTTATACTAATGAGAGATGGAGTAGTATAGATACCAGTAACGTGTCCCCTTTAAGAGTGATGAAAAGACAGTGTTCCAAATACAAGGTCTTGCAATTATCTTCACCGGCAGTTGGAGCTCAGAGAAGCAAAGAATTCCTAAATGTGGCAAAGCGATCAGCAATCAATGCAGGGAACCTTTACAAGACTAGTGGCAAATCCTCTTGGCAATCCGAGTCTAAGATGTCTGTATACAGTGTTCAAAGTGATGTGCTAATGGCTGGTAACTGGATTTTTGGGCATGTGCCCGCTCACCAATCCTGATGACCGCAGTGGTTAACCACTAAACAATACAAGTCTGTCCTTCTTCTAGCAAGCAAGATGAGATGGCTGTTCAGTCTGCTGATTTATTGGACCGTCTGACACCTTTGCTGTCAGCGATGCTGCTGGGGTACCCCTGCCCTGGTGTAGCAAGCAGAGTCCGTCCTGCCTGGGCTGAAACTGCAGATGCTGTGGATAGCATGGTAGGCTGCAATCCTTGCAAAGAAGCGGCAGAGCGTTATTCACTCGATGGATCCTGGGAAGCAAGAGAGCGTGGGCCTGGGCGGCAGATCCCTTTAAAACCTATCCTATAAGTCTCCCCTGGAGAGAATGGCTTGCTGGGAAGTGTAATTCAAAGCTAATTCAACAGTTCAGTGTTGGCTGCTCAAGAGACTACAGTTCCCACGATGCTCTCCTCCAGGCTCAGAAATGTAATGCATGTAATCCAAGCCCAGCACTAAAGGGACACAGAGACAGTCCGAAGAAATGGAGGCTAAGTCTGCAGTATGTATATATAGCTGTAGTCTGCTCCTAGCTACATAGGACTACAGTAACTAATGTCATCAAGAGGCAACCAGTACTACTTGATGGACCATTTGTGACTCCGGGAAACAGCGCCAGCAAGGGTGAATATTAAAAAGGCTACACAAGCTATTTTTTCTGAACAAATTGGTGAATGGACGAGAGAAGGGTGGGACAGGGGAGTAGAACCGCTTTCTGCTTTGCCTGCAGATGGGCTTTAATGACACTTATCTCTGCGTCTATAATGTGTAAATTTAGAAGAACACAAGGTGAAGCCATTTGAGGTGGAGATAAAATACAGATTTGTGAATATTTATGACTATTTTCCTTCCTAGCTATGTTCTGTAATTTACAAATTGCCCCGACCCCCATGTAATGGAGATGAAGAGATATGAACATGTTTTTAGTCTATATCAGGAGAGCAGCCTAGGGTGACAACCATGGCTCCCTCCATAGATATAGCAGAGGAATGCCATAGCCACCCAGGGACAGGAAGTGTGTTATTTGCAGGATTGCCAAATGAAAATATAGTAGAAGCATCTCTAAAAAAGAGAACAAATGCAGCCACCACACCAAGGACTAGTAAGCTGTAATATTTTCCATTATTCGTTTTGGGTTTAGATACATTTTCAAGTAGAACTGTAGGCAAAACTTTTATTAAAATTTAGATAGAGAAAGGAAGGGTAGTAACCCATCAGTTTTTTTTTTTTTGCTATCTGTGTCCCATCGTGGAGATTTGCTTTCACTTCCTGTTCCATAGGCAAAACAGGAAGTGAAAAGGAAATCCCTGCCCCCCCCCCCCCCCCCAGCTCACCAGAACTAGTGTCCCCATTGAATGATTTTTACTGAATTACTTTTTATGGGGACAACCCCAAATTTTGGATTTTTTTCTACTTTCACTTTCATGGATAATGGTAAACAGGACAAATAGAGAAAGTGGAACGGGGGTACAGACAGCAATAAAAAAATGTTATAATCTATCTTCACTCTAGCCAAAACTAAAAAAAAAATTTTGCCTTTTTTTCAATCAAGTAATTTTTACTTTATTTCCAATTTACAACAAAACTCAAAACGCACAGAGCATTCCCACCAACCAACCCCACAAACAACAACGACAAACCCCCCCCCCAAAAAACACACTTTTTTGCGTCTTCAAGATTATACCTTGACTGTTACTTAAAGTGACACAAAAGCTTTGTTTTTTTTTGTTTTTTTTAAATAACAAACATGTCATACTTACCTCCACTGTGCAGCTAGTTTTGCACAGAATGGCACCCAACATCCTCTTCTGGGGTCCCTCGGCAGCTCTCGCGGCTCCTCCCCGCATTAGATAACCCCTTGGGAGAAGCGCTTTCCCGTGGGGTTACCTTGCCGGCGTGCTCCTGAGTCATTCATTCAGCGTCCATAGAAGCCGAATGTATGACTCAACCCCGCCCCCTGCGCCTAGGTCATTGGAATTGATTGACAGCAGCGGGAGCCAATGGCTGTGCTGCTATCAATCCATCCAATCAGGACCCAAGACACCGGCTTTTGCTGGTGTGCTCGTCCCCAGGACATGATAGAGGGGGTACAGGTAAGTAAAACGGGGGCTCAGGGGGGCTGCAGCATTACAGGAGGTTTTTCACCTCAATGCATTCTGCATTGAGGTGAAAAACCTTGAAGGTTTACAACCCCTTTAAGACCTTTTTTTACATCAAACTCAATGATTATCTTTTTCCTACATAAGGTTAATGACATACAAATCTAACCATTATATTCAATCTGAATCCTATACCTTAACAACATATATATGCATATTCAGTTATCCCCCTCTAAAAGATCTATATCATTGTTAACTTTCTTCAACATCTTTACTTGATTTGATTGTAGCCGTATTAGTGCAATTGTGACAGAGAAAATTGAGTACTGTCCGTGATACTTTTTTTATTTGCACTAACATACAATTTTTCAGGACAAGCTTTCGGGGTATGTTCCCTTCTTCAAGGTCCAAGCAGTACTAATTCACACATTTTTAAGCAGAATGTTAAAGAAGAAGAAAAAACAAAAACAAAACAAAAAAAAAGAGAAAACCAAACACATACAAATCAATGGTAATAAAGATAGCAGCAGAGTTAGTGAGATAAGACAGAGGGAGAGCTAGGGGGGAATGCAGGGGGGGATACTAGTCACAGAGCGGTCGTAAAACTTTAGTATAATGGGTAAGGAAACCAATATCTAAATTCAGGCCATTATTCTTCGGGTCAAAAAGAAGTATCATTCTTAGTTCAAACGTTTTCCTTTCCTGGATAGTTCTGAAATTCCCTTTAAGAACTAAGACATTGAGGTCTTCACCACACTATAGAAGACCTCAATGTCTTAGTTCTTAAAGGGAATTTCAGAACTATCCAGGAAAGGAAAACGTTTGAACTAAGAATGATACTTCTTTTTGACCCGAAGAATAATGGCCTGAATTTAGATATTGGTTTCCTTACCCATTATACTAAAGTTTTACGACCGCTCTGTGACTAGTATCCCCCCCTGCATTCCCCCCTAGCTCTCCCTCTGTATTATCTCACTAACTCTGCTGCTATCTTTATTACCATTGATTTGTATGTGTTTGGTTTTCTCTTTTTTTTTGTTTTTTTTTGTTTTTTCTTCTTCTTTAACATTCTGCTTAAAAATTTGTGAATTAGTACTGCTTGGACCTTGAAGAAGGGGACATACCCCGAAAGCTTGTCCTGAAAAATTGTATGTTAGTGCAAATAAAAAAAGTATCACGGACAGTACTCAATTTTCTCTTCAACATCTTTATTATGTTCAACTAATTAGAACTTAGAAACTAACCACCAGGACCAAATTTTCAAAAACTTTTAGGGCTTCTCCTATGTTTATATGCCAATTCCTCCCTTTTTTAACTTAAGATTAATCGCTTCAGACCATTGGGCTATTTTTGGCAGAGAGTTTGATATCCATTTTTGTAATATAAGTTGACGGGCTATATACATAGATCTTAACCACATCACATGCATTTCAACCGGGAGAGTGTCTTCCGGTACAATTCCTAGCAATGCTATTTTTGGATTAGGCTATATCTTAAATACAAACTCCCAGTAGCGATGAAATTTGGGTCATCGTCATAGCATATGTATAAGTGTACCCGTATCATTAGTACACCTTGGGCAATTTGGTGTAATTGCTTTACCCCAAGAATGTAACTTTAAGGGAGTATAGTGGGATCTATGAATAATGAATAATTGGGTCAGACACTTTCAGGAGGATAAGGATACTCTGAATAAATTCTTCAAAGCTTGCTCCCACTCCTCATCACTAACTCTCCAAGACCCTACACCATCGTCCAAGACTACCATCTTGTATTTTAGTTCCAACTGTCCTTTGTAGGGAAGAGTATATATCCCCAATAAGTCCCTGTTTAGAGTGTCTTATGCCGTGTACACATGAGCGGAATGTCCGACAGAAAAAGTCAGACTGGAGCTTTTCATCGTATATTCTGATCATGTGTATGCCCCATCAGACTTTTTACGTCGAAAACTCTGACGGACCTAGAAGGAGAACATGTTCTAAGTTTTTCCGACGGAACCAATTCCTATCGGGAAAACCAATCGTCTGTATACTGTTCCGACGTACCAAAAACGACGCATGCTCTGAAGCAAGTACGAGACGGAAGCTATTGGCTCCTGGCTATCGAACTTCCATTTTCTAGTCCCGTCGTACGTGTTGTACGTCACCGCGTTCTGGACGGTCAGAATTTGGTGTGACCGTGTGTATGCAAGACAGCTTGAGCGGAATCCGGTCGTGTGTACAGGGCATTATAGTTACTGCCATCGCTAAAATTAAAGATGGAGTATGTTTTAGTTAAAAAGTCGTGGCCTGACTCTGCAGAGCAGTAACTGTAAATATAGAAAAAATAATTTATTAGACAGATGATATTTCTCTGCCAATATATCAAATGGTTGTAGAACCTCGTTATCAAAAAGTTGATGAAGTAACACAATACCGGCTCTTTTCCATTAGTCAAAATTTTCGAGTTTTGCTACCTCAGGTAGTTGCAAATTTTTCCATATGGACATATATTGGGTATATCCCTCATCAAGTGTTTCTTGTTTGACAGTAGTCCAAATTTTATAAATAAATTAAATGAAATGAAATGTGGGAAAACAGTGTTTACTGTGGAAGTGATAAGCTACTATTATCTGCACTGGTGGATCCATTGGCAGTTGGGAAAATATAATTTGCCGTATAGGGTCCTCTCGATTTATATCATTCCAACCATATAATTGCTGAAGTTGTGATGCCAGATAATACAGTCTGACATTAGGAACAGATTAACCTCCTTCATCCTTAGGCAACTGTAGAGTTCCCAGTTTAATCCGAGGGCGTTTATATCTCCAAATAAGATCTTGAAACAAAGTATCTACTTGTCTAAAACATTTCTGAGGCAACCATACAGGACAATTTTTTAGAAAGTATAGTAGTTTCAGCATCCAAATCATCTTTATCAGATTGGCTCTGCCAACTACTGTTAAAGGTAACTTAGTCCAAATTTTCCCCACTTTAAAGCGCTTAAGTAATGGAATTAAGTTCCTCTCTACATATGCGCCCACTTGTGATGTAACCTGGACGCCTAGGGCAAAAAGTAGAGGTGATAATGGACATCCCTATCTTGTACCTCGTTCTAAAGAGAAAGGGACTGATACATATCCATTTACCTGAATCCGTGCTACCAGGGTAGCATAAAGAAGTTGTATCCAACTTATAAACTGGGGTCCAAATCCAAACTTCTCTAAACAGTGCCATAGAAAATCCCATTCTGTTCTATCAAAAGCTCTTGCCACATCAAGCGACAATATAGCTCTATTGCTCAAATTTTCTACTTGGAATGAAATTAGATTGGTCTGAATGCACTATCTTAGATATTACTTTCGCCAATCTAGTGGCTAACACTTTTGCCAATAACTTCACATCCGATGTAAGTAATGATATTGGGCAATGCGATTATGGATTATCAGGAGTCCTATCAGGTTTTAATAGGACTATAATAATCGCCTCATTCATAGAAGGAGGGAGATGACCACACTCCAATGCTGCATTAAAAATCTCTAAAATTTCAGGCAACAAATTAGCTCCATAGACTTTACAGACCTCCCCTGGTGACCCATTTGCACCTGGGGTTTTATTATTAGGCATACTGGCAGAAGCAAACTGGAGTTCTTCTAAAGTCAGAGGTTTATCCAGTGCCTCTGTGTCAGCTGCAGACAATTCTGTTAGCGTAATGGAATTAAGAAAAAGTTGCAGTTCGGTCTCCTTATAAGATACATTACTACTATACAAGTTTTTTTATAAAAAAATAAAAAAAACACAGATGATATCTCTGTAGTAGTATGTGCAATTTTAGTTAGGGATTCTACCACTTGTGTCACTGTTTTTTTTTTTGAACTTTTATTATTATTATTATTATTGTTGCTAAGAGATGGCCCGTATTTTCCCCATCCTCAAAATAAGGTTGCTGAAGAAAGAAACATTTCTGTTGTGTTTTTTTTTTTTATGGGAAATATCGGCATATGTCTGTTGTTTTTGTATCCACATCTGTTGAGCTTCTATAGTGGGATTCGCTATATATTGAAGTTCTGTCTGTAGAACATCTTCGAACCCTAGATCTCTTTTTTTTTTTTTTGAGAAATAAATAAGCCTTTTATATAGGCTTTTAAAGAGTCCCAGTAGACCTGCAAAGATACAGAGGTCTTGTTAACAATAGTTAGCCTATAGTTAAACTTTAAGTAAATATCCATTTCATCTGAAGATGTAGAGGACATTTATGTTTAACAGCCTTATACACTCTTCGTGAACTGAGGCTTTAATCTGTTAGTCATATGCTGTAACGCATGGACACATGTTCCATAGTAATACTATAAACATTAACTTAAAGGAATGGTAAATGATACACATAACTGCCATTTACAACTGCACTATTAATGTTTTATGTGTAATAGGTAATAAAATCAGAGGGAGACTCCGGGATGAATAACCTGGAATACAAAGGTGCCGCAGTGCTGGTATGTCTATGGAATGTTTAGGATCTTTTAAAAAGTGAATTCCAGCTATGACTTATATAGCACAGTTACAATGGTCTAGCTAGGATGCGCCACAGCTGGCCAATCCCTGTGGAATTTGGAAATCACTGTAGAAGACACCGGCATTACAGTGATCCCTACTATCTTCTAGGTCCTGTGTCCCGATTGGCTGCCCTGCTGCATAGCGAACATTGGGGTCGCTTGCCCTGTACAGGCGCTACTCCTCAGACCCCGTACACACTTGAGTGTTTTTCAGCTCAAAGCTCAGAAACGCTCAACAAGCAAAAATCCCATTCATTTCAATGGCCCCTTTTTACATCTGAGCGTTTTGTTGCTTGTAGCAAAACACCTGTCAGTGAAAAAAGTACATGAGGTACTTTTCAGGCTGATTTTAGCTTTTTTGTCCCTATAGATTGAATGAGTGTTTATTTCCAAGCGTTTTGTCGTGCGATTTCTGCTTAAACAGCAGCTCTCTGCCACTTTTCAGCAGCACTTCACACCTTTTAATTGAAAGACACCTGAAAAAACGCCTATTATATTTGCAAATCTGCTAAAAAAAAATGCTCAAAAACACCTAAAAAACCAAAACGCTTGAAAATAATGTCTGCAAATCACTACTCTGAGTTATGTTGCCACTCAGATTGGATGCTTTTTGTTATTCTTTTAAAATGTAATAAAATATAGTTACCAGAAAAAACGTCTGAAAATGCTCAGCTAAGTGTGAATGTTAAAGAATGCAAAGCATTCTGTTATTGAATGAAGGGGGGGGTACTATGATGTCACCGGCTGCCTCTATACATCGTCCAATCAGAGAACACCTTGCATTCATTGACAAAAGTTCAAGACATTCTGTAAACGGCAGCGGACTCCCTGTGTTCACTATGCAGCAGGGCAGCTATTCGCCACCGGACCCAGAACATAGTGCTGATCACAGTAATAGTGGTGACTACTACAGTGATTTCCAATTTCCACGGGGATCCCAAGTGTGTGGCATATACATACTTACATTGTTGGAAGGTGGAATTCAGCTTTATATCATCAATATAAAAATAAAATAAATAGAATTTAAAGTGTACAGTATGTTTAGCCCAAACTTTTTCCTTGTTTTTGACATTTTGGGGATTGGGTTTGAACCTGTCTTTTACTGTTATCTGGGGCCCCCGATTTCCCCTCATTGCCTGTACTGCTGATATTTTACTAAACAGGAGGTGATGGTAACTCTTTAACAGCAGCACAGGCTAAAATATGAATACTTTTTTTGAATGTTGTAGGGGAATGCTAGAATCCCGGTCGGGTTTTTATTTCCGTTTGTGTCTGTTACAGATGTTCCTTCATTTCCTGTCTGCTGAAACTGTTGTCAGCAGGATGGGAAGTGAGGGGAAATCTCTCTAATGGAGCCCCAGATTGCAATAGAAACCTAATCCTTCCAAAAAAAAAAAAAAAGTAAAATGTGTTTAGATTGATATACACTTATAGCAGAGCTTGACAAATGTGGTTAGAATCTAGAAGCCAGTTAAAAAAGTTAGTAGCCAATTTTTTAAAATCACCTGTCCAGTGCTCAGAACTGCATGTGTGGGGCATCGGGCAATAAGAATTGCTTATTAGAATTAATATTATCCAGCTCAACCTTAGTCTGCGCACCTGCAGGGGGGCACATTGGAGGGATCCAAACCGCTCCTGCTGTGTAGCCCAGGCGCCAAGAAGCAATTTCCAATTGCCATTGCGACCTGGCGCCTGGGTTTTGTCCTGACTTAAAGCAATGAGTAAATGTTTAGAATACCACTAGTATTCTCTCCGCTTTGTCCTCCTCAAAAAAATCAAATGTCTCACATGCCAACAAATCCAAATTCTCACTGCCCATGGTGCAACTTTTATGGGTGAGAAAGGCCCAGCCATAGAGAATAATGGTAATCTTCATTTAGTATTTTGGTAGACGTTGACTGGTAGTGGGCCCAGCCTGGATCACATAGATCATGTGTGGAGAAAACAACCCTTGTGCCTTCACCATGTCTACATTTTAATACATTAAAAAAATCTGAGGTTACTGGTATAAAAGTCATTTTTTCACAGATGTGATAATAAAGCTGTGCTTAAAGCCTTGCTGGGATGCATTAATAATCATATAATAGAAGGGCAAATATACCTATCTCTCTTGAAGAAAATGATGCTCCAGGCTCCCTCTAGTGCTGCTCATATAACTGTGTATATCTCGTACCTGGTGCTGGAGGCCAATGGAGAGAGGACTTCCCTTGCGGCTAAGCTCGAGACTCCCCTGAACATGGAACAGGAGGAGTCAGACTCAAAGAAGCACAAATCGCCTGCTGGAACTGCTTGCAGAGTTGTTCTGACTGGAGTGTTGTCAGACGTGATGTCCAGGTACTCAGATGAGACACCAGTATAGTGTCTGCAGACAGGTGGCATCCGTGGGAAGTAGTCAGTTGAAAGCTAAGGTACCGGGTGTGGACAAGAGCTAGCGTGGTCAAGAGTATAGCCAAGTTCATACACAGAAGAGCAGGATCAGACAGTCCGTTTAACAAGCCGAGGTTAAAACAGGAGGCAGGCAGAAGACAGGTCCAAGGACAAGCCGAGTCGGTAACGGGTAGCCACAGATGCAAGGGTATCACAGGAACAAATGCATTGGAGAGCTGAATATCAACCACCAAATCACAGAGGGCTCCCTTATAAAGGCCATTTGGCACCAGTCCGGGCCGGGAGAGTGCATGGCTGTGTGCCAGCATGCATTCATGTTTGCTGGCGTGCCTCTGGGTGGCCATGTAAGATACTGACAGGAATGCCAGGTCTTCGTGAGCCTCTGTTGCAGATAGTGTCCTAAAAGTGGAATTTTAAATCTCTACTTTGTGACGTCACCACCTGGGGCATGATGAGTCTGTGACATCAAAAGGGGAAGGGGTCTCTGGATGACATCATCCAATGGCCACGTCCCTATCGTTATTTAAGAAATGCTTGACATCGGCTTGGACAGATCAGCAGGATGCAGCATCGGAGGAGGGTCATCGGCAGGAGCGGCGGCAGAGGAAGAAGAACACTGGACAAAGAAGACAGGAGAAAGAAGAAGAGCAGAAGAAGAAGTGGGAGAAGGAGAAGCCCGGAGGAGGAAGATGCGGAAGAAGATGGAGGAAGACAGGAGAAAGAAGAAGATATTTTTAATAAAAGACTTGTCGAAAACTGTCTACTGTATATTTTCACACTAGACTACTTTTTGTGGTGAATGGGTAGGGGTACAATGTACCCCATACTCATTCACATAGGGGGGAAGCTGGGATCTTGGGGCTCCCTTGTTAAAGAGGGCTTCCAGATTCCGATAAGTCCCCCGCCCGCAGACCCAGACAACCACCGGGCAAGGGTTGTCGGGAAGAGACCCTTGTCCCCATCAAAGCACCCACCTATGTTGAGAGCATGCGGCCTGGTAGGGTTCAGGAGGTGGGGGCACTTGCTCCTCCCCTCCCTTACCAGGTAAGGGTCTGGTATGGAGTTTGGTGGGGGCCCCACGCCATTTTTTAAAATTTTGCTATGGGGGGGTCCCCTCCGAATCCATTCTAGACCCAAGGGCCTTGTATGGAGCTGGGGGGGGACACCCCACACCCCCAGGTGACAGCTGATGACTCATTGGTTGTTAAGGATGTGGCTGCCGTCTTCCCGGCCCCTCCTTTAACAACCAGTTATATACAGTGAATGTACAGCTAAAAAAAACCCACAAAACTCAAATCGCGGCAAAACCGCATCAAAATTGCGATAAAAACGCGGTACTTGCATTTTGGATGCGGGTCCATTGAAGTCTATTACATGCAAAACGCTGCATTTTGTGGGAGAAAAAGTCAACGACCCTTTTCTAAAAACGCAGAGGCACAAAAATACATTGATATGAACGTGTTCCATAGGAACTCATGTTACAAAAAATTCCCTGCATTTCTGCAAAATGCATCAAAAAACGCATTAGTGTGAATTGAGCCTGTCAGAGGCTAAGCAGTCTACCACCCATGAGTTGACCCCTTCAATACAGTTTATTTACAGATCAATTTGGATTGGGGAAAAAACTATATAGAGGATCTGACTTTTCCACCGAATTCAATTAGAATGATTTAGATCCTGTCACCTTGTGGTCCTTCGATATTATGTCTTCGACTGCTTTGCGATTTTAAAAAAAAATATGGATTTGAACACACGATCATTCTTCCAAATTGCTACCTGTGTGGCCTTTGGGTATGTTTGAAGAACTAAAGCAAGCCTGGATCAGCCTTTTCCTCAGGACAGGTAAATCTTTTAACCCTTCCGTTATTTTTTATTTATCCAACCCATCATGATTGCTTATTGTCTGAGTAAAATCCGGATTCTGTAAAGGAATTGAAGTGTCATCCCTAATAATGTGCTAGGAGTCATTTTTTGTATAGACTTGTCTGTATATTCTAATAGGACATATGATTTATTGATATAAACTTCAGTATTCTTTCTTTGAGACTATTTTGCATAATCTTTTATTCATGGGAATTTATCACCACACAGCAATTGATTTACTATAAGACAGTTCCTGGCAGGAGACAATAGAAATACATTAATGACTGGTGAATGCATTCGGTCCAATTATATTAATGCAAGTCATGTCGTATATCAATGCAGAACGCCTAATATAACAGTTATCCCAACTGAACCTTCCATTTAAATCAGCATAATACATTTCAAAAAAATTAAAGGTGTTCAAACTCTAAGGTCTCTTTCAGACAGGCAGTGATGCTGCTTACTTCCCTCTAAAAATTGATGATCCATAGTGGATCGTTTTTAAGAGGGTGGTATAACAGTGATTGGCAGGTGTTCAGGAGAAGCTAATGCTGCCTCCTGATACCTGTTTTTTTTTCTTTTTTTACCTTTTTCTTTAATTGCCAATTTTACGTTGCGGCATCGCACTGCACCTGTGCAACCAGTCGCACTGAGATAAGTGGGGCCCCCATCGAAACTGTTCTTTGCTCGCATTTGCGGTGTAGCCCCACTGATCTCAATGGGTGAGTTTGACAGGAGGTGCCACCCATCAAGCCTGTGTCCTGGCAGCATGCTGCAGAAAAGAATATTTGCTATTTGTGTAAGCAGTGGACTCTCTACAGAGGTCTGACACGCCCCCTGTTAGAGCACCCTATTCAGCAAAGCTCATGCTTCCTGCTGATTGGATATATGTGCCAGACCTCTAGAGAGAAACTACTACTTCCACACAGAAAGAAAGGGTCCTTCTTGCCAGCAAAATTGTGCCCCCCCCCCCCCCCAATCCAGGTTAAAGGTTGTGGCCCTAAAGAATAGAAGACACTGACAGAGCCAAGGACAGGCTGTATAAGTGAAGCATTCATAAGTAAGCTGTGGCCGTATAACTGTTTTAGTTGCGGTCCTTGTTATTAAGAGCCTTTTAGTGAGTTCTCATCGAGTCTCGCTTTTATTTAGTTTTTTTATATCCTCCTTTTAATTCGTTTTTATTGAGGCACCTTTTTTCAGATTTTGAGCCTCCCTTGTTTAGATTTTTCATTAATTCCACCTTGTTTTGTTTTTTTATTGAGTCCCCATTTCATTACGTTTTTATTGAGTCCCCCTTGCATTGAGCTTTTATTGCATCCCCCTTGTGTTGAGTATTTATAGCATCCCCCTTGTATTGAGTTTTTTGTATCCCCCTTGTATTGCGTATTTATTGAGTCCCCCTTGCATTGAGTTTTTATTGAGTCCCCCTTGTATTGAGTTTTTATTGAGACCCCTTGTATTGGGTATTTATTGAGTTTTTATTGAGTCCCCTTGTATTGAGTATTTATTGAGTCCCCCTTGCATTGAATTTTTATTGAGTCCTCCTTGTATTGAGCTTTTATTGAGTCCTCCTTGTATTGAGCTTTTATTGAGTCCCCCTTGTATTGAGTTTTTATTGACTCCCCCTTGTATTGAGTATTTCTTGAGCCCCCCTTGCATTGAGTTTTTATTGAGTCCCCCTTGTATTGAGTTTTTATTGAGACCCCTTGTATTGGGTATTTATTGAGTTCCCTTGCATTGAGTTTTTATTGAGTCCCCCTTGTATTGAGTTTTAAAAAGACCCCCTTGTATTGAATATTTATTGAGTCCCCCTTGTATTGAGTATTTATTGAGTCTCCCTTGTATTGAATATTTATTGAGTTTTTATTGAGTACCCCTTGCATTGAGTATTTATTGCATCCCCCTTGTATTGAGTATTTATTGTGTTCCACTTGTATTGAGTATTTATTGCGCCCCCCTTGCATTGAGTATTTTTAGTGCCCCCCTTGTATTTAGTTTTTATTGAATCCCATTTATTTACGTTTTTATTGAGTCCCCCTTGTACTGAGTATTTATTGTGTCCTCCTTGTATTGAGTATTTATTGAACCCCCATTGTTTTGAGTTTTTATTGAGTCCCCCTTGTTTTGAGGTTTTTTTAGTCTTCCCTTTTTTTACATTTTAATTGAGTCCCCCTTTATTGGGTTTTTATTGAGTCCCCCTTGTATTGAGTTTTTATTGAGTTTCTCTGGTATTGAGTTTTTATTGTGTCCTCCTTGTACTGGGTTTTTAATGAGTCCCCCCTTGTTTTGAGTTTTTATTGAGTTCCCCTTTATTAAGAATTTGAGCCCACCCTTGCACTGAGTTTTTATTGAGCCCCCCTTGTATTGAGTATTAATTGAGTCCCCTTGCATTGAGTTTTTATTGGGTCCCCCTTGTTTTGAGTTTTTATTGAGTCCCCCCTTTATTGAGTTTTTATTGAGTTCTCCTTTTATTATGTTTTATTGAGCCCCCCCTTTTATTGAGTTTTTATTGCACCCCCTTTGTATTGAGTATTTATTGAGTTTTCACTGAGCCCCCCTTTATGTGTGAATTACAGTCTTTAGGTTTTTTAGATACGCAAATGAAAGTGATAAGATGAATACAAAATACTTCATCAGTACATGCTAATGTTTCACAAGCCTTTTTTATGTTCGTTAGCATACTAATGATGGGAAAAGGAGTAACCGGGGAATGCATAATAGAAGCAGATTAAAAATCAGCTTTAACTAGCAGTAAAATTGTTTTCAAACTAGCTGACCATTGCTGTTTCAGACACCATGGAGTTGAACTAACTTTTATTTTTATTTTCCATTACTGGATCATCACTAACTCTCTAATGCAAACACAGAGCACGCGTACAAGTGTATTGATAGCAGGGTTTCTCAAATGGGATTTGAGGACTAATTACACCACAGTGGTTGCAGCTACAGA
Source organism: Lithobates clamitans (assembly GCA_037952925.1). Classification (NCBI taxonomy): domain Eukaryota; kingdom Metazoa; phylum Chordata; class Amphibia; order Anura; family Ranidae; genus Lithobates; species Lithobates clamitans. The sequence continues at coordinate 2,282,639 of JBBGZY010001655.1, read as the reverse complement.
GGTCATTGAGGGATAGTTTTATAGCTTATTTATTGTTAGTTACAAGTATATATAGTAAAACCTTGGTTTGAGAGCGTTTTGCAAGACAAGCAACATTTTTAAATACATTTGCACTTGATATACAAGCGATGTCTTGATATACAAGTTGGGTCACGTCACAACTGAGTATAAAAGAGAAGAGAGGCGCCTCTAAAGCAGGCCATACATGGTCGAACTTCGAACAAATTTTCTTTTCAAAATCAGAAAGTTCGTTTTTTTTGTGATCCGATGATGCCACCATTGATTTTCGAAATTCGGCCGACCAAGCCTTCAATTTCACCTCATGTTGCTACAGAAAAGAATTTTCGTGGCCGGGAATCTTCTTTTCTCTCCGTAAATTTTCTTTTCTTATTACATTTCTCACACGATTCTCCCATCATTGATTAGAAAATAGTTTGTTTTTCAAAAATTTTCCAACATGTCCGATTCCTCAAATTTGATTGCTGCACAAAGATCGGCCATTGCTGCAGCCCACTAATGGTGCAAAATTCGTAAGAAAATTCTTAGATACGATTTTCGAAAGAAAATTCTTTCGAAATTCGAACCATGTATGGCCGGCATAAGTGTAGCAATACGGTTACATTTAATGAAGGTACAACATTTAGCAACATATTGCTACACTTAGAGGAGCCTCTCATCTTGTAGCTCCTGCTGGATTTTGCTTCTAATCCCCTTGTGGGGGCTTCCATTTGTGGATGGACATTTTATGGTTACACAACCACATTGCTATAATCTTTTTATATGGACTAAAAATTGAAGGACTTATGAATTAATGGTTGTGGAATGAATCATTTGAGTTTCCATTATTTCTTGGGAAATTTGCTTTGATATATGAGTGCTTTGGATTACAAGCATGTTTCTGGAACAAATTATGCTCACAATCCAAGGTTTTACTGTAATTAAGTTTATATAATTCCCATAGCCTTGTCATAGTTTTACTTTAACCACTTCAATACCAGGCACTTAGACACCTTCCTGCCCAGGCCAATTTTCAGCTTTTATCGCTGTCGCAATTTGAATGACAATTGCGCAGTCATGCTACACTGTACCCAAACAATTTTTTTATCATTTTGTTCCCACAAATAGAGCTTTCTTTTGGTGGTATTTGATCACCTCTGCGGTTTTTATTTTTTGCGCAACAAATAAAAAAAGACAGAAAATTTTGAAAAAAAACAAGTTTTTCTTTGTTTCTGTAAAAATTTTTGGAAATAAGTATGTTTTCTTCTTCAATGATGGGAACTGATATGGCTGCACTGACGGGCACTGATACGGCAGCACTGATGGGCACCGATGAGGTGGCACCAATTAGGTGACACTGACGGGCACTGATGATGAGCACTGATAGGCGGCACTGATGGGCACTGATAGGTGGCACTGATGGGTACTGATAGGTGGCACTGGTATGCGGCACCGATTGGCACTCATAGGTGGCACTGATGGGCACTCATAGGCGGCACTGATGGGCATTTGTAGGTGGCATTGATGGGTACTTATGGGTGGCACTGATGGGTACTTATTGGTGGCACTGATGGGTGGCACGGATGGGCACTGATGGGCACTAATAGGTGGGCACTGATGGGCATGGATGGGCACTGACAGGTGGCACCGATGGACACTGATGGGTGGCACTGATGACACTGATTGATAGCACTGATGCCCCTAAGGGTGGCATTGCTGGGCATCAGTGCTATATAATGGTGCCAATCAGTGCCCATTTGTGGGCACTGATTGGCACAGATTGGGCATTGACTGGGCACATTGGGCACAGGTGGATGGCCATGGGGTACATACCTTGCCATCCACATGTTGCCCCTCTCCCTGGTGGTCCTAGTGGCGATCCCTGGTGGTCCAGTGTGGTGATCTGAGGGGGGGCTGCGCTGATAAACAATCAGCGCTGACCCCCCCCTGTCAGGAGAGCCGCCGATCAGCTCTCCTCTACTCGTGTCTGTCAGACGCGAGTGAGGAAAAGCCGATCAACGGCTCTTCCTATTGACATCGTGATCAGCCGTGATTGGACACGGCTGATCACGTGGTAAAGAGCCTCCGCTGGAGGCTCTTTACCAGAATCGGTGGAGCGGTGTGTCAGACTGACACACCGCTCCACCAATCGCCGCGATGCGCGCCCCCATGGGCGCGCGGCGGCATGTTATCCTGCTGGACATCATATGACACCCAGTCAGGATAACTGAACCACCGCCGGCCGTCATCTGCTATGGGCCGGGCGGGAAGTGGTTAAAACTGTGAAATGATTGCAACAGTGGGTGGTAAATTGCCGTGGACTACTCAATTCCATACAATCGCTAAGCTGGTGGAAAACTTGACATGCTGCAAAAATTGTCAAGTGTATAGAAAGTGTATAGTCAGCTTATTTGTCGGGTATGAATGACTGAAAACAATGCAAGCCCTATGTCTCTGACATTTTAACTCAGCAGTGTCTTGTTGGGGAGCCTAAGTGACTGCAGTGAACTGCAGATAGCTTCTAGATAGAGAGTTTATGGATGTATGTAATACAATATAAAGTATAACTAAAGGCAAAACGTTTTTTTTTTTTTTGGACCGAGTGGAGAGGGATTAGAGCCCCTGTCAGGTTTTCATTGATGTCTGTGTCCTCGTTAGAGAGATTCACTCTTTGTCCCGTTTACTGTTATCACAGAAAGTGAAAGAAAATCTCAAATATTCAGTTGTCCCCAGAACAGCATAGCCAGGTGCTGGACTACAGAAACATGGAGAAAGATATTTACCTCTTTACAACCACTTCCATTAGATTCATTTTCCACATGGACACAGACGAAAAACAGTGATTTCTTCCGAATAACAAAAAGTAGGAATCTGCAACAAAGTTTGTTAAAATCCCTGCAATGTACATTGCAATGTACACAGATCACCCAGAGGAGTTACTCTTTAAGTCTATCACAGACATGCTGCACCTGTGCCATACCTATTCATTGTCTATACCACATCCATACTGCATCTATACTGCACCAATACCAAATATATACCGCATTATACTGAACTGAACCTTACCTGAACCACATCCACCTTTGCACCTGTGCCACGACTATACCGTACCTATACTGCAGGCAGGTTAACTTGGACTCTTGTTAAGTGCACTGACGCTCTGAAAAGACCCCAACGATAGCTGGCAGAAGAACATCTCAAAGGAATGCCCATTCCCGTAATACTAATACTTCAAGCCCCTTTGTTCCCCTGCCCCCTCCGCTACCAATCCCCATTTCTTTTGAACAGTGTATACCCAGTCAGTCTAGGACTCACATGTGCTACTAAAATGTGCTCTGGCAGTATTGTTCCAACACTCGGTAGATTAAATTACATTACTGCCCACCTTGCTACTCTTTATGCTGATCTGGATGCCATGTGGGAGATTTACTAAAACTGGTGCACTCAGAATCTGGTGCAGTTATGCTTAGTAACCAATCAGCTTCTAACTTCAACTTGTTCAGTTATGCTTTGGCAATAAAACCTGGAAGCTGATTGGTTTATATGCTGATCTGCACCAGATTTTTCACGCTCCAGTTTTAGTAAACCAACCCCTAAGTGTCTTCTTATGCCAAGTCCTTATTACTAATCACTCTGTATGCTAAATTGTGTTATTGCCTTCGTTAATCCATTTTCATGCTTGCCTCTCTATCCACCATATTGAGTGACAATATATTAATTGTGCCTATTCTAACTGTGCTGGGACCAATCCTATCTAATTTGTTTATAAACGACCTGGAGGATGGGATAAACAGTTCAATCTCTGTATTTGCAGACGATACTAAGCTAAGCAGGGCAATAACTTCTCCGCAGGATGTGGAAACCTTGCAAAAAGACCTGAACAAATTAATGGGGTGGGCGACTACACGGCAAATGAGGTTCAATGTAGAAAAATGCAAAATAATGCATTTGGGTGGCAAAAATATGAATGCAATCTAAACACTGGGGGGAGAACCTCTGGGGGAATCTAGGATGGAAAAGGACCTGGGGGTCCTAGTAGATGATAGGCTCAGCAATGGCATGCAATGCCAAGCTGCTGCTAATAAAGCAAACAGAATATTGGCATGCATTAAAAGGGGGATCAACTCCAGAGATAAAACGATAATTCTCCCGCTCTACAAGACTCTGGTCCAGCCGCACCTGGAGTATGCTGTCCAGTTCTGGGCACCAGTCCTCAGGAGGGATGTACTGGAAATGGAGCGAGTACAAAGAAGGGCAACAAAGCTAATAAAGGGTCTGGAGGATCTTAGTTATGAGGAAAGGTTGCGAGCACTGAACTTATTCTCTCTGGAGAAGAGACGCTTGAGAGGGGATATGATTTCAATTTACAAATACCGTACTGGTGACCCCACAATAGGGATAAAACTTTTTCGCAGAAGAGAGTTTAATAAGACTCGTGGCCACTCATTACAATTAGAAGAAAAGACGTTTAACCTTAAACTACGTAGAGGGTTCTTTACTGTAAGAGCGGCAAGGATGTGGAATTCCCTTCCACAGGCGGTGGTCTCAGCGGGGAGCATTGATAGCTTCAAGAAACTATTAGATAATCACCTGAATGACCGCAACATACAGGGATATGTAATGTAATACTGACACATAATCACACACATAGGTTGGACTTGCGTTTTTTTTCAACCTCACCTACTATGTAACTATGTAACTATGTAACTGGTTCCTGTTTTCTTGGGCATGGTAGTATTAATGGTTATCAGATATTATTTTAAGTGATTTTCTGTGGTATTGCATTGCTTTGTACACCCAACATAGTGTATCAGAGAGGCTGAAGTTCCTATGGAGGTCGAGGCAAAGAGCAGAGAACCCAACAGCAGCTTCTACAGGCCTAACGCTACAATAGTAATAGAGGGGAAATCTTCCAATGAGGACACTAATTCTGATGACCATTGTGACATCCTGGGATTCCTTCACTTTTTCCGCTCATTTACTGTTTTACATATGAGACGGGAAGTGAAGGAAAGTCTCCCCAACAAACAGGACTCAGATGGCAAAACATCTTTTTACATTTTTGAATGTACTATAGAAAATGTCCTGTGCTGGCTGGAGTTGAGCAGTGGTCAGACACTTCCCCCTGTACAAGACAATTTAACCCTAGCTGCAGCACAATAGTGCAATAAAAAAGACGTCCCGTCTATTACTGTTTATGCAGCCTGACTGCGTTACAGTTAAATAAGGGGGCTTAAAGTGGACTATAACCTCTTGTCAACCACGTAACGCATATATAGTGGAACCTTGGATTACGAGCATAATCCATTCCAGGAGAATGCTTGTAATCCAAAGCACTCGCATATCAAAGCGAGTTTCCCCATAGAAGTCAATGGAAATTAAGATAATTTGTTCTGCATTGACTTCTATTGCATGCAACTGCATGTGGCCAGAGGTGGGGGGGCGCTGGAGAGCCGCGGAAATACTCGGGGACAGCTCGGCTGAACTCGGAAAGCCTCAGAAACACTCGGGAATGGAGTATTTCTGAGTGTTTCCGAGTATTTCCGAACATCTCCGAATGGCTCCGAACCCTTCCGTGTGTCACCCGCGCCTCTGGCCAAATGCGGTACTGCTCATCCCATTAGCTTGAATTCTGCTCATTTTGCGAGACAACACCCGCAAACCGATTCAGAATTTTAAAAAAAAGTTGCTCGTCTTTCAAACCGCGTTACTCATTAACCAAGGTTCCACTGTATGCAGCAGCAAAGAGGGTGGGCTTTAGTGCCCAGCTGCATGAACATAAGTCTACGGTGGTCACACTGACCAAGCTGTCACCAAAAGCTCTCAGTTACAGCTTGTGATCAGGGCCCAGTGGAATGGGCTCCTTATTATGTGACCACTGTGAGAGCCAATCACAGTGGTCAAATGATACAGAAGCTGCACCATCTCCACTTAAAGGGGTGCAGGAGGTAGTATTCAAGGGTTAAGAAAAACATATAGTAAGTACATAAAATATTTGCTTTTGGAAGGTTTATTTTAATACCAAGACAAAAAAACTTTATAAAATGAGAAATCACTAGTACTGTGTAACTTTCTGACTACAAAGTCTAGAAATATTTATACACCCTCCTAGAATAGTATGCTACATTTTTCAGATTCATCAGTAGTAGCAGCCCCCCCCCCCCCCCCACCAAAAAAAAATCAAATGCTAATATGCATACTCACCCCCTAAACACAAATTCCCCCTCCTCCCAGTACAAATCCACTCCCAGCTGAAATCCCTCCTCCCAGCACAAATCTTTGCCCCCCATCCCCCAGCTCAAATCTTCTCTCTCCTCATATGTCCCCAGCACAAATCCCCCCCCCCCCCAAAAAACAAAAACAAAAGACCCTCTCCTAACACTAATCATCTACCCCCGGAATTTTCCCTCAAAGCACAAACTTTCCCACCCCCCCCAACACAAATTCACCTCCCCCAATCTCCCATTCTAGCACATATCCCCCCGAAAATTTCCCCTCCTAGCACAAATACTCTCCAATCATCCCTACTAGTACAAATCCCCCACCCTCCCTTTCCAAAAATAATATTACCCATCTACCATATTACTTTTATAGCACAAACCCCCCAAATCCCCCCCTCCTAGCACAAATCCTCTTCCCCCATCCCCCCTCCCAACACAAATCCCCCCCACATCACCACTCCTAGCACACCTCCCTAAATTTGCCCTCCTAGAACAATTCTTACCCTCTGCCGCCCCCAAATTCTCCTTCTCAACACAAATCCCCCCCACCTCTACATTATACCACAGTGCCCAACCCTTGTCTTGGCCCTGAGTAGTAGTAAAGTGTGGTAGTAGCAAAATAGTAGTACATTGCGTACATGTGCCTCATTACCTCCTCTCTATTTCCAGTTAGTAGAATGGAGGAGAGGTTTGTGCCTATGGAGATATTATTAAATAAGTGAAGAATTGTAGCAATGGCCAAGGCAAATTGTGAGATGTTAGCAGCCCCAGACTGGCCATAGGGCACACCGGGCATTTGCTAACAAGAGCGGCCTGTTGATGACCAGGCCGTACATAGGGAGGTAAGCAGTGACCGCGGTCGGGACTGGGCTAACACAGACTGTGGTCGCCGCTCACCTCCTGCTATGTGGCCATGCCTGTGTCTCCTCTCCTGGCTCTACCACCCCACCAAAGATATCATCCTATCAGCAGAGCAGAGGGCAGGAGGAGCTAAAGATCTGCACTAGGCATGTGCAATTTGTTTTGTTCCGAATTCATTTTTTAACGAATTTTGACAAATTAGTTAATTCGGGAATATCCGAATTAACGAAAACCCGTTTAATGAATTTTTCCCGAATATTCGTAAATTCGATAAAATTGGACATTCGTAAATTCGGGCATTCGTACAGTCGTACATTCACAATTTACGAATGTACATTCGTACATTCGTACATTAGTAAATTAGTGAATTTGTAAATTTGTAAATTCGAAAATTCGGAAATCTGAAATAATAGTTAACTAATAGTAACTTAACTATTAGTAATTACTAGTAACTTTTAAATTATAGGTATTGTAATTTCCTTTCAAATTTGGCTGTTAGTGAACGTAACACATACAAATGTATCCGAAGTTATGAATGAGCCAAAAAAATGGAATGGAACGTAATGAATTGAATAATGAATAATAAATAACAATAATAATAATAACAACATTTTATTATTATTTATTATTAATTTGTTCCGTTCCATTTGTTTAGATGCAGCATTCGTAACTTTGGATAAATTCGTATTTGTTACGTTCACTGACAGTCAAATTTGGAAGGAAATTACAATACCTATAATTTAATAATTTTCAATCTTTGAATTTACAAATTTCCGAATTTTCTAATTTACAAATGTACGATTTTACGAATTTACGAATGTACGAATTTACGAATGTACAAATGTAAAAATGTACGAATGAACTAATGTACGAATGAACGAATGTTCGAATTTACGAATGTACGAATGAACGCATTTACGAATTTACGAATGAACGAATTTACGAATCGCGATCATAACGAATGACCCGAAAAACGAAAAAAAATAATAAACTAATGAAACGAAAACGAAAATGAACACATTTTTTGGCTGTGCACATGTCTAATCTGCACAGAGAGTGGGAGTCTTTTCAAATAACAAGCGGTAATCCCACGCTTGTTAATATGATCCAGATTTGCAGCTCCTCCCACCCCCTGCCCTGCTGATAGGATGACATCGTCGGTGGGGGCAGGAGACCCTGGGGAGGACACACAGGCTGAACATGTCTATGCCCTGCCAAAGGTAGGACTGTGCAATGGGGGGCAGAGTAAAAGGGGGCACTGTGATTAGAGAGAAAAGGGGGGCATGGCTACAAGGGGCACTGTGATGGGGGGCTGTGATTGCTAGGGGCACTGTAATGTAAAGGGGCACTGTGATTAGAGAAAAAAGGGGGGCATGACTACAAGAGGCACTGTGATGGGGGCTGTGATTGCTAGGGGCACTGTAATGTAAAGGGGCACTGTGATATAATTGGGACTGCATTGTAGTGGGGCACTGTAATCATTATAGTGCCCCTTTACAGTGCTTTTTCCTTTATATCACAGTTAGATCTAGTCTAGATCTGGTTTCAGCTATGTACAGAGTCCTGCCTTTCCAGGCTTTGCCTATGGTTTGGATTACTGCTGTGAGGACACCCCGGTCAAACCGATCACGACATTGAAATCGTGCTACTTTGCTTGAAGTAGCACGATTTCAAAGTAGCATTTCAGTGCTACTTTAGGTGCGACTTGGAAGACATCTGTACAAAATCATGCACAGATGTCTATGCAGGTTGCACCTGAACTTGCAAAATGTAGTGCAGGAACTATTTTCAAAATCGGTGCGACTCCGACAGAGTCGCCCCGATTTGACTGCTTCCAATGCGGACAATAGGGTGCGACTTGTCATGCAATTTGAAGCTGTCAAATCGAATGACGAGTCACCCCGGTGTGACCGGGGGCTTAGTATTAATTAAAATTGTGTTTTGGCAAGGTCAATGGGTGTTAACTTGAGCAAAGCATTTTGATTATGGGGTGTAGCGTGAGCCCTAACAATTTTGTTGAGATTTTAAAGACCTCAATTCAAAATTGCTTGGCTATTGGGAGACAACGGTAAGGTAAAATGAAAGTGGTCTTGATGGTTTTTAAGTGTGTTGGGTTTTAAATGACTCTTGAGGGTAGCTACTTCTTTCAAGTCTCCTGGACCTGTTCTTGTGCCAAAAAATAGCTCCTCATTAGCTTAATTATTTTATATTTTTTCACATAAAAATACAGAATTTTTTGATAAAACACATAAAAATTATTAAATACAAAGAAAGAGAAAAGAGAAAAAAATGAAATAATGTGAAATGAAATAAACTAAACTACCCTAAATAAAGAAAAAATGGAACCTTTAAAGTAAAGACAAAAAGAAAAAAAAACTTTTTTTGTTTTATAAATTATGCCTTAGCAGCTCTATGACTGAAATTTGGAGTTTCTGCTGTACCCAAAGCAAAATTGGTAATTTAAGGCAAAATCTATTGAAACCACACCACTCATCCCTACTTACCACACTGGGTGAAAGGAAAAGGATGAGTTGGGAAGTCTATTCTGGAAGTTGCTTCTAGCAGGCTGTGGTCTGTCCCTCTTACAACATTTATGCTATGGAAACCCTAATTCGCCTGCAGACTTGGAGAACGCTGCCTCTAGTCAGGCTGGTTAAACCAGTTTCTAAAGCATATCCTTGTTATAGTCCATATAAATTATTCTTCAGGACTAAGATACTTATCAGTCCAATATACTGCATTTGCCAAGCCTTCATAGACAGAAACCTTTTCATTCCTCAAACGCGTTGGCTTTAACAAAAGCAGACTTTCAATAAATACAGCTTCTAGGATTTATACAATGTACAGCTCCTCACTAGTCAACCCAAAAAACACATGCTTTCGGCCATCACTCTTCGAGAGAAACCTAAAAAGGAAAACTTTCTCCCACACATGAGTTCCAAATGGAATACCTACTTGAGCAAACAATCCAGAGCCCCATCTTTCTCCTGTACCCTTTTAGACAGGTGTCACTGGAATAAGTGTCCCCTTTGGAAGAGTTCCCAACTATGGCTGACCTAATGACAATTAAAAATTTTGGATTTTTCACCTTTAGTCCTGGTGACAGAGGCCACCATAACAAATAGGGAGGGCTGTATCCCCTTATCACTCAATTCTTTCAGCAGGATAATGTGCGCACCAAACTGCAAAAATGTTTTGAGGAACATAATAATGAGTTTGAGGTGTTGACTTGGCCTACAAATTCTCCAGATCTCAATCTAATCAAGCATCTGTGGGATGTGCTTGAAAAACAAGTTTGATCCATGGTCCCACCTCACAACTCACAGGACTTAAAGGATCCATTACTGACAGCTTGATGCCAGATATCACAGCATACCTTCAGCGGTCTAGAGGCGTCCATGCCCCAATGGGTCAGAGCTGTTTTGGCAGCTAATGGGGGACCTACTCAATATTAGGTGGGTGGTCAAAAAGTTATGGCTGATCGCTGTATGTTAGTTTTGATCCTGACCATAGTTCCACTTTAAGATTGGTGGTGAGTGAGCCATCTCCCCCACGGCTTATATTTAGACTTGGTACTTTAGCACTTTTCTGGCTGGAATCATTCAATCCAATTATAATCACTAATGCAATTAAGATGGTATTTTATGTTACTGATATAAAAACCAATTTCTCCAAATATGTGTATTTTAAAGCAAGCATAGCTAAATGCCAGGACCCGAGCCTTAGCTACATCTGAGAGCTGCACATAGTGTACTGCCGCAGGAAAAAAGCCGCTGTGCTGACCTTTGGAAGTTCTTCATTATACTACAGTATTAATCTAAGCAGTGGATTTGGGTTGCCATGGTAATCCTTGTTCTCTAAGCATGGAAGGTGTTGTACACTTTCGTACAGATCACCATGGAAGCATCTATTCAGCAAATGCCAGTCTGGCATCTGGAAATGAATGAATAAATGAATCCTAGATTTTAGAGAAGACCTGTCATTGTGTGCTGCACAGTAAATAAGAATAGTCATTTCCTACAGCTGTTAACACCACATACACTATATTAAAAAAAGTATTGGGACGCCTGCCTTTACACACACATGAAGTTTAATGGTATCCCAGTCTTAGTTCGTAGGGTTCAATATTGAGTTGGCCCACCCTTTGCAGCTAAAACATCTTCAACTCTTCTGGAAAGGCTGTCCACAAGGTTTAGAAGTGTATCTATGGGAATGTTTGACCATTCTTTCAGAAGTGCATTTGTGAGGTCAGGCACTGATATGGACAAGAAGGCCCGACTCGCAGTCTCCACTCTAATTCATCCCAAAGGTATTCTATTGGGTTGAGGTCAAGACTCTGTGCAAGCCAGTCAAGTTCCTCCACCCCAAAGCTCAGATAAGCTTTAGTGATTCTGCTGATTGTAATTGTTGGGGCGTTCTTCCCACTGATCACTAATGTAAGGAACATTCTTCCCACTGACCACCACCAATGTAGGCAGCAATCTTCCCAATGACCACCACCAATGTAAGGGTCATTCTTCTCACTGACCACCACCAATGTAGGGGTCATTCTTCCCAATGACCACCACAAATGTAAGGAGCATTCTTCCCACACCACCACCAATGAAAGGGGCATTCTTCTCACTGACCACCACCAATGTAAAGGTCATTCTTCCCAATGACCACCACCAATGTAAGGGTCATTCTTCTCACTGACCACCACCAATGTAAAGGTCATTCTTCCCAATGACCACCACAAATGTAAGGAGCATTCTTCCCACTTACCACCATCAATGAAAGGGGCATTCTTCTCATTGACCACCAATGTAAGGGTAATTTTTCCCACTGACCACCACCATCACCAATGTAAGGGTAATTCTTCCCACTTACCACCACTAATATAAGGGTCATTCTTCCCACTGACCAGCACCAATGTAAGGCTTAATGTACACAGAACATTTCCTCTCCTGAACTATTTAAAGTGGAGGGCCACCCTGAAAAAAAAATTGCACCAAATATCCTAAAAAAAAAAAAAAAAATTTTTTAAACTTACCTGAACCCTTGTTGCTAGGCAGTCTTCCTAATCTGCCTCTTCCTATTCCGCGGCGTGTCCTGTTCCTTAGTGAGCGGCCCCATTGCCTTCTGAGAACTGTGTGTGTTCCCAGAAAACCACGGGGCCATTCACAGAGCGCCACGCCGCTCGCGTGTGCGCAGTAGGAAACTGGCAGTGAAGCCGCAAGGCTCCACTGCCTGTTTCCCTTAGGATGGCGGTGCCGGGACCCGGGATGTAAGGGGCATCCTTCTCATTGACCGCCATTGTAAGGAACATTCTTCCCACTGACCACCACCAATGTAAGGGGCATCCTTCTTATTGACTACTATTGTAAGGAACATTCTTCCCACTGACCACCACCAATGTAAGGGGCATCCTTCTCATTGACCACCATTGTAAGGAACATTCTTCCCACTGACCACCACCAATGTAAGGGGCATCCTTCTCACTGACCACCATTGTAAGGAACATTCTTCCCACTGACCACCACCAATGTAAGGATCATTTCTCCCACTGACCACCATCAATGTAAGGGTCATTCTTCCCACTAGCCACCACCAATGTAAGGGGCATTCTTCCCACTGACCACCACCAATGTAAGGGGCGTTCTTCCCACTGACCAGCACCAATGCAAGGGGCATTCTTTTCATCGACCACCAATGTAAGGGGCATTCTTCCCACTGACCACCACCAATGCAAGGGGCATTCTTCTCATTGACCACCAATGTAAGGGTCATTTTTCCCACTGACCACCACCAATGTAAGGGTCATTTTTCCCACTAACCACCACCAATGTAAGGGGCATCCTTCTCATTGACCACCATTGTAAGGAACATTCTTCCCACTGACCACCACCAATGTAAGGGGCATTCTTCTCATTGACCACCAATGTAAGGGTAATTTTTCCCACTGACCAACACCAATGTAAAGGTCATTCTTCCCACCGACCATCACCAATGTAATGGGCATTTTTCCCACTGACCACCACCAATGTAAGGGGCATTCTTCTCATTGACCACCAATGTAAGGGACATTTTTCCCACTGACCACCACCAATGTAAGGGGCATTCTTCTCATTGACCACCAATGTAAGGGTAATTTTTCCCACTGACCACACCAATGTAAGGGGCATTCTTCTCATTGATCACCAATGTAAGGGTCATTTTTCCCACTGACCACCACCAATGTAAGGGGCATTCTTCCCACTGACCACCATCAATGTAAAGGGCATTCTTCCCACTGACCACCACCAATGTAAGGGGCATTCTTCTCATTGACCACCAATGTAAGGGTTATTTTTCCCAATGACCACCACCAATGTAAGGGGCATCCTTCTCATTGCTCACCAATGTAAGGAACATTCTTCTCACTGATCACCACCAGTGTAGGGAGCATTCCTCCCACTGACCACCACCAATGTAAGGGTCATTCTTTTCATTCACCACCAATGTAGGGATAATTTTTCCCACTGGCCACCACCAATTTAAGGGGCATTCTTCCCACTGACCACCACCAATGTAAGGGGCATTCCTCTCATTAACCACCAATGTAAGGAACATTCCTCTCACTGACCACCACCAATGTAGGGAGCGTTTTTCCCAATGACCACCACAAATGTAAGGGGTATTCTTCCCACTGACCACCACCAGCAAAAGGGTCATTCTTCCTACTGACCACCACGAATGTAAGGAATATTCTTCCCACTGACCACCACCAATGTAAGGGGTATTCTTCCCACTGACCACCACCAATGTAAGGGTCAGTCTTCCCACTGACCGCCACCAATGTAAGGGTCATTCTTCCCACTGACCGCCACCAATGTAAGGGGAATTCTTTCCCCTGACCACCACGAAAGTAAGGAGCATTCTTTCCACTGACCCACACCAATGTAAGGGACATTCTTCCCTGAGACCACCACCAATGTAAGGGCCATTCTTCCCACTGACCACCAAAAATGTAAGAGGCATTCTTCCCACTAATCACCACCAATGTAAGGGGAATTCTTCCCACTGACCACTGCTAATGTAAGGGGCATTCTTCCCACTGATCACCACCAATGTAAGGGGCATTCTTCTCATCAACCACCAATGTAAGGGTCATTCTTTCCACTGACCTCCACCAATGTAAGGGACATTATTCCCACTGACCATCACCAATATAAGGAACATTTTCCCACTGACCAACAATGGACTAATTGTAGCAGGGGTCCCCTGAAACATGTGCAGCCATTAGTCAGCCCTTTCAAAATGAATTGACTGTCACACAGCTCAGTGATTCAGAAGTTGGACCTGCGCCTTTTTATTGACAGCACTGCAATGCACATACTTTGTTGCTTCACTGTGCACTGTGGTGTGGCCCGTCTCAGTCAGCAAGGTATGTTAGGATTGCATCCAAATGAGTAGCATGCATATTTCCTGAAAGCAGAGGATCTTCAGAATAAAATGGTTATTGCAATTTTATATGTTGCACAATGTTATTGCAACTGCTTATCAAATCTACATTTTCATTACTAAATGCAATTAACGTAATTTTTGTGCATACAAACCAATCATATTCCCCCAAATATAAAAGATGAGGTTGTGTCAATTACATAGGTACCAAATATGTCAAACCTCAAAAAATAAATAAAAAATAAATGAATTATAAATATATATATATATAAAAAAAAAAATAATAATATATATATATATATATATATATATATATATATATATATATATATATATATATATCTAACACAGTATATTTATTTAGTGGGGTTGAATCACTAATCAGTGTACAGAGGCTATTTTGCACATACTGGTGTTTTACTTTAGTTTTTGTTTATTAAGTATATTTTGTTAATAGGAACATATTATAGTAGGTACGGTAGTGCTGATTTTAAACATATTAATAGTTCTTAAAATGATATGCATCCGTGAAATGGCAAAAGAACTACGATACGCTAAATTGCTTTAAAAGCCTTTAAAGCACATCAGTTTAGACTAGAGTTACACTTAAATGATAGCTCTAAAATTGTTCCTCCCATTCTGGTGCCCATGGCAATACCTAATATGTGGTATGCAATTGTTGTTTTGGTATGCCTGTGTGTCCGGAATGCACCTTAGCATTCGTATGTGCATGTAAGTGGATGCAGGGGGCTTTACCTTTTTTGTGATAGTATAGTGCAGGGGACAGGTTCTCTTTATTAAATTCAATATCATCCCTACACTCTTGAGTGGAAACTGTGGTCTACCTGCTGTTTCTCTGACCACAGCAGCCAGGGTTTCACAGCTCGGGACTTAGAAGTGCTCAGAGTCGAACACTTCCATGTTCATAAATGGAGGTCGGCCAGTGGATGTTGGGCACCAAAAACAGGCAGGTAAGCCTGGCAGGTGCATCACTTTTTAAACAGTGTAGAAGTTACAGCTGCTGAAATCACTTCTACTACATAGACAACAGCTGGGAGCAGCAAAGGGGCTAAACAATCACCCTGTCATCCTGGCATTTTCTTGTTTAGGCACTTCCTGTTATGGGGGGACAAGTATCTCCCAATTGCAGTCCTGTATTGTCACCCTGTTACACATGGAGACGACACCGACACTGTGATGAGGACAGACATGACAAAGTAAGTGCTTGGCCAACAAAATGTTGCCATACCCGGTTCTCTCCTCCTTGCTACATCGGTATTGCATGTAAAGGAATGTATGCTTGGTATGTGTATATTATGCCTTAAAACTTTGATCCACTTTCGTCCTGTGATTCATTGCTCTTCCGGTATCTGTCTCATGTCTGTTTCTATGCTTTCTATTGTTTATGGTAACATATGATATATGATGCTATTCTTTATGTATACAGTGTCAAATATTTACTGTATAAAAGTCAATGGCTGCGCTATACATTTTTTTTCTTGGTGTGCTTATTCATAGTTCTATTTTCTTAACCAGGGACTTCCTAGACAGTTGGCAGGTATGACGGCGAACTATCTACAAGCCATAGCTGAGCGGTTACTGTAAAACAAACACATGGCCCATCCCAGCCTTATCTACTATAAATGACAGCTGGAACTATAGTGGAGTATGAGAAAGATGGGGGCGGGGCCTGCTATCATGGGAAGAAAATAGAAACATAGAAGAGTGAAAATCACCAAGTGGACCAATCAAGTCTTTTTTTTTTTTTTTTTAAATTAGTTTTTTTTTTTACTTTTTTGTTTGAGTGTAGATCTATGTTTGCCCCAAGTATGTTTAAATTTATTTAAGGTGACCATAAACCATACAATCTGATTGTACAATCCCTGTTATGGTGGCCATATACAGCGGGTAAAATAAGTATTGAATAAGTATTGAACACGTCACCATTTTTTAGATAAATATATTTCTAAAGGTGCTATTGACATTAAATTTTCACCACAATTTGGTAACAACCCCAGAAAAATGGTGACATGTTCAATACTTATTTTTTATAAAAATCGTTACTTGATTCAATTGAAACAATCAAATCTACAAACAATTGAATAGCCGTAACTTCCCTTTCGATAAATTTGGACTCAAATTCAATCGGATTCAGTCAAACTGAGTCATTCGGCCAGAGCAGAATATTATCAATTGTTTTGCATCAAACGACAGCACTGAAACGTTTTGTTTGTGAACACGATCGTACTTTGATCGATCAAATTATGAGACTACATGGTGTGAACAGAGATGCAACTGACAGTTTACGGTTGTAAGTTACGATGGTAGCTTAACTAACGCCTTCTATTACAAGTCTAAAAGAGATTATACATCAGATTGTCTAGTGTATAGCCAGGTTTAGGCCCCTTTCACATAGGCGGCTGGGGGTAAGTTATGTTTTACCACCCCTGGCCACCTACCTAAACAATATAGCTGGAGGGGGCTATTAATATGCTGTGGCTGTGATGCTTTGTGTGGTGGCTGCAGCAAATTTACCGCACCATGTCAAGATGACAAGTGGCACCACCTGACTCAAGTCAATAGGGCTGTGATGGAACCGTGAGCCACCAAGCACTTGGCTTGCCATGGTGGTGCATTGGTCCCATTAAATATTGCTGTTTGCTCCTGAACGTCCAAAAGCGGTTGCTTAGCCGCACTCTGAAAAGTGATCTGCTTTCGATTGCTTAGTGTATGTAATGCATTGTATTGTGTTTTTTTCCTTTTTTTTTTTTTTTTTTACTTTATTGAAGTGTCACAAGTTGACAACTCTATGTACTGCAGTGCATTGCAACATGCTGTGATGTGGTGGGATACAATACAACGTGCTGTGTTGTGGTGGGATACAATACAACATGCTGTGGTGTGGTGGGATACAATACAACATGTTGTGGTGTGGTGGGATACATTGCAACATGCTGTGGTGTGATGGGATACATTGCAACGTGCTGTGGTGTGGTGGGATACAATACAATGTGCTATGGTGTGGTGGGATACAATACAACGTACTGTGGTGTGGTGGGATACAATACAACCTGCTGTGGTGTGGTGGGATACAATACAATGTGCTGAGGTGTGATATGATACAATACAACATGCTGTGGTGTGGTGGTATACAATACAACGTGCTATGGTGTGGTGGGAAACAATACAACGTGCTGTGGTGTGATGGGATACAATACAACGTGCTGTGGTGTGGTGGGATACAATACAACGTGCTATGGTGTGGTGGGATACAATACAACGTGCTGTGGTGTGGTAGGATACATTGCAACATGCTGTGGTGGGGTGGGATACAATGCAACATGATGTAGTGTTGTGGAAAACATTGCAAAGTGCTGTAGTGTGGTGGGAATTGCAACGTGCTGTAGTGTTGTGGGATACATTGCAACGTGATGCGCTGTGGTGGGATACAATACAACCTGCTGTAGTGTGGTGGGATACATAGCAACATGCTGTAGTGTGGTGGGATACATTTGAACATGCTGTAGTGTGGTGGGATACATTGCAACATGCTGTGGTGTGGTGGAATACATTGCAAACGTTCTGTAGTGTGGTGGCATACATTGCTAGGTGCTTAGGTGTAGTGGGATACTTTGCAACGTTCTGTGGTGTTGGATACATTGCAACATGATGTGGTGTGGTGTGATACATTGCAATGTGATGTGGTGTTGTGGGATACATTGTAACGTGCTGTGGTGGGATACAATACAATGTGCTGTGGTGGGATACAATATAACGTGCTGTGGTGTGGTGAGATACAATACAACGTGCTATGGTGTGGTGGGATACAATACAACGTGCTGTGGTGTGGTGGGATACAATACAACGTGCTGTGGTGTGGTGGGATACATTGCAACATGCTGTGGTGTGGTTTCAACATGCTGTGGTGTGGTGGGATACATTGCAATGTGTTGTGGTGGGATACATTGTGCCGCATAGAAATGCACACTTGCTGAATTTCTATGCAACGCACTGCAGGATTATGGTGTGAACTGGGCACATAGATAGCAATTGTTTGTGCTGAGCCTGTATTGACCTATGAGGATCCATGCAGCGCACTGGACATAGTGTGAACAGGCCCTAACACTTGCTGGCTCCACCCTTAAACACAATTACCCACACGGGAAATCCAGACTCACACATAATAGCTGTTGCTCGCTGGCTTGCAGTCTCTCAGCCAATATGTACTAAGTGGGATGGAAGGTGTAATCACACACATTGCAGAAGTTACCTGCCTGCCCGTGTTCTCCAGCGAGACAATCACCCTGAACCTTGTACTGTACATATACTGGATTACCACATCTATTCTACAAGACTTCCACTTTTCTTGCCCCGTCCATTTATACCAGTGAGGACATATTAAAGGGAAACTTTGGGCATTTTAATTTGATGCTTTAAAAAAAAACCTGTTTTTGTTTTTACTATTTTTTATATATAATCTTTCTTATACAAATCAACATTAAAAACAGAGGGGGATCCAATAGCAGAAATGACAGAGCCAGAGCAGTAGCCTCTTTCTTTTTCAGTCCATCGCTAATTGAAACAGATCTGCACAAAGCAAGGAGAGAGTGAGCATGAGCCATTCCCTCAGCTTTGTGTATAATCTCAGCTTCAGCTATCTGGCTCTATAAAAAGTATAAGGGGCAAAGCCCAACCCTTGAAAAACAACCCCACACCATAATCCCCCCTCCACCAAATGATTTGGCCAGTGCACAAAGCAAGGTCCATAAAGACATGGATGAGCAAGTTTGGGGTGGAGGAACTTGACTGGCCTGGGATGAATTAAAGCGCAGATTGCAAGCCAGACCATCTCGTCCACCTTAGTGCCTGACCTCACAAAGGCGCTTCTGGAAGAATGGTCAGACTTTCCCATAGACACACTTCTAAACCTTGTGGACAGCCTTCCCAGAAGAGTTGAAGCTGTTATAGCTGCAAATTTTGGCCTGATAACATGCACACAAGTTGACCCAAAGGGGTTTGAATGGCTATTAAAGGTAACCATCCTCACCTGTGATCTGTTTGCTTGTAATTAGTGTGTGTGTATAAAAGGTCAATGAGTTTCTGGACTCCTGACAGACCCTTGCATCTTTCATCCAGTGCTGCACTGACGTTTCTGGATGGAGTCATGGGGAAAGCAAAAGAATTGTCAAAGGATTTGCAGGAAAAGGTAGTTGAACTGTATAAAACAGAAAAGGGATATAAAAAGATATCCAAGAAATTGAAAATGCCAATCAGCAGTGTTCAAACTATAATCAGGAAGTGGAAAATAAGGGGTTCTGTTGAAAACAAACCACGGTCAGGTAGACCAACTAAAATTTCAGCCAAACTGCCAGGAAAATTGTTCGGGATGCAAAGAAAAACCCACAAATAACTTCAGGTGAAATACAGGACTCTCTGAAAACATGTGGTGTGGCTGTTTCAAGATGCACAATAAGAAGGCACTTGAAGAAAGATGGGCTGCATGGTCGAGTCGCCAGTAGAATGCCACAAAGTATCCCGCTTACAATAAAATATCCTAGAAATTGAAAATGCCAATCAGCAGTGTTCAAACTCTAATCAAGAAGTGGAAAATAAGCGGTTCTGTTGAAAACAAACCACGGTCAGGTAGACCAACTAAAATTTCAGCCATAACAGCCAGGAAAATTGTTCGGGATGCAAAGAAAAACCCACAAATAATTTCAGGTGAAATACAGAACTCTCTGAAAACATGATGCACAATAAGAAGGCACTTGAAGAAAGATGGGCTGCATGGTCGAGTCGCCTGTAGAATGCCACAAAGTATCCCGCTTACAATACGCCAAACAGCACAGAGACAAGCCTCAAACCTTCTGGCACAAAGTCATTTGGAGTGATGAGACCAAAATCAAGCTTTTTGTCCACAGCTATAAACGCTTAATTTGGAGAGGAGTCAACAAGGCCTATGATGAAAGGTACACCATTCCTACTGTGAAACACGGAGGTGGATCGCTGATGTTTTGGGGATGTGTGAGCTACAAAAGCACAGGAAATTTGGTCAAAATGGATGGCAAGATGAATGCAGTATGTTATCAAAAAATACTGGAGGAACATTTGCATTCATCAGCCAGGAAGCTGCGCATGGGACGTACTTGGACATTCCAACATGACAATGATCCAAAACACAAGGTCAAGTCGACCTGTCATTGGCTACAGCAGAATAAAGTGAAGGTTCTGGAGTGGCCATCTCAGTCTCCTGACCTCAATATCATTGAGCCACTCTGGGGAGATCTCAATAATGCAGTTCATGCAAGACAGCCCAAGAATTTACAGGAACTGGAGGCTTTTTGCCAAGAGGAATGGGCAGCTTTACCATCTGAGAAGATAAAGAGCCTCATCCACAAATACCACAAAAGACTTCAAGCTGTCATTGATGTTAAAGGGGGCAATACACGGTATTAAGAACTGGGGTATGTAAACTTTTGATCAGGGTCATTTGGGTAGTTTCTGTTGTGATTATGATTTAAAAAGAGTAAACACAGTTGATTGATAATAAATGGCTTCAGCCAAACACTAAACATGAGTAAAAGAAAAGTTTTTGTGTTATCATTCAAATTTTCTGAAAAATGGCCAAGAAATCATAAATTCTGGCAGGATATGTAAACTTATGAGCACAACTGTATATATATTATATCAAATATTTAATTTATTCTGCCCAATTAAATGAATAAACGTCCAAAAGCTTGATGCGCCTAAATGCTGCTTAGGCGTGTTTTTGAAGCTGCTTTTCTACTGCCAGGAGAAAAGCATTTATAAAAGCCCCAGTTTGCATGAAGCCTGAGCATCCACAATTAGGAGAGTGCAAATTCAAACCCTCTCATATGTCATCACAGATGACTGCAACTGTTGTTAGATCTAGAAAGCACTTAAAGACAACCTAACTGGGTGCCATTTCATTTACTAAAGCACTGTGTATTGATCATTTTATTGGACTGGTCACTAATAACAGAGCCAATTCGATAGCCAAAAAATATAGAACAATTGGACTTTAAAGGTACCAAAACACAGTAATATATTCACAAATATATATTTAAAATGTACGGGTACTATTTATATACCTTAAAAAAATATATTAGGTAGGATGTAATCTCATTACACACAATACTTCTCTTTGAATTTTGTACCCCCTGCTTGGCTCATATATCTGCAACCTACCTACTGATTTCGGAGTACAAAAGTCTTCACATTTCAAAGCCGTAATCTGCAGAGGGCTGAGACCACTTTTCAAAGCGTTTACCAGATGTAGATCTGCTTCCTCAGGAGATAAATTGGAAGTGAGAGATAATTTGATCTTGAAAAATTATCTTTCTCCTCCTAGTTATCTCCTGAGGAAGCAGATTTCTATCTGAGAAACACATTGAGAAGCGGTTTCACCCCTCTGCAGATTACGGCTTGGAAATGTGAAGACTAATAGTACTCTTAAATCAATAAGTTGTTTGTGGATATATGATCCAAGCAGGGGGTTTTTTTTGGGGCGCTAGGAGGTTACTGTGCGAAGAATGCAAAAATAAGTATTGTGTAATGGCTTTAAATCAGTTTTATATGTTTTTCTAGTTCAAAGATTTTATTGAGTTTTACATATGCCATCACAGTGTATCACAGAGATGCCACAGGGAGATGGTAACAACACAAAGTCAGATTCAGTAGAGGCAAAATTGGGAGAAACTAGCAGCGGCTAGCTGGCACCCCCCCAGCCATAACTCCGGGTTCAAGATGGGGACACGGTGCCTTGAAGTAGAGGTATTGGTCATGGGAGAGGGGATCTGGAGTGTCCCATGACTGTGGCCAGAGGGTGCTAATGCAAAATACGAAAAAAGGGATAGTGTCAAGGTTCTAATAAAGACTTATCAAAGGGGGTAAATACTTATTGATCCAGGGTTGCCAAATTCTCATGTACTTCTGCACCTTATCCTACCTAGAGGGTGGCCTCTAACTTGGCATGGATCATCGCCTAGGTCACTCTATTTTTAGTGGCTGTCGTACCCGTGCCCGTGACGTCCATGATCTGGTGAAGGTTTGTTTTGCAGCAGTTGATGCATAAAAGAAGAGGTCAGATTGGTTCCTTAAAGTGGTTGCAAACCTCAGACATGAAATATGAACAAAGCATATCCCTCTATAGTGTGTACTCAATTAAGAGCACTAAGTGTTATTTCTGTCTCCTGCTTCGTTCCTCTGCCATCTGCATGAATCACTTCTGAAAATGTTTCTAACACCAAGAGGAAAAGGGTGACAGAGGAGAGATCTCTTCTTGTGAGCTGTGTGGAGGAAGGTGTTTCCCTTCCCTCCAAACAGCTCTCAGAGCTCTCCTCACTGAGCTTTTCAGAGTGTAATTTCAGCTTTCTGACCCTTTTTATCTGGCAGCTCAGACAAGCTCTATAAATTCTGGACTTTGAACAGCTGTAGAGAAGATAGACTGCAGATAAACAAGTGCAACTTATGTAGGAGGATTTGTTTCATCTCTGTGTATCTCCTGAGGCCAGTCACTTCACTAGGTATATATAAGGGTTTACAGCTATTTTAAGTCAGTTGCCCATTTAGAGTAAAGGGGGGAGGTGGCATTGGAGTAGTTAGTAAGATGTTATAAAGGGTGGTAATGACTCCCTTGGTGTGTGGATCTGATATGCACAGGCGCTCTTAGGTGGGCATTGCATTGAGGAGTATGCCTGGTGAAATTTTCATAGGATAGAAGTGTTTGATTTGAAGGTATCTGAAAAACTCAGAGCTGAGAAGTTAATATTGTTCCTGCAGGTTAGAGAAAGATTTAAAGCCTGTGGAGGAGACTAAGCGATGTTGGCGTGTTACCCAACGATGTGTCCAATCTAATATGTTTTTAAGGTACATAAATAAAAACCTGTACATTTCAATATATTGCGTATGTTACTATATTTTGGTACCTTTAAAGATGAACTTAACGCAATTTTTTTCCCCATTTTGAATAACGTGAACTAGGGTTATAAACCCTGTCCCATTAGGGAGATCTTCCTTCACTTCCTGGCCCCTAGCCAAAACAGGAAGTGAGAGGAAATCCCTCCAAAGAGAGGGAATCCTGGTTGTCACCAGAACAAGTGTCCCCATTGGAAGATTTACCCTATGTTCCTGTTCTGGTAACATTGCAAAATTTGTGATTTTCTTTCACTTTCACTCTTAGCGGTATTGCTAAAGAGGACAAATAGAGAGGGTGAGTAAGGAGATTGAATAGAGAGGGTGAATAGAGAGGCCCAGACAGTGGTAAAAAGTGTAATTTCCATTACAGTCACTGTGCCATTGTAAATCCTTGTCTTCTGGTAGGGATCCCTTTCTAGGAGAGTGTAAACTAAGCCTTATAGGATTCTGACATACAAACCCAAGCCCTGGTGAAGGGGTTACTTTGACCCCCCGAAATGCATTGGATACTGTTTGTTTACCTATTGTCACCACATTGTCAAGAATAAAGCTATATGGATTGCGTGAACTTTCTCTCCAGCATCTGCTGCATCATTTTTCTAGACCAGTGTTGCCAACCCCCCGAAGTTAATATTTACTGACAGGATGCCAAAATTTACAAACGGCACCAACTTTTTACTGGCAGAAATCATGACATTTACTGACAGAGACGCATTTTTTACTGGCACTGCATACAAGTACCTAAAATGACCGTTTTCAGTGCTAAACAGTGTAAATATCAACATTTAAACTATAAACATGTAGCTAGTGCTATTAGCAATGTGTTTAAGTTAAACAAAAGTAAAAAAACATTTTTTCATTTACATAAAGGTCAGGTTAATATAACCCAGCCAGCACAGAGCTCCCCCATATATCAGAGTCTATCAGAGACCACCTTCCGCTGAGTGAATACACTAAGGTAAGGGGGGAACCTTTATATCAATGCTCCCTTACATCCCTTAGAAAGGTCTGGTGACACTGTCACTGACCTCCTCTCAGGTGCACCTTGCAGGGCTCAGTCAGGCGGCTCCAGCTTGGCGACTCTGGTTTTATCCTAACGTCTCCTCTCCAGTCTCCACACATGTCTGACTCCTCCCGTGACCCCCATCCCGGTGGCGCTCCCACTCTTGACTCCTCTCCAAACTCCCCCTCAGCGACTGCAGACATGATAAAAGACAAGAGATGGTCAGAGGCTGCGGACATTGTATAGGAGTTAGTCAGAGGCTGCAGACATTGAACGGGAGGTGGTCAGCGACTGCGGACATTGTACAGGAGGTGGTCAGGGGCTGCGGACATTGTACGGGAGGTGGTCAGATGCTGCAGACATTGTACAGCAGGTGGTCAGGGGCTGGGAACAATGTATGGGAGGTGGCCAGGGGCTGCGGACATTGTACGGGAGATGGTCAGAGGCTGCGGACATTATACAGGAAATAGTCAGAGGCTGCGGACATTGTACAGGAGGTGGTCAGAGGCTGCGGACATTGTACAGGAGGTGGTCAGGGGCTGCAGACATTGTGCAGAGGTGGACAGAGGCTGCAGATATTGTACAGGAGGTGGTCAGGGGCTGCGGACATTGTACAGGAGGTGGTCAGGGGCTGTGGACATTGAACGGGAGGTGGTCAGCGACTGGGGACATTGTACAAGAGGTGGTCAGGGGCTGCGGACATTGTACGGGAGGTGGTCAGATGCTGCAGACATTGTACAGCAGGTGGTCAGGGGCTGGGAACAATGTATGGGAGGTGGTCAGGGGCTGCGGACATTGTACGGGAGATGGTCAGAGGCTGCGGACATTATACA
This sequence comes from Lithobates clamitans, assembly GCA_037952925.1. Lineage (NCBI taxonomy): Eukaryota > Metazoa > Chordata > Amphibia > Anura > Ranidae > Lithobates > Lithobates clamitans. The sequence continues at coordinate 2,257,365 of JBBGZY010001655.1, read as the reverse complement.
GGAAATAGTCAGAGGCTGCGGACATTGTACAGGAGGTGGTCAGAGGCTGCGGACATTGTACAGGAGGTGGTCAGGGGCTGCAGACATTGTGCAGAGGTGGACAGAGGCTGCAGATATTGTACAGGAGGTGGTCAGGGGCTGCGGACATTGTACAAGAGGTGGTCAGGGGCTGTGAACATTGTACAGGAGGTGGTCAGAGGCTGCGGACATTGTACAGGAGGTGGTCAGGGGCTGTGGACATTGTACAGGAGGTGGTCAGGGGCTGTGGACATTGTACGGGAGGTGGTCAGAGGCTGCGGACATTGTACAGGTAGTGGTCAGGGGCTGCGGACATTGTACAGGAGGTGGTCAGGGGCTGCGGACATTGTACAGGAGGTGGTCAGGGGCTGTGGACATTGTACGGGAGGTGGTCAGAGGCTGCGAACATTGTACAGGTGGTGGTCAGGGGCTACGGACATTGTACAGGAGGTGGTCAGGGGCTGCGGACATTGTACAGGAGGTGGTCAGGGGCTGCGGACATTGTATGGGAGGTGGTTAGAGGCTGCGGACATTGTACAGGAGGTGGTCAGGGGCTGTGGACATTGTACGGGAGGTGGTCAGAGGCTGCGGACATTGTTCAGGTGGTGGTCAGGGGCTGCGGACATTGTACAGGAGGTGGTCAGGGGCTGCGGACATTGTACTGGAGGTGGTCAGAGGCTGCGGACATTGTTCAGGTGGTGGTCAGGGGCTGCGGACATTGTACAGGAGGTGGTCAGGGGCTGTGGACATTGTACAGAAGGTGGTCAGGGGCTGCGGTCATTGTAAAGGAGGTGGTCAGGGGCTGCGGACAGCCATATTTTTTACATGAAAAACCATAAACATACCAAGGTAGAGGGTATGGTTCAAAGTACCTCATAATAGAGCCACAGGGAAATTGTATCACAATAATGCAAAAAAACAATTATCAAACTATACAAGAGTTTATTATAAAAAAAATTACAAAATTAATATTGAAAAAAGAAACAATATCCTCCACCTTCCACCATTAAAAGACAACGTTGTCTAAAAAGGCAATGCGTCTAGACACCATCCATGCATCCATATATATAGCATATAAATTCACTGCAATGAGCAAATAAACAATAGGGTTTAATGGCACCACCGAATGCCAGGCAGTCCTATAAACTAATATACAGAAAGCAGCAATGCTGCATGTTCCTATAACGGTGTTCACACCATGGAAAACCTAAACGGTGATGCCAAAAGAATGCATAGAATGGTGACAGACGGACGGGACAGCAACGTTTTGCTGGGCAACCCCACCTTCGTCAGGACAGTCATATTTTTTACAGGCTGCCCATAAATTAATGGGCAACACTGCCCCACACAGTAGTGTCCTCCTGCCCCCCTTTAGTGTCCTTCTCTGCCCCCCTTCATATCATGACCCGCCCACTGCAGTGTCCACTGCATATCACCCCCACCCAACAGTAGTGTCCTAATCTGCCCCCAGCCAGCAACCAAACTTCACATAGACTCCACTCGCACACAGTCTCTGTCAGACCCGTCCCCCTGGAGGCGGAGCACTGCCCACCAGGGATAGCTGAATGCAGGGTCAACGCAGGATTGGATCGGGAGTATTTCCAGAATTGCGCATGCGCAGTTTTGACCCCTCACAGCTATTTTTTACAGGCACTTTTCACCTGCTACCGGCTTTTAAGGAGGAAAAGTGCCCTGTTTTTATGGGCTGGCTGTAAAAATACGGGCGGTTGGCAACACTGCTCTAGACCCCCTTCCTGATACTAACGATGGTGAGCCATGTCTTTGGAATGTGTTCCGGCTCTTTGTAGTCTCCATCAGGGGGACATATGACAGGGTGACACAGATGATGCAGGAACATAGACAGTTGTCACACTAGGACATGAAGGGCTTGAACAAGGACCATCATGATAGGATCACAGATTGTATTTACCCACTTAACAACGTCGCTGGATTTTCAGTGGTTATACCAAGATGATGCCTACAACCGCAGGACGACTGGCAGGACGATGGTTTTGTAAAAGCAATCCTAGCAGCTAACTAGTCACTGGATTGCATATATAAGCAGTGGGAGGGGATTCCCTCCCTCGCATGGCTTGCTCTGGCTCTTCCATCCCACCAGGATCGGCTTTGATTGGGTCTCCGCTATGGTAACCCGGAAGCGATGACCCGACATCACTTCCAGGTTTACCCGGATGTCAACGGTGCCAATTTTGAAAAACCAAAAGCATTCAAAAACAGTGATCCTGGTGTTTTGAATGCTTTTAAGGGCAGAGGAGAAATTTGGGGTCTTATAGACACCAGATCTCTCCATAAGAAGTACCTGAGATGTTTACATTCCTTGTGACAGCAATAAAAGTGATTAAAATTAAATAAATTAAAGCAACAGTGTAAAAATAAAAAAGGTAGAATAAATTACCAATTAAAAAAAAATAAATGTAAAGTGCCTCGTCCCCCTGTGCTCACGCACACAGGCCAACGCATGCGTCGGTCCTACACGCACGCAAACATTGATTGTCCCACACATGTGAGGTATTGTCACGAACATCAGATCATGGGCAGCAATTCTAGCACTAGACCCCATCTGCAAATCTAAAGTGGCAACCTGTAAAGGCTTTTAAAGCATCGCCTATGGAAAGTAAAATTTACGTCTTTTGTCGCCATTGCACAGGCATGTGCAATTTTAAAGCAGGACATGTTTGGTAACTGTTTACTCATCGTAAATTAATCTTTTAGATTTTACAAAAAAAATGGGTTAGTGCAGGGCTCAAAATTTCAAGTCCTGAGCTACTAGCCAGATCTTAAGGGTTACTCGCTACCAGCTGCCCCACCCAACCCCTACCCTGCAGCGCCCCTAAACACAGGCCCTTGTAAAGTATCTCATGAAATTAACTGTTAAATGTTTTATGCAAAAATAAATATTATCAAAAGAGGCAAGTGTAATAGAAGGGCTGTATATACATATATATATATATATATATATATATATATATATATATATATATATATATATATATATATATATATATATACACTGTGTACTGGTTCCGCCAATTGGCTTCCAGGTTTCCCCTCTCTGTCCCAAGCCTAATTATGGGACAACAACTCAGCATAACTAGCTTTGTCCAATAAGCAAGAATAGGATATAGGCAGCATTTTTGCTAAATCAGAAAATAAAGCAAGTACATGTAAAATAATATCTGTCAGATTTTCCCTAACCATACATGGGGCAGTAAAGACTAATGCTCCGTACACACAATCGGATTTTCCGATGGAAAATGTTCGATGGGAACTTGTTGTCGGAAATTCCGACCGTGTGTAGGCTCCATCGGACATTTTCCATCGGAATTTCCGTCACACAAAATTTGAGATCTGGATCTCAAATTTTCCGACAACAAAATCCGTTGACATAAATTCTGATCGTGTGTACACAATTCTGACGCACAAAGTTCCACGCAAGCTCGGAATCAAGCAGAAGAGCCGCACTGGTTATTGAAATTCATTTTTCTCGGCTTGTTGTAAGTGTTGTATGTCACCGCCTTCTTGGCGTTCGGAATTTCCGACAACATTTGTGTGACCGTGTGTATGCAAGACAGGTTTGAGCCAACATCCGTCGGAAAACCTTGTGTACGGGGCATAAGAGTGAAGAAAAAAAATTAAAGAAATCCTGAATACTCCCAAAGTGTGCCTGCCTCCCCGACTGAGCTGAGCCAGAACACTCGCCCTCAACTTATTTCTACTCGCCAAATGCAAGCAGGCGAGTGGAAATTTTGAGGGATGGATTCTTGTATTGTGTTTTTTTTAATTGAAATTCAAAAAAAATTTATTTTTCAAAAAAAATTGCAGCACAGATACCTTGCGATGTAAAAAAATTGCCACACATCGGTTTATTCTCCAGGGCCTCTGCTTTAAAAAACATATAATGTTTGGGGATTCTAACTAATTTTCTAGCAAAAAATACTGAATTTTACATGTAAACAATAGTGTCAGAAAAAGGCCTGGAGCTGAAGTGGCTCAATCAAAGCTCCAGATTTAGACGATGGAAATCAAAGTTGTAAAAACAGACGGGTGTATGTTGTTGAATGGCTCACTATACAGTTCCATGCTCCTCAGGCTTTACCATGCATGAACCCAAATTTGTAGGCACATTCAATCTGCGTTAAAGCTGAACTCCAGCCTTTCCTACAGTCTTGCAAAAGCGAACAGACTCCTCTCCTGTAGTGCAATTTCACTGCACATTGTGAGCTTCTCACAGAGTGCATTAGAAGCTGCAGCAAGATAGAAATCGCCTCATTTCCTGGCTGGAGGACAACCAGCATCATCCAACGTTTTCCTCCCCAACCTGACTATCCCTGGACTGCCCTTTTCATGCAATGGATTTCAGTTTTTCCAATCATGGTGGTTCAGCACTACATGTAGGTGTGACCTAGTATGGTCTACATGAACATGGAGCCTACCTAGGAGTATCCACCCCTCCATACTGATATCCACCTATCTCAAGGCATTTTAATACGTGCGTAACTCCTCCCAACAACCAGTCCATAGCTTGCATCAGAGCTGAGGACTCTTGAGGACTCTTGAGAGAAGTACTGTGAGGTTTTCAGGAAGCTATGTACAGCGCCTTGCTGGCTCCTCTCACCAGCCATGATCTGCCTGCACAGTGCACTGCATAGAGAAGCACAGAGACCAAGTGATGACTTTACTGGGTCTAAAATATTGTCTGTAAGGAAAATGTCATTAGTATATTAATGAGAGGGAGGGAGAAACCAAAGAAGGCATATTATAATCAGATTAAAATTCAGCTTTAACCCATGCTATTAATTGCTTTACCCAGTGGCTCAACCAATGCAGGAGGGAAATCTTCCCAAAGAAGTAGACAGAGGCACTAACTTCCCCCACACTAATCTAAAAGAAATTTTCTGGAATTTATATCTTATTCTAGATTACCAAAACAATATTGGTATTCGAATATAAATAAAGATAAACTAACATACTTTATTATTATACAGGATGTATATAGCGCCAACAGTTTGCGCAGCACTTTACAGCTTGAGGGCAGACAGTACAGTTACAATACAATTCAATACAGGAGGGATCAGAGGGTCCTGCTCGTCACATTTTACAATCTAAGAGGGAGGGTCAAGTGATAGAAAAGGTAATAACTGTGGGGGAGGAGCTGATGGAGAAAATAAAAGTACAGTTGTTAGGCGGGGGCAGAATAGGCTTCTCGGAAGAGAAGGGATTTCCGGGATTGTCTAAAAGCAATCAGAGTAGAATATTGTCAGACAGATTGAGGTAGGGAGTTCCAGAGGATGGGAGAGGCTTGGGGAAAGTCCTAGAGATGAGCATGGGATAAGATGACAAGAAGGGTAGAGAGCAGGAGGTCTTGGGAGGAACGTAGAGATCTCCTCACAAATTGTATCAATCTTATGTTTGAAGTGATTGGCGATCTCCTGGGCAGTGAGTGAGTTAGTGGGTGGAGGCAGTGGATGAAGAAGTAGAGAGTTGAAGGTAGAGAAGAGCTGACGGGGACCGGATGATAAGTTGTTAATGAAAGTGATAAAAAGGGGCTGCTTGGCATGAAGGAGACAGGAATTCTATTTCTGGAGGGCAGATTTATATTGGTTGAAATTTTCCTGAGACTTATGCCGCGTACACACGGTCGGACTTTTCGACCGGACTGCTCCGACGGACGCCGACAGACCAAATCCGGCGGACATCGGACCTGCAGCGGACTTTTTCGGTCGAAAATCTGACGGATTTTAGATTTGAAACATGCTTCAAATCTTTCCGACGGACTCGAGTCCGGTCGAAAAATTCGCTCGTCTGTATGCTAGTCCGACGGACAAAATCCAACGCTAGGGCAGTTATTGGCTACTGGCCATCAACTTCCTTATTTTAGTCCAGTCGTATGTCATCACGTATGAATCCATCGGACTTTGGTGTGATCGTGTGTAGGCAAGTCCGGTCGTTAAAAAGTCAGTCGAAAGTCCGCCAAAAGTCCGTCGAAAGTCTGTTGGACAGGCTGTCGGACTTTTGTAGCTGAAAAGTCCGACTGTGTGTACGCGGCATTAGTCTTACGCCACAGGCGCTCAAGAGCGCGGCTATGTTTTTCAGACTTCTGGTGTCATCAGTTTTCCAAGGTTGTAGGGGCCTGATTCTGTGTGTAGTGAGGGGGCCAGTGTATCTAGGGAGGATGACAGTGAGCTGTTTTAGACAGAAGTGGCTAAGTTGGGGCAGCACAGGGATGAAAGTTTGTCATAGAAGTGATAGTAGAGTAGAGAAGAGAAGGGTTGAAGTGGTGAAGGTTTCCACTGATAAATGTTAGGTAGTTGGAGAGAGAGGAGGTGGAAGAGAGGGAGAGAATGAAACTAATAGGGTAGTGATCAGAGAGAGTGAAAGGATTGTTGGAGAGGTTGCATGGAGTGCATAGGTGGGAGAAAACAAGGTCAAGGGTTTTACCATCAGAGTGAGTAGGAGCATGTATCCATTGCTTCAGGTCAAAGGAGCAGGTTAGACTGAGAAGTTTGGAAGTAGCAGGAGTGTTAGTATTAACAGGGATGTTAAAGTCACCTAGAATGATTTCAGAAGAGAGAAAGTAGGGTAGCCAGGTGGAAAAGTCATCAGGAAAGGCTGTTACTAGTCCAGGTGGCTGGTAGATCACAACTATCCTTAGAGAAACTGGAGAGAAAAGACGAATGCAATGTGCCTCAAATAAGGAGAGTGACAGAGAGGGAGGTGGGTGAAGTACCTGAAAGGTGCTATGCGGGACTAGGATTCCCCCTCTCCCTCCCTTCTGTCCATTGGGTTTGGCGAAGTGAGTCCAGAGAGGGCCACCATGGGAGAGGGCAGCAGGAGAAACAGTGTTGGATTCATGAAGCCAGGTTTCAGTATTGGCGAGTAGATTAACTGAGTTAGCAATAAAGAGGTAGTAGAGAGAAGCGACAATCAGTGCTGCCAGAATGACATAGGCTGCTAATGCTGTTGGCTACATTCAGTACTTACAACACACCTGTCCATCATGGTCAATCAATAGACAAAAATAGATAACATACAAATCTTTGCACTTGCAGAACCCTAAATCCTTAGTCTACCCAAAGAGAGGAAAGACCCCTGATACATCATACTGGCTCCTATGGGAAATGCTAGCTGACTGGTTGTCGGGCTGACCCACTAAAACTTTCTAAGTATACAGACATGTTTCTCTGACTGTTCTCTGACTTCACAAGTTCATCGCTTGATCTAGGTCAATAACGTAAAAAGAATTGAAGACAGAGAATCAGCATGACAAAGAAACAGCTGGCATTTAAGATGATCAGCAATGGCAGTCTATGGACCTTTCTCACAAAAAGATTTGTTTTACCCAAATGTTTGCAAATGTCCAGCTTATGTATACACCCAATAAACACATGCATATTCAGATAATCCATTTATTTCAATTTTTTATGTTAATCATTTATTGGTGCATCATCCACATATTCCCCTAAGTGTTATGTGCTAGGCATTATCAAGTGAATGCAATCAAATGCACTCCAAGGCTATTCCCTGAATTCTTGGTGCTGAGGTTTGAGTCACCAGATATACCAGATATATATCTACCACTGTAGAACCACAAGTTCCAGCAGGCTGCCCATTTTAATTCCATGAAAGTTCATAAACAGCTGACACCCACTGCCCTCTGCCCCCCACTGATAGAGTTGGCAGTTCCTTTACTCTGGGGAACTATAGGTTCCAGTAGGGCAGTATCTACAGTTGTAACATGTATGATTGAAGATCAACCTTTTTAGTATCAGCTTGCAGATGGTGTCAAGCCAATGTAGAACTACAAATCCCAGTGTGTCGGAGCTTATACTCTTTGACTGATTGATGCACTGCATGGTGGTTGATTCCATCGGCTGTCAGCTCCATCAGATGTAAACTCTTTCCTGGTCTAGATTTGTATAAGCAGGTTAAGATTCCCAAAGTCCCATTGTCTGATCCAGGCTACTTTTTTTTTTTTAAGTTTTGGATAGACTAGGGAATGGCTAAAACCTCTGCCAGGCCTTTTTTACTGTCCGTGTACCATTTGTAGCAATTATCCCTCTTTTCCTTTCCCTATGACATCTCATTCTCTCTCATCACATTAGGGCAGGTTTACTAAAGGATTATATAGGATTTTGCTAAGCAAATGTTTGCTTAGATTAACTAAGGTGAAGCTATGTTCACTTTGAATACCCATTACCCAAAGATGTGAAAGGGAAACTGAAAAGCAAGTTTTTAGCTTGCCCATGATTAGATGGATGAAATGAACACAGCATCTCCTTATCCACAATGATCAACTGCCATTCACTTTACAATATGAACCTTCTCTACTCGTTTAAACCCCAGTGAATCTGATACCTAGGCGTTGTAAGTTTATATTTCTGATTGCCCTATAGTAGGTTCTATCAGAGAAATGTTGACATTAAGCCCTGATGAACCCTTGATCCTGTAATGAGTTGTCTGTTGTCTGTTTATTGCTGTTCTTCCTGTTGTCACATGGTCACCAATAATAAATGTTAATGGACTTTTGAGATGATTGGTTGGTGCTCTGATAATTTCTTTGTGATACCCTTTAAAGAAACCAGAGGATTTTGAGATCTCCTACTTTAAGCATCTCAGACCCCAAAAAAATGCATATAATAAATATATTCAAACCATATAACACAATGCTGATCAAAATATTTAATAAATATATTCAAACCATATAATACAACAATCATTAAAATATGTAATACATTAATTCAAATATATTCAAAATAGGGCTGCGGACATTAATGATTAATTCCTCGATTAATGGTTAATTTTTTTGATCGATCAAAATTCTTTTGATCGGTACTCACCTCTCCGCCGGCCTCTGGGTCTTCAGGGAGTTCCGTCGGAGATCCGGCAACGTCACGGACATCAACGTCACCGGACTCCTCCCCCCTTCCCCAGTCATTGACGGTGCCCACGCTGGACAATGGTAAAGAAATGGAATACAGCAGGCACCTGACTGATCCAATCATGGCCTGAAAGGCTTCGACCAAGTGGGCGTGTCCGCGAATTGCAGAGGTGTGGCTGCGAGCCGGTTTTGTGATTGACCGGACACGCCCCATGCTGATGATACGTGACCCTTTGATGGGAATAAACAAGCATTGGAAGGCATTATGAAGGTGAGTGTGTTGTCTGTACTGGACAGGTCAATTGTGGAGGAGGAATTGTGGTGATTTAAAGTATATATACAGCTTGAGTCTGTATTTTAGTTTTAGATTAGGTCGTGCAGAGAGAAAACACCTCTCGGTTTAGGCTTTGCCAGTGTCCCAGTGTGGAGCTTTCATTTCACTTCCTGTCCCAGAGACACAACGGGAAGTGAAATGGCATTCCCATTTTAGATGGTTGTCAACAGGACTGGTATACCCATTGTAGGCATTACCCAGGTAGCAAGCAATTGAGCTGCAAGTTTGAAAATGTCTTGTTAAAGTGGAGGTCCACCCTAAAAACAAATTTAACATTAAAAGACTCCTTAAATTTTTTTTTAAAAGTTTTTTTTTAAAAGTGTTAAGTCATGGATTGTGGAAACTAACTAGTGTCGGGTGATTGTATATAGTGTATACCACATTTACCACTGATTAATGCAGAGTTGCAATGCAAGGAGATCAGCTAAAAGTAGTTGGATCTGTATGTGCGTTATAATTAATTAAAATTAGTCGATTAAGCAATTTTAAAAAATCGATTAATCAAGCACGAAAATTTTAATCAGTAACAACCCTAATTCAAAATGATATGCTTCTAATATATTTAAACATGCATTTCTTCATGTATGAGATGTTTAAAGGTGGAGACCCAACAATACATTTTTTTAAAGGGTGCGTCACACATCAAGCATTTAGGAGTTATTGGTTAACTATTAGGACTCATATATTGTATTGCTTTAGAATATCAGCAATGGTCTCCAGTGTTTTGCTATCTTAATAGCCTGTACAATTAGATTGCAATGTGTGGACAGCTTTAGAGATTTTGAGCTTTCCTCCAAAACGGGTAGTTTGCAATAAATGCCGTTGAGTACTATCATAATTGTCATGATACTGTCATGCAACTGTCATAATAGTGTCATGGTTGTAATGATACTGTCTAGGAACTATCATGATTGCCACGATACTGTCAAGGAACTGTTATGATTGCCATGAAACTTATGGAACTGTCATGATTGTAATGATATTGTCAAGGAATTGTCATGATTGCCATGATACTGTCAAAGAACTGTCATGATACTGTCCTGGAACTATCATGATTGCCATAATACTGTCATGGAACTGTTATGATTGCCATAATACTGTCATGGAACTGTTATGATTGCCACAATACTGTCAAGGAACTGTCATAATTGACATGATACTGTCATGGAACTATCATGAATGGCAGGACACTATTGCCAAAATACTGTCATGGAACTGTCATGATTGCCATGATACTGTTCTGGAACTGTCATGATTGCCATAATACTGTTCTGGAACTGTCATGATTGTCATAATATTGTCATGGAACTGTTATGATTGCCATGATATGGTTCTGGAACTGTCATGATTGCCATAATACTGTTCTGGAACTGTCATGATTGTCATAATATTGTCATGGAACTGTTATGATTGCCATGATATGGTTCTGGAACTGTCACGATTGCTGTGATACTGTTCTGGAACTGTCATGATTGCCGTGATACTGTTCTGGAACTGTCATGATTGCCATAATACGGTCATGATTGCCAGGATACTGTCAAGGAATGGTCATGATTGCCACAATACTGTCAAGGTACTGTCATGATTGTCATGATACTGTCATAATGCTGTCATGATTGTAATGATACTGTAAGGTGGACCTCCTGGATTATATATATGGAACCAGATGATTTTAGGACCTTAATGTGCAGCTTTGTATCTGTGAAATTGATTGAGGTAGTAAAGTGAAATAAGCCCCCTATTTGGATATGCCTCTCTTATTGTCCTTTTTTTTTTAAGGGAGTCCAATAGAAAAAAATAATGATGATATTAGTATTTATATAAGACGAGGAGGAAAGATATATAAGAATGTATAGAAATACATATGACTAGTCTTTATACATGGCTATGTTTAAGGAAGAGGAAATATGGATACTGAAGGATTTTTGTGTTCTCCCCTTCTATCTTTTACTTCTTTTTCTGTTTTTGTACCTTTTTCTCTGTCAATGAAAATTTAATGAAAACAAATTGGGTAAAAATGATTGTAATGATACTGTCAAGGAACTGTCATGATTGTCTTGATACTGTCATGATTGTCATGATATTGTCATAGAATTATTATAATACTGTCATGAACTATCATGATAGATACTGTAAAGGAACTGTCAGGAAACTGTCTTAATTGTCAAAATACTGTCATCGAACTGCCATGATTGTCATGATATTGTCATAAAATTATCATAATACTGTCATGGCTGTAATGATACTGTCCAGGATCTGTAATGATAGATACTGTCAAGGAACTGTAAGGAAACTGTCTTGATAGTCAAGATACTGTCATGAACTGTCAGGAAACTGTCTTGATTGTCAAAATACTGTCATGGAACTGTCATGATTGTCATGATATTGTCATGAAATTATCATAACACTGTCATGGTTGTAATGACACTGTCCAGGAACTATCATGATAGTACTGTGAGGAAAGTGGCTTAATTGTCAAGATACTATCAAGGAACTGTCAGAAAACTGTCTTGATTCAAAATACTGTCATGGAACTGTCATGATTGTCGTGATATTGACATGAAATTATCATAATACTGTCATGGTTGTATTGATACTGTCCAGGATCTATAATGATAGATACTGTCAGGAAACTGTCCGGAAACTGTCTTGATTGTCAAGATACTGTCATGGAACTGTCAGGAAACTGTCTTGATTGTCAAAATACTGTCATGGAACTGTCATGATTGTCGTGATATTGACATGAAATTATCATAATACTGTCATGGTTGTATTGATACTGTCCAGGATCTATAATGATAGATACTGTCAGGAAACTGTCCGGAAACTGTCTTGATTGTCAAGATACTGTCATGGAACTGTCAGGAAACTGTCTTGATTGTCAAAATACTGTCATGGAACTGTCATGATTGTCGTGATATTGACATGAAATTATCATAATACTGTCATGGTTGTATTGATACTGTCCAGGATCTATAATGATAGATACTGTCAGGAAACTGTCTTGATTGTCAAGATACTGTCATGGAACTGTCAGGAAACTGTCTTGATTGTCAAAATACTGTCATGGAACTGTCATGATTGTCATTAAATTATCATATCAAATTATCATAATACTGTCATGGTTGTAATGATACTGTCCAGGAACTGTCATGATAGATACTGTCAAGGAACTGTCAGGAAACTGTCTTAATTGTCATGACACTGTAACACTGCTGTCATGGTTGTCACAATACTGTCATGATTGTTGCAAGTGCACTAATACAGTTTCAATCACCTTAATCATTAAACATGGGAAGCCAAGATCACAATAAATGAATGGGGAAGAAATCCTAAACCAGATCCATTCAGATAAGGGACATTTCTAGGTAAAATATTCCTGGGGTTGTCCCCGTAACTGAAGACAAAGCTGTTACAAATGCTATACGAGCGATCGTTCGCCCCTTGTATAGAGGCACCTCTATAGGTGCCAACCTCCTCATTGTGCACACACAGGCAGAGAACATAGACTTACTGTGAGGGATCAGCTGTAGAAGGCATAGTATGAGAAGCAGCACTGTTGCTCTGGCTTGTCCCCAGTCTCTGAGATTCTTCATGGGAGAGATAGTGACAGCTCATCCCAGGTTTCCTTGTGTCTGGAGCAGCAGCCAGGCATGTTGCTGTCAGTGTTCAGTATTCATCCTTCTCCATAGATGACGTCATTATAGTGGGGATCTCCAGACCTGGCAGCCCTCCAGTCACACAGCACCTGCACTGTGTGGTTACCTGTGCCTCCCGCCTCGTTATATGTGGAGCTGCAGTCTGCTGTCACAGGCGCTCTGGTTTAACCAGTTTGCATAGGCACGTCCTTTAAAAGAAACACACAAGGCGAATGCAGCAGACTTGTTTACAGCACATGCTCAGATATTGATTTATGGATGTTTGCTGGCAGCAGTACAAAGACACCATCTACAAAGAGCTGAGGGAAGGCCGTTACACTTTAGGTTGTACTGACATGCACTGTTCTGCCTAATGGGAAATTAATGCTTATACAGTGCCTTGCAAAAGTATTCACCCCCCCTTGGCATTTTTCATGTTTTGTTGCCTCACAACCTGGAATTAACATGGATTGTTTGAGGATTTGCATCATTTAATTTACAGAACTTGCCCACAACTTTGAAGCTTTATTGTGAAGCAAACAACAAATAGAACAAAATAACAGAAAAAGTCAATGTGCATAACTATTCACCCCCCTAAAGTCAATACTTTGTAGAGCCACCTTTTGCGGCTATCACAGCTCCAAGTCACTTTGGATAAGTCTCTATGAGCTTACCACATCTTACCACTGGGATTTTTGCCCATTCCTCCTGGCAAAACTGCTCCAGCTCCTTCAAGTTTGATGGTTTGCTCTTGTGAACAGCAATCTTTAAGTCTGACCACAGATTTTCTATTGGATTGAGGTCTGGGCTTTGACTAGGCCATTCCAACACATTTACATGTTTCCCCTTAAACCACTCAAGTGTTGCTTTAGCAGTGTGTTTGGGGCCATTGTCCTGCTGGAAGGTGAACCTCCGTTCTAGCCTCAAATCACACACAGAGTGGTACAGGTTTTGCTCAAGAATATCCCTGTATTTAGCACCATCCATCTTTCCCTCAACTCTGACCAGTTTCCCAGTCCCGACTGCTGAAAAACATCCCCACAGCATGATGCTGCCACCACCATGTTTCACTGTGGGGATGGTGTTCTTTGGGTGATGTGATGTGTTGGGTTTGTGCCAGACATAGCATTTTCTTTGATGGCCAAAAAGTTCAGTTTTAGTCTTATCAGACCAGAGCACCTTCCTCCATACATTTTGGGAGTTTCCCACATGCCTTTTCGCAAACTCAAAACGTGCCATTTTGTTTTTTGCTGAAAGTAATGTCTTTCTTCTACCACTCTGCAATAAAGCCCAACTCTATGGAAAATACCGCCTATTGTCGTCCTATGTACAGATATTCCAGTCTCTGCTGTGGAACTTTGCAGCTCCTCCAGGGTTACCTTAGGTCTCTGTGCTGCCTCTCTGATTAATGCCCTCCTTTCCCGGTCCGTGAGATTTGGTGTGCGGCCGTCTCTTGGCAGGTTTGCTGTTGTGCCATGTTCTTTCCATTTGTACTTCTCAACAACATTGTCCATTACTTGTTTGGAGAGTTCCTTGGTCTTCATGGCAGTGTTTGGTTAGTGGTGTCTCTTGCTTAGGTGTTGCAGCCTCTGGGGCCTTTCATAAAGGTGTGTATATGTAATGACAGATCATGTGACACTTAGATTGCACACAGGTGGACATCATTTCACTAATTATGTGACTTCTGAAGGTAATTGGTTGCACCAGAGCTTTTCATGGGCTTCATAACAAAGGGGGTGAATACATACACACATGACAATTATCATTTTTTTATTTCTAAAAAATAGTTTTATGTATATATTTTTCTAATTTCTTCACCAACTTAGACTATTGTGTTCTGATCCATCACATATAATTCAGATTAAAAAAACATTGAACTAAAAGCTGTAATGTAACAAAATAGGTAAAAAGCCAAGGGGGGTGAATACTTTTGCAAGGCACTGTAGATATACCCTGCAAATGATTCTAGCATGCCCGTCATATGCCCCCCTTAAGGGGAACTCCAGAGAAATAAAAGTGTGTTTTCAACTTTTGCAGCCAAATTTGAGAAACTCCTAATATATGTGTATGTGTTCTCATTTACCCAGCATACCCAGAAATAATAATAAAAAAAATATTTATTACCTTTCTAGTTTTTATTTTGGAGCAGGTTTATACATAGGACCGGGGCTTTCTTTCGGTGGGAACTCGGGGGAACACAGTTCTGGCACCTCCAGCACAGAATGTAGGAAATGGCAAGGTGTACTAGAGTGTGCTGGAGGGTCTACTGATGCTGGCTGCTGGGGGGGGGTTTATGGTCGCTGGGGGATCTATTGTTGCGGGGGGGGGGGGGGCATATGTTGCTGGAGAGGTTAAAGGATAAGTTCACATTTGTTCACCTTCTTTTTTTTTCTAAATTCCAGCACCCCTATGTACCAATAGAGCATTCATGTACTTGTTTTGCAAAAATATCAAAGCTTTCCATAAAATCTACAGACAGGTACCTTACTGTTCTCCATCCATGTTTCCAAACGTATCGATTGCTTCAGTGTTACTTCCTTACAGACTTTAGGTCATGACACAGGAAGGAGTTGACCAGCTGACCTCATTAGCACACACCCTGCATCATCCACCCACCCGTTCCCAGGTGCACGTTTTTTAAATGAAATGCAATCAATCAGTGATCACCCATCTCACTAAATAGACATTATACAGTCAGATTGCATAGAGTATGGCAGGGATATGCAATTAGCAGACCTCCAGCTGTTGCAGAACTACAAGTTCCATGAGGCATAGCAAGTTTCTGACAGCCACAAGCATGACACCCAGAGGCAGAGGCATGATGGGACTTGTAGTTTTGCAACATTTGGAGGTCCACTTATTGCATATCCCTGGTGTATGACCATCTTTATACGAGTACATAGCAGGGAGTGGACAGAAACACTCAGCTGTCAAGCCCCATTCACATCTTTGCATAGCGAGAACTTTTTTTTAGAGTGGAGATTGGTGCATTTTTTACTGTAATTTTTGGTGCAGAGCATTTCTGAAATGCAAGGAAACACACAGATGTGAATGGGGCCCCATTGTTCTTGTGTTACCGCACCAATTTCACTTTCAGGCCCCATTCACATCTAGCATGGTGGGAGCGAACGTTTTATGCCTTGTTTTTTCCTGTGACACGCACAGAGCAGCCCGTTGATTTAAATGGGCTGTGCTATATGTGGCTTATGGGACATGTTGACGTTCTGTGGGTTGCGTGTTTTTTACTGGGCGTTTTGCAGCATTTGCCACTCGTGGTTTTCACGTGGCAAAATGCGTTTGCTTCTGTGTTTGGTGCGTTGATAACAATTAATGGCACTGAAAGCGCAACTAGTAATTTTAGGTGTATAAAGGTGGCCATACACTATACAATCTGATTGTACAATCTCCTTTAGATCTGCCATCAATTTTGTAGTGCAAGGGTCTGCCTGATTGGATATAGAGTGATTGGCTAGATAGGTGTTTTCTCCTATTATATACATTTGGTATCTAAAGGAGATTGTACAATCAGATTGTATAGTGTATGGCCATCTTTATACACCTAAAAAACGTGCAGCTGGGAATGGGAGGGTAGATGACGCAGGGTGTGTGCTAATGAGGTCAGCTGGTCAACTCCTTCCCGTGTCATAACCTACAGTCTGTAAGGAAGTAAGACAGAAGCAATAGATATATTTGGAAACATGGATTAAGGACAGTAAGGCACGTGTCTGTAGATTTTATGGAAAGCTTTGATATTTTTGCAAAAAAAAAAAAAAGTACATGAACGCTTTATTGGTACATAGGGGAGCTGGAATTTAGAAAAAAAAGAAAAAGAAAAAGGTGAACTTAGCCTTTAATTGATGCTGGTGGGGGATCTATTGTTGCTGAAGGGGGGTTATTTGTTGTGGGGAGGGATCTACTGTTAAGGGAGGGGTCTGTTGTTAAGGGAGGGATCTACTGTTAAGGGAGGGGTCTATTGTTAAGGGAGGGATCTATTGTTAAGGGAGGGGTCTATTGTTAAGGGAGGGATCTATTGTTAAGGGAGGGGTCTATTGTTAAGGGAGGGGTCTATTGTTGCTGGCTGCTAGGAGATATATTGTTGCTAGTGGGGGGGTCTATTGTTAAGGGAGGGATCTACTGTTAAGGGAGGGGTCTATTGTTAAGGGAGGGGTCTATTGTTAAGGGAGGGGTCTATTGTTAAGGGAGGGGCCTATTGTTGCTGGCTGCTAGGAGATATATTGTTGCTAGTGGGGGGGTCTATTGTTGCTGAGGTGGGGGAATTTTTTGTGGCGGCTCTATTGTTGCTGGGGGCATCTATTGTTGCTGAGTGGATCTATTGCTCCTGGGGGTCTATTATTGATAGAGGGGGGTCTATTGTTGTTGGCTGCAGGGCATCTATTTTATTGCTTTTCTTATTATCAGTATCAAATTCCATACAAATTACTTGGTTCTGTATTATCTAAAAGGGATGGTACTGCATGGTGGGTAAGGGGTGGAACCAAGGCACGGTGCTCGTAGGTGGGTAGGGGGCGGAGACAAGGAGTGATTTGGAAGGAGGGAGTACCTGCACCTATTTCCTGAGAAAAAAGGCCCTGCATAGGACTCTACAGGCAGATTGTGTGTTCAGAATACCTTGCAAGGGACGGGTTTGGTTGAAAGTGGTATTAAACCCAAAACCAGAAAATGTATATATTGCAGTTTAACAATCCTTAGATGTGATGGCTGCATTTTTTTTCTTTTTGTTAGGCTTTTCTCCCTTTGTTTTCACCTGGTGATCTGGCGAGTAACACACCTCCTGTATTAGAGTGCCCCCACTCTAAATGAAGGAGCACAGGGGGCACCTTTGGACAGCAGCACTGTCAGTCTGGGGGGAGGGGAGTGTAAGCAGGTGTTTAACCAAATGCCCTCGAGAAGATTTACCCCCCTTCATGACCAGGCCATTTTTTGCGATACGGCACTGCGTTATTTTAACTGCCAATGTCGCGGTCATAAGACACTGTACCCAAATAAAATGTATGTCCTTTTTTTTCCCCTACAAATAGAGCTTTATTTTGGTGGTATTTGATCAGCTTTGCGGTTTTTATTTTTTGCGCTATAAAAAAAAAAAGATCAACAATTTTAAAAAAACAAACAAAAAAAACCAATATTTTTTACTTTCTGCTATAAAACATATCCAATAAAAAAAATGAAAAATCTAATTTCTTCATCAATTTAGACCAATATGTATTCTGCTACATGTTTTTGGTAAAAAAAAATCCCAATAAGCGTATATTGACTGGTTTGCGCACAAGTTATAGTGTCTACAATTATGGGATATGGAATGGCGGTGTCCAGCGATTTATAGCGGGACTGGGATATTGCAACGGACAAATCGGGCATGCAACATTAGAGTCTATGGGACTCTATGTCGCAATGAAGTCGCATCAAAGTAGTGCAGGAACCTTTTTCAGGGTGGGTTCCCGACATCCAATTCGCAATAGCAGGAGATTTTGACTGGCTTTGTATGGAGCCGGTCCACATATCTCCGGTGCGGCTCCGGTGCAAATTCGGACTGGAGCCCTGTGCGTTTTTTGGTCAATTTCAGGTCCAAATTCAGGCAAAAATTCGGGCTGAAATCTGACCTGAAACGGTGAACGGCGACGCACCGGACCCCTGCTGTGAGTCGAATGTGAAGATAGTGTGAACCCAGCCTAAAAGTTGCTGCAACTTGAGTCGCATTGATGGGTACGGCCGCTATTGAAGTTCTCATTTGTCATGCGACTCTGTGTGTGTGGCAAGTCGCATACCAGGTTGCACCAGTGTGAACTGTGGCTAATACTACTTTAACCTCTTAAAGCCAACGCCTCCCAGGCCTTTAAGAGGTTTATGATGCCAGCAGGTGGGGAGGGGCTTAAGAGCACGTGACCGTCGTGATTGGCTGTCACGTGATCCGAAACCTCCCGATCGCAAGCTTGGATGGGGACCTTTCGGTTAGGCGCCGGTAACTGTGCTGGGAGCGTGCACCGCGCGTGCTATCGGCACAGCTGTATGGACAGCAATTCATGCAAATATGCGGACCCTCAGCACCAAGGACCAGGCGCTGGGAGGCCGCATATTTGCATCCGGCCGGCGCCAAGGGGTTAACATCAGCCACTGTGAGTTGCGAAAGATTTGTTGCTAGCCCACCTATTCCATCTGCCTCCTCCATTCATAGAACTCGTAGTAATTTTTTCCCAGAATGCAAAGTGTTCTGTGATTGGAGGAGGAGGTAATTAATCTGCAAGTTCTCCATTCCATAGGCATGTGCACAGGGTGTGCAGGTTGTGTCTGGGCACACCCTAATCACCCTGTGCTGCACACTCTCTCATATGTAAACAAATATGTCCTCTTGCCTACCTGACCCTGGTCTTGGTCCCAGTATGTTCTGTACTCTCCTAGTCCTGTCATTCGTACTCATTCACAGTAGCTGGTGTTCAGCACAGGCAGCCAATCACCGCTCTCACGAAGCTGAGATGAGTGTCGCCCAATGATTGGACAGTATGGCTGCTGTCCCTGGCTATTGGCTGAAGCTGTAGAGGTGGGCTGGACAAGCGGGGAAGTTCTGTGCTTGTTACTGCAGTGCAGGTCTGGCCCACAACTGGACAGCTTCATGTTTACCTTTTTCATCTCCATAGTTACAGCTCTCTTATATGTGCTTAAAAGGATAGTTCACCTTTACAAAAAACCTGCCTATGCAGATAAGGGATGTTTGTAAATGAAAACAAACTGTGCAGCTCTGACTAAAGATGAATAATCCCCTTACTATATGTGTAGGCCATTTACATATATTTTGAAGCCTGACTGGAATACTCCCAGGATGTTGCCAAGCGAGGCCTAGTCCTTAACCGCTTCCCGACCGGCTCCTGTAGATATGAATGAATGGCACGGCTGCGCAAAGTAATGTACGCGTACGTTACTTTGAATTTGCAGCCTGCCGCGAGCTCCCTGTGTCAGGTCGCGGGTCCCGCGGATTCGATCGCCGCGGGGATACCCGCGATCGTCTCACAGGGAGAGGAGGAACGGGGAGATGCTGAAGTAAACAAGCATCTCCCCGTTCTGCCTAGTGACAGTGTCACTGATCTCTGCTCTCTGTCATCGGGAGCAGAGATCGGTGACATGTCACACACAGCCCATCCCCCCTACAGTTAGAATCACTCCCTAGTACTGACTTAACCCCTCCCGCCCCCTAGTGGTTAACCCCTTCACTGCCAGTGTCATTTACACAGGAATCAGTGCATTTTTATAGAACTGATTGCTGTATAAATGACAATGGTCCCGAAAATGTGTCAAAAATGTCCGACATATCCGCCATAATGTCGCAGTCACAATAAAAATCGCTGATCGCCGCCATTACTAGTAAAAAAAAAAATTATTAATAAAAATGCCATAAAACTATCCCCTATTTTGTAAACGCTATAACTTTTGCGCAAACCAATCAATTACGATTTTTTTTTAACCAAAAATATGTAGAAGAATTGGCCTAAACTGAGGGAAAAAAAAAATGTTTTTTTAAATATTTTTTGGGGATATTTATTATAGCAAAAAGTAAAAAATAATGCGTTTTTTGCAAAATTGTCGCTATTTTTTTGTTTATAGCGCAAAAAATAAAAAAACACAGAGGTGATCAAATACCACCAAAAGAAAGCTCTATTTGTGGGGAAAAAAAGGACGTCAATTTTGTTTGGGAGCCACGTCGCACGACCGCGCAATTGTCAGTTAAAGCGACGCAGTGCCGAATCGCAAAAAACGCTCTGGTCAGGAAGGGGGTAAAATCTTCCGGGGCTGAAAATGCTCACCTCCACCATCATAGGAGTGATCTTTCTCTGATTCAAACCCCCTCACATGTGAGCAGTGACAACTAGGCCTCACTTATCAACATCCTAGGAGTACTTAGCAACGTCCTGAAAGTATTCCAGTCAGGCTTCATAAGGTATGTAAATGACCTATACCTATAGAAGGGCTTTATTCAACTTTAGTCAGAGCTGCAGAGTTTGTTTTTATCTATAGTTTTCGTGATAAAGGTGAAATATCCCTTTAACCCTTTCGCCGCCAGGTCCGTACGTCATATGGATCTAAGGGGGGGGATTTGAAACTGTGTGTGAAACTGTGTGTGAAACTGACAGGCAGACTTCTGCCTGTCAGGTGAGAGCATTCAGGGGGCTCCGCTGCCGCCAGATCACTCACACACTTCCCGCCGGTACCGGCGCCCTGCCATGCTTACCGGGCTCCGCTTGCCCATCGGCGGGCCCGGGATCTTCATGGCATGTGCCGGCGTGTAGAAGGGTAGGAGAAGAACAGACACACGTCCGCTCTCCTCCCCTTTTTCTTGTGACCCTGAAAGCGACGTCTCTGACTTTCCGGGTCAAGCTCTCGGTGTCCCCGACTCGTTTTGCATCGCAAAACATTAAGTGGACTACAGGGGAGACATGCATGGTCTTTTAGACCCTGCATATCTCAATAAAGAGAACCTGTCAACTAAAAATCATAACATAGGGGACTGTTTGTCCCCCATGTGATGAAAAAAAAAAAAGTTAAAGTGAAGTTCCACCCCAAAAAAAAATTAGTAATGTGCTTAAAATACATTAAAAAAAACATTTGGAGAATTTTTTTTTTTTTTACTCACCTCTAAATGCCTGTTGCTAGGGGGTCCCTCGTAGTCTGCCTCCTTCGGTGCCTGGACTCCTGACGTCACTTCCCTTGGCGCAGGAAGGGAGATCACCTCTCCACCCCCCCTCTTGTCAGTCATCTGGGACACGTGACCGGTCCCAGATGATTGCGGGCCAGTGACGGCGCGCGGCTCGCGCATGTGCAGTGGGTGCCCGGCTGTGAAGCCACAGCCGGGTGCCCACAGTTAAAATGCCGGCGCCGCCGAGCGGAGGGGGTGACGAGCGGGGCTTCGTTCCCCCGCATCGCTGGACCCCGGGACAGGTAAGTGTCCGATTAAAAGTCAGCAGTTGCAGTATTTGTAGCTGCTGACTTTTAATTTTTATTTTTTTAAATGGAAACACCGCTTTAAGTAAAAAAACATTTTTTTATTTTGCAAAAAATAAACTTACACCCAAGCACATAAATCCCCCCCCCCCCAATTTTTTAACCCCCCACATATACACACGCACGAACGTAAACGCATGCTTTGGGGCGCCTTCGCTTGAAAACGTTGATTGCAATACATATATTACATATCGCTGTTCACGCCGGAGTTAGAGCTGTAATTCTAACACAAGACCTAATATATATATATATATCTATCTATATATATATATATATATATATATATATATATATCTATCTATCTATCTATCTATCTATCTATCTATATATATATATATATATATATATATATATATATGTATATATACACACACAGCAGGTAAAATAAGTATCTAGTTGTACAGATTCAACTGGCTCTTTAAGGGCAACCATAATACTGATGCGGCCCGTGATGAAATTGATTTTGACACCCCTTTGCTTTAGATAAATGTTAAAATAAGGAAAGAAAGCTTCAAAACACACAGGGGGAAGTAAAACAATATATATTCCTGCAGACGAGTTCTGCTTTAATTGTCTTTTCTTTGCCAAAGTCCCCTTATCGTCCTTCCGTTTGTTGTGTCCTTCAGATCACTTCTAACTTCTCCAGATTTTATCATTAATGATGTATATGTTGAGAAATCCATGGTACAGAACAGGCTGACTCCTGAAATCACTGCACAGTGCAGCTCACAGCTGCCTCAGAAGCTGTGTGTGCAGACGATCCCAAATTCCATCCAAGTCAGAAGAGAATCTGGAGAAATGTAATATTTTCTATTACGTCAGTTCTTGATGAAAGTAGTGGCATCTATACAGTAAAAGCTGCAATGAGTCTCATGTAGCATTGGCAGGACTTTGTCACCCACACATTAATGAGAAAGACTGTGCTGTCATCACTGATGGAGTATCGTTATGCCAGGGCAGGTGGCATGGATTCAACCCCTGCCAACCCAATTGAACTATTAGAGCCCCCTTCTATAAGTGACTGATAAATGATCTGCTGACAGGCTAATGGATGACTGGTCCTCTGCTCTAGTGTGGAGGGAGGTCGGGCATAATCAGAAGGAAACCAGATGTCCGCAGGCTGACGGATCTGGTACACTGCAGCTTGGCAGCATCATCCCTGCTTCTGCAGTCTACCTTTAATGCCAATACATTAGCTTTAGTGTTGGAACATTGACTATGGCTGTTTTTGGTGCAGAGCTCTTGATGCAGAGAGCAATGTCCTACCAAAAGGTCCTCATTCCACGTACCCTCCGTGTAACCCTAAAACTAACCCCCGCACTAAACTTCCCTACAACACTAAAACTTGCGCTCACACACTCACTAACCTTTCCTGTAATCCTACCACTGATCCTCACACTAACCCCCCCTGTAATCCTAAATCTAATCTTCACACTAACCCCCCCTGTAATCCTAAATCTAATCTTCACACTAACCCCCCCTATAATCCTAAATCTAATCTTCACACTAACCCCCCCTGTAATCCTAAATCTAATCTTCACACTAACCCCCCCTGTAATCCTAACACTGATCTTCACACTAACCCCCCTGTAATCCTAACACTAACCCCCCCTGTAATCCTAACACTAATCTTCACACTAACCCCCCCTGTAATCCTAACACTAATCTTCACACTACCCCCCCTGTAATCCTACCACTGATCCTCACACTAACCCCCCTGTAATCCTAAATCTAATCTTCACACTAACCCCCCTGTAATCCTAACACTAATCTTCACACTAACCCCCCTGTAATCCTACCACTGATCCTCACACTAACCCCCCTGTAATCCTAAATCTAATCTTCACACTAACCCCCCTGTAATCCTAACACTAATCTTCACACTAACCCCCCCGTAATCCTAACACTAATCTTCACACTCACCCCCCCTGTAATCCTAACACTAATCTTCACACTAACCCTCCCTGTAATCCTAACACTAATCTTCACACTAACCCCCCTGTAATCCTATCACTATTCTTCACACTAACCCTCCTTGTAATCCTAACACTATTCTTCACACTAACCCCCTCTGTAATCCTAACACTAATCTTCACACTAACCCCCCCTGTAATCCTAACACTAATCTTCACACTAACCCCCCCGTAATCCTAACACTAATCTTCACACTAACCCCCCCTGTAATCCTAACACTAATCTTCACACTAACCCCCCCGTAATCCTAACACTAATCTTCACACTAACCCCCCCTGTAATCCTAACACTAATCTTCACACTAACCCCCCCCGTAATCCTAACACTAATCTTCACACTACCCCCCCTGTAATCCTAACACTAATCTTCACACTAACCCCCCCTGTAATCCTAACACTAATCTTCACACTAACCCTCCCATAATCCTATCACTAATCTTCACACTAACCATCCCTATAACCCTAATGCCCTGTACACACGATCAGACTTTCCGACGGAATATGTGCGATCGGAGCGTGTTGTCGGAAATTCCGACCGTGTGTAGGCTCCATCGGACTTTTTCCATCGGAATTTCCGACACACAAAGTTTGAGAGCAGGATATAAAATTTTCCAACAACAAAATCCGATCCTTTAAATTCCGATCGTGTGTACACAAATCCGACGGACAAAGTGCCACGCATGCTCAGAATAAATTAAAAGATGAAAGCTATTGGCCACTGCCCCGTTTATAGTCCCGACGTACGTGTTTTACGTCACCGCGTTCAGAATGATCGGATTTTCCTACAACTTTGTGTGACCGTGTGTATGCAAGACAAGTTTGAGCCAACATCCGTCGGAAAAAATCCATGGATTTTGTTGTCGGAATGTCCGATCAATGTCCGATTGTATGTACAGGGCATAATCTTCACACTAACCCCCCTGTAATCCTAACACTAATCTTCACACTAACCTTTCCTGTAATCCTAACACTGATCTTCACACTAACCCCCCTGTAATCCTAACACTGATCTTCACACTAACCCCCCTGTAATCCTAACACTAATCTTCACACTAACCCCCCTGTAAACCTAACACTAATCTTCACACTAACCCCCCTGTAATCCTAACACTGATCTTCACACTAACCCCCCCTGTAATCCTAACATTGATCTTCACACTAACCCCCCCTGTAATCCTAACACTGATCCTCACACTAACCCTCCCTGTAATCCTAACATTAATCTTCACACTAACCCCCCTGTAATCCTAACACTAATCTTCACACTAACCCCCCTGTAATCCTAACACTAATCTTCACACTAACCCCCCTGTAATCCTAACACTAATCTTCACACTAACCCTCCCTGTAATCCTAACACTAATCTTCACACTAACCCCCCCTGTAATCCTAACACTAATCTTCACACTAACCCTCCCTGTAATCCTAACACTAATCTTCACACTAACCCCCCCTGTAATCCTAACACTAATCTTCACACTAACCCTCCCTGTAATTCTAACACTGATCTTCACACTAACCCCCCTGTAATCCTAACACTGATCTTCACACTAACCCTCCCTGTAATCCTAACACTGATCCTCACACTAACCCCCCCTGTAATCCTAACACTGATCTTCACACTAACCCTCCCTGTAATCCTAACATTAATCTTCACACTAACCCTCCCTGTAATCCTAACATTGATCTTCACACTAACCCCCCCTGTAATCCTAACACTGATCTTCACACTAACCCCCCTGTAATCCTAACACTGATCTTCACACTAACCCTCCCTGTAATCCTAACATTAATCTTCACACTAACCCTCCCTGTAATCCTAACACTGATCTTCACACTAACCCCCCTGTAATCCTAACACTAATCTTCACACTAACCCCCCTGTAATCCTAACACTAATCTTCACACTAACCTTTCCTGTAATCCTAACACTGATCCTTACACTAACCCCCCCATAATCCTAACACTAATTTTCACACTAAGCCTCCCTGTAATCCTAACACTGATCCTCACACTAACCCCCCCTGTAATCCTAACGCTAATTTTCACACTAACCCCCCCTGTAATCCTAACACTAATTTTCACACTAAGCCTCCCTGTAATCCTAACACTGATCCTCACACTAACCCCCCCTGTAATCCTAACGCTAATTTTCACACTAACCCCCCCTGTAACACTAACACTAATTTTCACACTAACCCCCCGTAATCCTAACACTAATTTTCACACTACCCCCCTAATCCTAACACTAATTTTCACACTAACCCTTCCTGTAATCCTAACACTGATCCTCACACTAACCCTCCCTGTAATCCTAACACTGATCTTCACACTAACCTTCACTTTAATCCTAACACTAATCTTCACACTAACCCCCCTGTAATCCTAACACTGATCCTCACACTAACCCTCCCTGTAATCCTAACACTAATCTTCACACTAACCCCCCTGTAATCCTAACACTAATCTTCACACTAACTCCCCCTGTAATCCTAACACTGATCCTCACACTAACCCTCCCTGTAATCCTAACACTAATCTTCACACTAACCCCCCCCTGTAATCCTAACACTAATCTTCACACTAACCCCCCCTGTAATCCTAACACTGATCCTCACACTAACCCCCCCTGTAATCCTAACACTGATCCTCACACTAACCCCCCCTGTAATCCTAACACTGATCCTCACGCTAACCTTTCCTGTAACCTTTAAGTGTAAGCTCACCTTTTCAGAAGAAATGAAAAGGTGAACTAAAACCTTACAACCTCCCCATTCCACCTACTTCCTGGCAGTGGTGGCCCGTCCATAGAAGGCCGCCTCTCCTGTCCATGCGTCCGGCCCCCTGATCTACATATCAGAGTGCCAGACCATGGATTCCAATGAAGCACATGATTAGAGCCAGAGGCTGTAATAGGCTTCAAAAAAGGGTGGCCTCGAAGCGCAGAGCATTGCACTCCGAGCCCACCCACTTGTGTGACGATAGCAAATGAAATTTCGCTATTTTCACACTAAAGTTTCTCCCCGCCAATCAGGAAGCAGGTCGTGAAACCTGTTTCCCGATTGGCCAAAGCGTCAGGTGATCCTATTGGATGCCATGCGATTTGGCGGAGAAGGAGACACACGGCGGAGGAAGCTTGAGGAGCGGACAACGGAGCCGCCACTGCCCCCACTCCAGGAGAGGAGGAGAGGACACCACAGCCCCGCCACACGAGCAGGTATGCGCCGGACTGCCTGTGGGGGGGGGTTGTCTCAGTGCCGTGGGTGTTGTTTGTTTGCCGCCCCCCCCCTGAAAGAAGAACCCACCACTGCTTCCCAGTATCCACTCTACTTACCTCCGGGAGGTCAATCAGTCATAGCCCTCTTCTCTCTGCAGAGCTTCCACATCAGATCAGAGCTATTCTGGTTGGTCAGTGTCGGCACAGAGCATTGTTCTGATCTGTCCCAGAAACGCTGCATAAAAAAGTGGGAGTAGAGCAAATATTTCCAATCCCTGGACCGCTGCACG
This sequence comes from Lithobates clamitans, assembly GCA_037952925.1. NCBI lineage: Eukaryota > Metazoa > Chordata > Amphibia > Anura > Ranidae > Lithobates > Lithobates clamitans. Next base: position 2,229,990 of record JBBGZY010001655.1, on the reverse strand, counting down.
GGCACTGAGAGCTCATCACCCATGGAGGTAAGTACAGTGCGGCCTGCGGGGATGGGGAGGGTGTACATTGTTAGTTCACCTTTTCCTTTTTATCTTAAAATAAGTGTCACACATACTTCTCCTGTACCCCTAACACTCATCCTCACTAACCTTAAAGTAATTGTAAGCCTCAGACATGAAATATGAACAAAGCATATCCCTCTATAGTGTGTACTTGTCTCAATCCAGAGCACTAAGTGTCATTTCTGTCTGCTGCCTCATTTCTCTGCTATCTGCATGGGTCACTTCTGACAAGGGAATCTAGGATGGAAAAGGACCTGGGGGTCCTAGTAGATGATGGGCTCAGCAATGGCATGCAATGCCAAGCTGCTGCTAACAAAGCAAAAAGAATATTGGCATGCATTAAAAAGTGGATTCACTCCAGAGACAAAACGATAATTCTCCCGCTCTACAAGACTCTGGTCCTGCCGCACCTAGAGTATGCTGTCCAGTTCTGGGCACCAGTCCTCAGGAAGGATGTACTGGAAATGGAGCGAGTACAAAGAAGGGCAACAAAGCTAATAAAAGGTCTGGAGGATCTTAGTTATGAGGAAAGGTTGCGAGCACTGAACTTATTCTCTCTGGAGAAGAGACGCTTGAGAGGGGATATGATTTCAATATACAAATACCGTACTGGTGACCCCACAATAGGGAGAAAACTCTTCAGTGCAAGGGAATTTAATAAGACACGCAGCCATTTACTAAAACTAGAAGAGAAGCGGTTTAACTTTAAAGGGGTTGTAAACCCTCGTGTTTTTTCACCTTAACGCATTCCATGCATTAAGGTGAAAAACCTTCTGTCCCCCCCCAGACCTCCCATTTTACTTACCATTTTACTTACCTCAATCCATTATTTCTTGCCACGGGGACGAGCACACCAGCTCCAGTCGGTGTCTCTTGTCCTGATTGGATAGATTGAAAGCAGCGCAGCCATTGGCTCCCACTGCTGTCAATCAAATCCAATAGTGTGGGAATCGGGGGGCGGGGACCAAGTCCTGCTGTCTGTGTCTATACACGCAGCAGCAGGACACGGGAGCGCGCCCGCACGGGTGTCCTGAAGGACAGCATTTCTCTGATGGGGCACTCGAGAAGAGGAGGCGCCAGGGGCGCCGCTGAGGGACCCCGGAAGAGAAGGAATCGGGGCCACTCTGTGCAAAATCAACCGCAATTGAGGTAATTATGATATGTTTGTCATTTAAAAAAAAAAAAAAGAGGGTTTAGTAACCCTTTAAACTGCGTAGAGGGTTCTTTACTGTTATGCCCCGTACACACGATCAGAAATGCCGCCAGCAAAACTACAATGAGAGCATTTGGTCGGAAAATGCGACCATGTGTATGCTCCATCGGACTTTTGCTGGAGGAATTCCCGCCAGCAAAAGATTGGGAGCAGGTTCTCTATTTTTCGGTTGGAAAAAGTTCCTATCCAAAAATGCGTTCGTCTGTATGCAATTCCGACGCGCAAAAAATCACGCATGCTCGGAAACAATTCGACGCATGCTCGGAAGCATTGTACTTCTTTTTCTCGGCTTGTCATAGTGTTGTACATCACCGCGTTCTTGACGGTCAAAAGATCAGAGAACTTTTGTGTGACCGTGTGTATGCAAGGCAAGCTTGAGCGGAATTCTGTCGGAAAAACCGTCCAACATTTTTTCGACGGAAATTCCTGCTCGTATGTACGGGGCATAAGAGTGGTTAGGATGTGGAATTCTAGTCCACAAGCATTAGTTACAGCGGGGAGCATCGATAATTAAAACAAAACCATTAGATAGGCACCTAAACGACCACAACATACAGGGATATGCAACATAAATTCACACACACAGGTTGGACTGGATGGTCTTGTGTCTTTTTCCAACCTTACCAACTATCTAACCAACAGTGTAACTATGTACGTTTTCCTGACACCAAGGGATAAAAGGTGACAGGTTAGGGAGCTCCAGCTGATTGACAGCCTCAGCTCTGTTCCTGTGAGTGGTGTGGGGTGGTGTGGTGTTGGGTGGTGTGGGGTGGTGTGGTGTGGGGTGGGGTGTGGTGTGGGGTGGGGTGTGGTGTGGGGTGGGGTGGGTTGTCTCTTCCCTTCAATCAGCTCTCTTCACTGAGCTCTGTAGAGTGTCATTTTAAGCTCTCTGCCCCCTTTTTTCTGAACTCTCAAGCTTTATAAATGCAGCACTTTGAATGGATGTAGCAAAGAGAAGACAGCAGATAATCAGATACAACTTATGTAAAATTATTTGTTCTTTTGATCATGGGTATCACCTGAAGCTAATCACTACAGTGGGTATGTGTGAGGGTTTAGAACCATTTTAACTGTAACACTATCACTAGTTCATACACTAAACTTCCCTGTAACCTTAACACGAATCCTCACACTAAACACTACCTGTAATTCCCAACACTACATTTCCCAGTAACCCTTCCTGTAACCCTTAAGGGAGCTGTAAAGGCAGAAGGTTTTTTTTTTTTTATCTTAATGCATTCTATGCATTAAGATAAAAAAACCTTCTATGTGTAGCAGCCACTCCAGCACCCCCCAATTACCTACCTGAGCTCCTTCTCTCTCCAGCAATGTCCACAAATAATCTTCACACTAACCTTTCCTTTGGTAATAATCCCAAAAGCAAACTTATATTGTATAGCAGCTTACCAATTCTTAGATGTGATGGCTGCATTAGTTTTATTTTTTAGGCTTTCCTTCTACTATTTTCACCTGGTGATCTGGCCAGTAAGTCTGTTGTTTTCTCAACAGAACAGGCTGTCCTGCAGATGTAGCAGTTAGTGTTAAAACAAAGCATTTTACACTGACAGGGGTGCTTACAATAATCATCCTTTTTTCATTTATGTAAAACCTTTATTCCAAAAGAAAAAAAAACAGTTTGCTGTAATTGCTTACAAAGCATTAGCTGCAATTTGGCTTTGATTTGTTAGTGTATCTACATCCGCTAGTACGTCTAACATCCCCCTCCTCCCTCAGACTGGCATTGTGGTGGTCCAAAGGTGTCCCCTGTGCTCATTCATGCAGAGTGGGGGCACTCTAATACGGGAGATGTGCTACTGGTCAGATTACCAGGTAAAAACAGAAGGAGAAAAGCCTAAAAAAGAAATTGAATGCAGCCACCACATCTAATGATTAGTAAGCTGCAAAATATAACTTTTTTGGTTTTGGGTTTAATATGGCTTTAAAGGCGGCTTCTGCATTAATGAAAATTCAGTTTAACCCTGTCCACAATGCAGAAGGATAATACAGCAGCAATAAAGGAAGAAGTTCTGCAGCCCCTTTTCTAAGGATAGATAAGCTGTAATACGTTACAATTTTGGTTTTGGGTTTATTACCGCTTTAATACCTTGTTTTCATACTTTCCTCTGTGCCAAGAATGAACCCGTACAGTGCTGGAAATACCAGCACTGGAATCTGCTGATTCATATTATTAGAATCCTCCGAGAGCTTTGCCACCTAGCACATACTGGCCTTGGTGCTCCTTAAAGTGATACTAAACACACATTGGGGGTTATTTACTAAAGGCAAATCCACTTTGCACTACTAGTGCAAACTACAAGTGCAAAGTGCACTTGGACGTGCAGTCGCTGTAGATCCGAGGGGGACATGCAAGTAAAATAAAAAACAGCATTTTAGCTTGCACGTGATTGGATTGTAAAATCTGCAGAACTTCCCCTCGTTTCAGATCTACCCCTCAGATCTACAGCGACTGCACTTCCAAGTGCACTTTCAGTACAATTTAAAGTGCACTTTGCCCTTTCAGTTTGCACTTGTAGTGCAAAATGGATTTGCCTTTTGTAAATAACCCCCACTGTTTCATTTTCATTATCCCTTCTATTTCTGTATGTGGATGATGGCACTTCCCAGCCTGTCTGCAGGGAAACATAAGCAGGAGGAGCTTTTAGTCCTCTGCTGCTGGTCACATGTTCAAAAAAAAACAAAACCACAGCCTTTGGAATACAGAGTAAAAATACATAAATAAAATATATAAACTGTTTTAAATTGTCATACTGTATATTTGAAATCAAATCTCTGTTATTTTTGGCAATAACATGATGTCAGTGGATTTCTGCCAGTCACAGGCTGTGTCACACCCATCCAGCCTATGTCTGTAATAAGAGGGAGGTGAAGCCTCTAATAATCTACATGTGATATCCCAACCCATTGTGTTTGGCTGGTTAGTGGGCATGGAGGAGAAGGAAGGGAATGGCATGTCATTTACCATTGCGTATACACCCACATGTGTGACTCTATACTCACATGGGCTGCTCAGATGTGATAGGGAGGAAATGCTCAGCATAGGAACTCACTGAAAACTGAGCATGTGCAGAGCTGCCACCACAGCTGCAAAATCCCCAGCTGAATTGGGGACATGGACAGAAGGGGGAGATAGAGAGCAGCAGGATCAACCAGGTTTTTTGCAGAATACCAAAAATGAATCTAACAGTGACTGAGTGAGTACAAGCAGCATGTAATACACCATTTATTGATAGTTTTTTTATGATGTGGATTTAGTTACACTTTAAGCTACCTCTACATCCCTCTCTTTTGGTTATGTAGCCTAATTAATGCATAAGGTCTCTCTTGTGTTCTACGAAAAAAAGCCTGTCCTTGGCTCTGTGCCATACCCGTACACAAAGTGGGGATGCTAATAACATTGCCAATAGTGTTCGTATCAAGAGGCAAGGTGAGGCTATGTCTCAGAAAGTGAGAGAACAAACAGCGTAGAACTACGTTTTCACCCTTCCCAATTACCAATGTAGGCTTTCTGTTACTATAGACTAGTTATTCTAAACCAAGCTTCCTGTAGAACCCCATGGTTCTCTCAGGGTTTGCCAGGGTTTCTTGAGCTGTGGCTGATTGACCTCCCATCTGATTGTTCCTGCCTAGTTCTGGGGCCAACACCACTTGGCAGAACCACCAGCTTGATACCAATTATCTTTTGAGTTGTCTGTAAGGGTGGCCTTCTAACCACAAGTGTAAAGATTGCATTCTTCCTACCGACTACCATTGTAAGGGCCATATTTCCCATTGGCGCCTGATAAACTGCTTTCAGAAAAAGGTTCTCCAATAACTGGAGATCATTTTGGGGGTTCCTCTGGGATAAAAAGGTTGTGAAAAGCTGTTATAGAAATGAACAAAACTGTACTGTGTGCAATGCTGTTTTCTAAGAGGACATCCAGGACTTCGGGTGGGTGGGATATACCTTCCGTCATAATTAGAGGCAGAATTCCAGCATTGCCCAGAGCAGTGAAGATGAACTGCCCTGAGATTCCTCTCACAATGAGCAAATACTTCAACAATATGCTGCGACAGAGGCACATCGAAAGTATGCAGTGGCTTTTTTTTTTTAATTTTTGCACAGAAACTTTCAATAAATCCTGCCAATGGAGCAGTGGGTGTCTTGTCAGCTGGAGAAACAAATGCTGCATTTCTTTCACTTGCTGTTCCCTCTTAATTAGATTATCTGTGTGTTATTTATCACATTAGGAGTCGTGACCGAGGATTTGTTTTGTGAATATTAGAGACATTTGTCACCTTTTTTGAAAGCTTGAGGGACTCAATTTAACAGAGATACAGCTTGCCACTTGATATTCTTGTATGGTACCTTAGCATTTTTTTTAAAACAATTTCTCTAGCTATACATGCAAGACAAAGCAACAGATTCTCTTTGAATACAACCCATCCTCAGTAGCACAAACCATTCCATTGCTTACCTACTGCTCTGCCCAGCCTCCAGCAAAGAACAGGATATCCGGTACCTCCTGACAGTGCTGCCAACCGTCAGAATTTTTACTGGCAGCAAGTAAAAAACGGGCACTTTTCTCCTGCCAGTAAATGCCAGTAAGAGGAAAAGGTTGCCAGTAAAAAATATGGCTGTGACGCTTGGCTTGGAACTGGGCATGCGCAGCTCGGGTCCGGAACCGGCCAGGACCATCCAAGTGCCTGCTACAGTGTGTTCAGGTGGTACCGGCGGGGGGGGGGGTGGGTCTGGCGGAGATGGTGCCCGAGCATGTCGTGTGATGTCATGGTGCAAGGGAGCCGAGTGGAGCGATCAGAGCCTCGTGTGCGGGTCTGTGGGACAGGAGAAGGGCAAGCCGGGAGCGCGACTGTCAGTGCTGTTTGGACTGGAGGGGACTGAGAGGACCACCTGGCATAGAGAGAGTCCTGCCCTGAGCCACTTACTTACTATATTGAGACTAAAATAAGAAATATGCTTTTTGCCTTAATATCTACCTTAAATCACATTGCTGATTGCATATTCTACTTATTTGTAGCCTAAATACTGAAATTTGCACTTACAACTGTCATTTTGTAACTTTTGGAAATGCCAGTAAAAGACTTGGCTTTGCCAGTAAATTTTGAGTGTTTTGTCAGTAAATTTCAATCTGGTAGGTTGGCAACACTGGTAGGTAGAATCATGTGACTTCCTTCCATTTATTTTATGTGAAATCAGTGGTGCTTGTGGATTGGCCCAGTGCTGTCACACTGAGGTGGAGAGCAAGTTGATGTTTGTACATGGCTTCTCTTCCTCGCTACTGGAAGCTTAATGGGGTGGCAGGAGAACAATAGAAAGGTTGTAAGCGGATATTGATTGGTTTGCGCAAACATTATAGCAAAATAGGGGATAGATTCATGGCATTTTTATTATTATAATTTATTTTTTTACTAGTAATGGCGGTGATAACCGATTTTGAGCAGAACTGCGACATTGCAGCGGACAAATTGGACACTTTTGACACTTTTCCGGGACCATTGACATTTATACAGCAATCAGTGCTATAAAAAAGCACTGATTACTGTATAAATGTCACTGACAAGGAACGGGTTAACACTAGGGGGCGATCAAGGTATTAAATGTGTTCCCTGGGAGGTGTTTCTAACTGTGAGGGGGGGCGGACTGACTGGGAGTACAGAGAGATCGCTGTTCCTAATCACTAGGAACAGACAATCTCTCTGAACTCCCCTGTCAGAACGGGGATCTGTTTGTTTACATTGACAGATCCCCATTCCAGCTCTCTTGTTTTTACTACTTTTTTGCCTTCAAAGTCCCACCAATTTTTGAGGGGTTATTTCTTTTTCTCATTCCAGCTCTCTGTGCAGCGATCGCAGGTGGCCCGCGGACATCGCGGCCACTGGCCACGCACATCGGCTCCCCGGGCGCGCCTGATGTAGCTGTTAAAAAGAACTGCCGCAACAACTACGGCGATTCGCAGGAACGAGCCGACCTGCCGCCGGATCATGACGGTGGCTGATCGGAAAGTGGTAATGCATTCTATGCACTAAGGTCATAATTCTTTTGTGCTGCAGGATCTCCCCCAGCCCCCTATTATACAGTATTTACCTGAGCCCAGTCTTGATCCAGCACTCAGCACAAGAGCAGCAGCTCTCTCGATCTCTCTCCCTCCTTACTGGGGAGAATGATAGCAGTGGCAAGTTAACTGATTTTAACTTGTTAGCATCAAGTGTCAAAAAAGGTTTAGGCCAGGTTCACACTGGAACCGGCTGCAGATCGCACAGGAGTGCTGTGCGTCCCTGTTTCCCGTTTCAGGGACGAATCAGGGCAGAATCTATGCCTGAATTCGGCCCTGAAACGGAGCCAAAGACGCACAGCCTTTCTGTGCAGTGCACTCCACAGCCACAACGGAGATATGTGAACCGGCTCCATAGGGAGCCAATCACATTCTCCTGCTATGCGAATTGGATGCGGGGAAACACACATCTAATTCGCATAGGTGTGAACCCGGCCTTAGTCTTTAAATGGTTAAACTGACCTAATTTACAGACAGAAGTTCATTCCTTTGATCTAAAAGAACAGAAGATACAATGTTTCTCTTTATCTCCGCCTAAAGGCCTGTACACACAATTCGAAAATCGGACGACAGATCGTCTATTTTTTTTTTTGCATGCTAGGCGCATATCAAAAATGGAGAGGTTACTAAAGTTACGAAAATTCTCGTACGACAGAATAAAAATTTGGAAGTGATGTCATGTGTTGTAGTGTATTTCTATTGTATTTTCAGACGACAACTGTACTGCTTAAACAAAAATTGTGCGATCTGGTATCATACGAGAAAAATGTTCGTGTTTGTAAACAAATAAATAAATAAATAAAAATGCTATAAATCTATCCTCTATTTTGTAGACACTATAACTTTTGCGTATGGTTGCCACCTCATCCTTTTAAACATATGAATTACACAGGTTCTGTGGCTGATTAAGGTGGTAATTAAACTCACTTGGTGCCTTATCTGCATTTAATTAGCCTCAGAACCTGTGTAATTCAAAGGTGTTCGGGTTTAAAGGGATGAGGTGGCAACTCTACTTTTGCGCAAACCAAATACGATATTGCGATTTTTTTTTTAATCAAAAATATGTAGAAGAATACATATCGGCCGAAACTGAGAAAAAAAATGCTTTTTTAAAAAAAAAAGATGATGATATTTATTATAGCAAAAAGTACAAAATATTGTGTTTTTTATTTCAAAACTGTCGCTTTTTTTTGTTTATAGCGCAAAAAAATAAAAACCGCAGAGGCGATCAAATACCACCAAAAGAAAGCTCTATTTGTGGTAAAAAAAGGACGTCAATTTTGTTTGGGTGCAACATCGCACAAACGCATAATTGTCAGTTAAAGCGACGCAGTGCCGAATCACAAAAAATGTCCCGGTCATTTAGCAGCCAAATCTTCCGGGGCTGAAGTGGTTAAACCCGAATACGTATTGATTACACAGGTTCTGTGGCTGATTAAGGTGGTAATTAAACTCACTTGGTGCCTTATCTGCACTAAATTAGTCTCAGAACCTGTGTAATTCATATGTGTTCAGGTTTAAAGGGATGAGGTGGCAACCCTATACTTGTATCGCACTGTAGGTCACAGCAGTACGCTTGGTCAATGACACACTATTTGTGAACTGGTTGTATCAGATCATCATTATCAGATTTCATATCTCTATAGGGGAATAAAGCCATAAAGTCTGTCACATGCATACAATTTAGATAGATATTCCAGACAACACTGAGCTGTAAAATGAAGAGTTTTACTGTATTCTAGCAAATGTGTGTTAATCTATTCAAGACCTAATAGTCATGCAAAGAAATTACTGGGATGTATGTACAGGTGCATCTCAAAAAATCATCAAAAAGTATATTTATTTTAGTAATTCAGTTCAAAAAGTAAAACACGTGAATCAGAAGGTACATATCAGCCTAGGCAGCCTAGATCACATGCTCTCTGGTTGCCAATCATTTCTGCAGAGTCTAGTGTTTCCAATCAGCAGTGAGATAGATGACGAAAGTGGCCACCTCCATGTACAGGTGCATCTCCAAAAAATTTAGAATATCATCAAAAAGTTGAGTTTCACTTTTTGAATTGAATTACTGAAATAAATTAAAGAGTAACTGCCGTCTGCTCACATAATTTGTAATAAAAACATCTTTGCCATTCTGAAGCTTCCCTCCAACCACTTTGCATATTATTTTATATATACTGTGATTCTGTACTTGCCAAATATGCTGCAGAAATCTCCCTCAAATGAGTCTGGCGGCATCCATTTTAACTGTGGGCAGCTGAAGCTGCTGCCTGTTCACTTCCTGGGTTTACACAGACACGCAGAGGCACACCTCCAGCTCTGCAGCTCTCATTGGCCCCTTTTATGACTCAACCCCCCTCCCTTCCTGGCAAACTCTCACGAGAGTGAGAGAAAGCGAGCTGTGTATGATGTCATAATCCTAGGCTTTTTACCAGACAAGAAACAGTAAGTGGGCTGTATAAGGTATTTACTGGCAGAAAAAAAAATATTTACTATTCAAAGTTAAAACAACAAGGGCAGAAGATTTAATAGATGGAAAGTTGAAAAAATTACTGAAGTTCCACTTTAAGTTTTTGATGATATCCAAATTTTTTTGAGATACACCTGTACATGGAGGTAGCCACTTCCATAACTCCTCAGCAGTGCCACTGGCTGATCTTCTCCACGCCACGCCTCATTGATGCAGTGATTCATGCAAAAGGACCCCCCGATCAAGTATTTGAGTGCATACTATACTGTACATGGACATACTTTTCAGTAAGCCAACATTTCTCTATTAAAAATCTTTTTTTTATCGGTCTTATGTAATATTCTAATTTTCTGAGATACAGTGGAACCTCGGATTACGAGCATAATCCGTTCCAGGAGTAATATGAAAGCGAGTTTTCCCATTGAAGTCAATGGAAACGAAAATAATTCATTCCGCATTGACATTAATGGGATGCAATACCGCATGCGGCCAGAGGTGGGGGTGGGCGCCGGAGAGCCTCTGAAACGGCCGAAAAGGCCCAAGGACACTTCAGCTGAGTTCCTACCCGAGATTTGCCGAGGTCCGCTGTGCTGTACTCGGGCCTTTCCGTGCATTTTCGAACAGCGCCGCTCGGCTCCAGGGCCCCCCACCTCAGGCCAAAAGCGGTACTGCACACCGCTTTGGCCTGAAATGTGCTCGTTTTGCGAGACAACACTCGCAAACCGAGTTACGATTTTTTAAAAATACAGTGCTTGTATTGCGAAACGCTCGTTAACCGCGTTTCTCGCAATCCGAGGTTCCACTGTACTGAATTTTGGATTTTTGCTAGCTGTAAGCCATAATCATCAAACTTAAAAGAAAAAAAATGCTTGAAATATATCACTCTGTGTGTAATGAATCTATATAATATATGTATTTCACTTTTTGAATTGAATTACAGAAATAAATTAACTTTTTGATGATATTCTAATTTTTTTTGAGATGCACCTGTACATGGAGGTAGTTCATCCTCTTCATCCATCTCGCTGCTGATTGGAAACACTAGACTCTGCAGCAATGATTGGCAGCCAGAGCCCATGTGATCTAGGCTGCCTAGGCTGATATGTACCTTGCTGATTCATGTGAAATGTATTGCTACTACTACTTGAAGGTGTCACTCATGTACAGCTGGATTCCACAGTTATCCATTGGTTTGTTATACTTTATGGTGAAGGCATTGGAGCAGAGTTGGTTCTAAAAATTGGATGACTTCAGATTCTAATCAAATTTCATAAATTTCAGAGTTGAATCTGAATTACGGTGTTATGTTTGGCATTTCACATTCTTAAAGGCTTGTGTGGGAAAGGAACCAAAGGCTGCTCCAAAAGTGGCTTATGCCTTGTATCTGCTTCTGCTAATGCCTGGGTACACGTAGCTCGACTGTCAGGGCCTCCGTGTCCCACCTTTCAACCTTTTTAAACTCCCTTTTAGAACTTTTAAAGGAAGGGTTTAGGCAGGTGCAGTTAGCTACTTTGCCACTAGGTGGCTCTGTACCAGAATAGTGTCTGGTTACAGTAAGTAAGGTCATCAGGTGCTAGGCCCCCCTTTTAGGTAGAATTCCCCTGCAGTGATGTCATGAGTGAGTCAGTGCCCTGATATAAGACAGGTTAGACGGAGCAATAACTGCTCTTGGGGTGTGGAAGTTAAATACTCCACAGCTATGAGGATTTAAACAGCTTGTGTAGGCCCTGAACAGAGCAGGAGGCCAAGAGTGGGCCTGTACTCAGGAGGAGCCAGCTGTGGTCTTTCTGTCCCCTATAGAAGTGTGGGCTAGGGCAGATCGCAAAAGGCCTTTTAGGCCAGGACGTGAGAGCCCTATGTGATCCTGCTACCTTGGAGGGTCCCGGGAGAGGTGTACTTAGTGAGAAGGTGAATACAGAGAGCACAGTCCTGTGAGTACTAACAGCCCTGGGTATAGGAGAGACAGTACGGGAGATGGCTGTTGAGGTACTGCATATGCTTTCATTTGTGACTACTGTGGACTCTCCACTAGATGTGATTGACTGTGTAATGTTAAGTGACTCCAGAGTGTATGTCTTAGTGATGTGACTGTGATGCCATTTACTGAATGCCACCAGTAAAGTGCAGCAAAACTACGTTTACGTGTGGCCATTTCTTCCTTTGGGGGTGTAAAGGTCAACGACTGGGGATGTTGTGTGGGGGCCTCTGGCATGGAGTGGGGAACAAGATGGCGGAGGGTTTGGCCTCAGCAAGCAGGATAGTGTTCTAACAGTTCAGGAACGGCGGTAGGGATTTCTGCTCTTACAAGTGGCTCTTACCATGTTAAGCCCCATCGTCTTTTTCGAGCTGCCTGGAGCTTCCCAAACCATTCTGCGCAATTGCGCATTATTTGCTGCTCCAAAACAAACTTTTTTGGAGTCACATTGACTTCCGTAGGACTTACCATTTGAAAAATCAGATTTTGGGGATTTGCAACTTTTTAAAAAAAGTCGGCTGAAATACAACAGATCAAACTAAATGGCACACTAATGCAGGTATGGAGCGTTAGTGTGTTGCTCCACGTTGCATCAGTGTGAGAAATGCAGCAGGCTCGATATGTTTGGGTATTGGGGTGCATTACAGACCATTAAACTTAAATGGGCTGTCTAACACAATGCAACGCACCTCAGAAACACATTACCATTGTCTGGCTCTTAAGATGTTGGGTGATGCGCTAATTCCACCACAATTATTTTCAATTTGTCCACCACTGGTAAATACTGTATGTGCTTACCAGTTTATACCTACCACTTAGATCCTTGGATCCCCCCCCCCAGGTGTCCTCTAGCAGTATTTTATGATTTTTATATTTACCTTTTACAGATTGCTTCAGGATGACCAAGTGATTCTCTTCGGTTTTCTAGGGCAGTCCTCAGTGATGTAGAAAGCAGCACTAGCGTGATGACGTAAGTGGCATTCTCTGCATCAATACATTGTAAGTGCAAGGCTCTGTGCTGCCATCCCCTCATTGGGGGAACCTCCATGATACCCCAAACTCATAATATGTCCTCAGTCTTCCAGGCATCATTTAATCCAGATGACTGAGGACATCTTGTGGTGGGAAAAAAAATGGACATCTTGTGGTGGGCAAAAATGGACATCTTGTGGTGGGCAAAAGAGCCAGATAGGAGGTGAGTACTGCAGTCGAGTTGCTTTTTTATTTTTAATGCTGCCTTGAATTTTTAGGTCCAATCTCCTGTCCTTCAACTGTTAAATGCTCATGTTTTAGGAGGCAATGCAGATTCTGACATTTGCATATTTGATATTTCTCTCCAGGCACAGGTTGATGCCCTGTTTACAGCCAGGGCCTAAAATTCAAGTAGGGCCCCACAGGAACTGAATAGTAATGCAATTACTTGCAGAAACAACAATGTGTTGCACTTCAGCACTGTCGTTATTTTAGAAATGATGTAGGCCTGGTCAGGTCATGTTTACTCTAATGCTTAGTTCTGATTCCATCGTACCTTTTAATAAGTGCGTTTTTAATGTATTTGCGTTTTACAAAAATTGGATTGTTTAATGACATCCTCGTATAATGTCGGAGATATTATGATCTCTTCTGTTATTATGGCAATAGACAAAGGTTATTGCTTTAACAGCTTTTAGAAACCTAAAAGGTTACATATAAAACACTGTTCCTGTACACATTTCAATATCATCTCTCGTGAAATCAATAAAAGGGAACCATTAACTCTGCATGTTTTTCAGCATTGATTATGTTAAGATAAAGCTTCACCTTTCTAGTACATATGATATACAGTAGAAAGTATAGTAAAATCATCAACTTTATAAATCATTACTGCTCTTATTTCACTTTTCATGACAGTTGGGAAATATTTCCAACTTTAATAGTTGCAGATACATGGAGACTCAATGTTGCCTGTATGCAAACATTTTTGCGATCCCTTCCTTTAATTTTGGAGTAGGTAAGGGTTATAACCCTGGGCAAGTTTTTATTGCTTTCTGTGCTATCCTCCTTCCCCCACCGGTAGATTGACCCTCTCTATTTGTCCTGGTGACCAAATTGGGCAGTAAGAAAGTGATGGGAAGTCTAAAAAATTTTTCACAGGAACAGGTGGTGAGGATAAATCTTCCGATGGGGACAATGGAAAGGTCAGTAGCCACCATTTGTGAGTCAAAAGATTTACTGTTATTCCTACTGCCATACCCCCTACACTCATCTCCTGCACATGTTGTCCTCTATACATGCTGTGCACTCCTTTTCCACAAGTAATGTCCACTGTCATACCCTCTGCACTCCTCTCCTACACATACTGCCCACTGTCCTACCCTCCACACTCTTCTTCAGCACATACTGCCCACTATCCTACCCTTTACACTCTTCTCCAGCACAAACAGTATTCACTGTCCTACCCTTCACACTTCTCCAGTACATACTTCCCACTGTCATATCCTTCACATTCCTGTCCAGCACATACTGCCCACTGTCATACCCTTCACACTCCTCTCCTGTACATACTTCCTGCTCTCATATACTCCTTACTCTCTTCCACATTCCTCTCCTGCACATATTGCCCCCTGGCATACCTTCCACGCTCTTATGCCCCGTACACACGGTCGGATTTTCCGATGGAAAATGTCCCATCGGAGCGTGTTGTCGGAAATTCCGACCGTGTGTGGGCTCCATCGGACATTTTCCATCGGATTTTCTGACACACAAAGTTGGACAGCAGGAGATAAAATTTTCCGACAACAAAATCCGTTGTCGGAAATTCCGATCGTGTGTACACAAATCCGACGGACAAAGTGCCACGCATGCTCAGAATAAATAAAGAGATGAAAGCTATTGGCCACTGCCCCGTTTATAGTCCCGACGTACGTATTTTACGTCACCGCGTTTAGAAAGATCGGATTTTCCGACAACTTTGTGTGACTGTGTGTATGCAAGACAAGTTTGAGCCAACATCCGACGGAAAAAATCCTAGGATTTTGTTGTCGGAATGTCCGAACAAAGTCCGACCGTGTGTACGGGGCATTAGACATTTTTTCTGTACTCCTCTCCTGCACATACTGCCCATTGTCATACCCTCTACACCCCTCTCCTACATATACTACCTGCTATAATACCTTCCACAATTCTCTAATGAACATACTGCCCACTGTAATACCCTCCACACTCTTCTCTAGCACACACTGCCCACTGTCATACCCTTCACACTCCTCTCCTGCACATACCACCCACTGTCATAACCTTCACAATTCTCTCCTGCAAGTACTTTCTGCTCTCATACACTCTGTACTCTCTTCCACACTCCTCTCACATATTGCCCCTGGCATACCCCCCACATTTTTAGACTTAGTCTTAGACATACTGCCTGTTGTCTCTGCACTCCTTCCCGCCACATATTGCCCACTGTCATACCTTCTGCACTCTTCTCCTGCACATGCTGCCCATTGTTATACCCTCTACTCTCCTTGCCTGCACATACTGACCATGGTCATACCCTCTATAATCCTTGCCTTCACGTAATTCCCACTGTCATACCCTCTACACTCCTCGCCTGCACACACTGCCCATTGTCATGCCTTCTGCACTCCTCTCCTATACATACTACCCACTGCCACACCCTTTATTTGCCTCGCCTGCACATACTGCCCACTGTCATACCCTCTGCACTCCTCTCCTGCACATACTGCCCACTGTCATATCCTCTACACTCCCCTCCTGCAGAAACTGCTTGCTCTCATACACTCCGTACTATCCTTCTGCATATATTGCCTCCTGGCATACCCTCCACACTCCTGTTTTAGATAAAATGTCCGCTGTCATACCCTTGCCACTCTGTATATACTGCCCCCTAAGACATTTCTGTTTGTCACATCCCCAGCTTTTACCATTCTGGAATAGGCACACATTTGCTAGTACCGATAAAATATAAGTGGATTCGTTGGAGATGACCCTTGATTGATATCTGTTTATTAGTTTTATTTACAGCATATACAGTGGTGCCTTGAAAAAGGATAAAGGTTTATTTCATTCCTTATTCTAATGCTTTCCCATGGGGATTTACTATGCTTCTGTTATGCTTCTTTAGTGGATTCTCAGCGATTTAAAATGATTCTAAAGGCAAAAATATTATTTTTTTAAAATGACAAATGAATGGGTCAAAGCAGTGACTTCTCCCTTCCTCACTGCTCTGTTCACAGAAGCCATAGGTAATTGAGTTGAGAGAGATAGAGAGGGAGAGAGTTGGAAGGCAAACAGATTCTGTTGCTCTCTCTTTTTAGAAAACCCATAATCTCTGAATTGCAGTGTTCAGGATGCAGCTTGTATTAAATATTTATTTGTAAAATATAGATTTTATATAAATGGTAAAACATTGTAAAATAGTTTAACATTTATAAATAAAAAGAGACAAAATATAAATTTGACTTAAAACTTTTATAGTTTCCCTCTAACAGGAAGAACAACACCACCTAAGTGCATGGAATGTTGGTTGATTTTGTTCTTAGACTTAATCACTGCTTGGCACAAATCTATAGCAGCCCACAGACCTACAGCTGTTTAACACATTCCTACTGGTAAACCTTCTGGTGAGCTGCTTGGTACACTTACAGTATATATCATGGATGACAGTCTATCGTGTGGGGGAAAGTTTGGCAACACTCAGAGCAATCAGGTTTCTTAGTTTCATGATGCACTGCCACTAGACAACTTGTAGATTCATCTGCATTGACAGTGCACCTTGAAGGGGGATCTTCTCAAAGCTCCATTTACACACACTCCTCAGTACGAACCTTCTGCTTTCATTTGGCTTCATCCCAAGAGGCTGGTCTTAATCAGAACCTCCTCCACATCCCCAAGGCCCGTTATAAATCAAAAGGCGAGGGAAATTTCGCAGTCCAAGGATCTCGGCTATGGAACGCTCTAACCACGGACATTCGCTTGGAAAAAAAAACATCTGGCCTTCAGGAAGAAGCTCAAGACCCATCTCTTCTGAAGACCCAGATGGACACTGGTGGCAAAAGCGCCTTGAAGCGATTTAGTTTGCATATGTAGCGCTATACTAGTTACTCATTCATTCAGTTGTAAACCCAAAGAAAGAAACAAACTCTGTAAGACAAAGACATATTGAGCTAGTATGCATCGCATACTAGCTCATTATGAAATACGTACTTTAGATTGACGCTGTTGCAGCGGTCCCCGTACACCGCTGTGACTGGCGACATGTCGTTCAGAGTTTCTTCCAGGTTTGCGGGCTCCGGCACTGTGATTGGCCAGAGCCGTAATGACGTTACTCCCACGCATGCACTCAGGAGCCGCCGGTCACGGCACGGACATGGCGTAGATCGCTGCGAAATCTGTGGCAATCTATAGCCAGAAGTGGGAGTAAATACCTGTAAAGGTAAAGGTGCCAAATTTGACACCGGAGGGGGGGAGGAACTGGAAAAGTGGAAGTTCAATTTTTGGGTGGAACTCCGCTTTAAGGCATTTATTATGTGGCAATGAGGTGAGAGTTCTGTGAGTACTGAGGTGATTGGTGGAAGTACAGAGATTCATTGTTTACACTAAAGAAGAACAAAGCACTTTATTGGAATTATAACACTTGGACACTTGTCAGCTACTGTGTACTACTTGCAGTGGCGGCTGGTGGTATATTTCAGGTGGAGCGGCAAACAGTGCACCCCCCCACCCCACCCTGGTCGGTTGATGAGCCCTGCACCGCACTTACCCCCAGGCAGCACTTCCCTCCAGGAGGCGGCTTCGACCCATGCGTCTCCTCCGGTAGCTTCCTTGTCTCCTCCCTCCTCCTCTCTCCTCGCCGTGGTCCAACAGGATCGCTTGTTGTTTTGGCCAATCGGGAAATGGGTCTCATGATCCACTTTCTGATTGGCGGGGAAAATGCTGAATATTCATTCGCTACTGTCACACAACTGGATAGCCTCGGGGGGGGGGGAGGTTTGCAGTGCTTGCTCCCCGAGCCCACCCTTTTTTTAAGCCTATTAGAGACTCTGGCTCTAATCACATGCTTAAAAAAAACCCACCCCCTCCCATTGGAATCCATGATTGGAATCCAATATAATGGATGGGCCACCCCTGACTACTTGACTATATGGTTTGTTTATCACACTTTTTCTACATGTGGTTCAATAAAAACCATCCGACATTCGGCCCATGTGTATCTCAGCCGTTTGGCTGGCTTCTCCAGTTAATGGCTGAGAGCGCTCACAGAGTGTTCTGGCGTGGGGGCCGACCCCGTCAGAACACAACAGCTCAGCGGAGGAGATCGCTGTACTAATGGACTGTTAGTAAAGTGACTCCAACCGGAGCTGTCAGGTTTTTTTCTGGGTTGACCAAAAAAAAAAAACCTATTATGCCGCGTACACACGATCGCACATTCTGACAACAAAATCCATGTTTTTTTTCCGACGGATGTTGGCTTAAACTTGTCTTGCATACACACAAATCTTGTCGGAAATTCTGATCGCCAAGAAAGCGCTGACATACAACACATACAACAAGCTGAGAAAAATGAAGTTCAATAGCCAGTGGTGCTCTTCTGCTTGATTCCAAGCATGCGTGTAACTTTGTGCGTCAAAATTGTGTACACACGATTGGAATTTACGACAACGGATTTTGTTTTCGGAAAATTTGAGATGCAGATCTCAAATTTTGTTTGTCGGAAATTCCGACGGAAAATGTCCAATGCAGCCTACAAACGGTCGGAATTTCTGACAAGGGGCTCCCATCAAACATTTCCCGTCGGAAAATCCGACCTTGTGTATGCGGCATTAGTGTGTACCAGGCTTAAGACTGAGAACTCAGCGATCAAAGACTGCTGATTACTCAGTTCTCGATCTTTACTGAGCAGAGAGCCGGTAACTACTCTGCTCTGCCCCTCGAGCGCTCACTGGACTGGCTCGCTGAGAGGCTGAGCTAGCTGCCGATCCAGGCAACTGGGTGGATTTTGACATTAAAGTCAGGATCTCCCCAGAGTTGTGGACTGGCGAAGCCACGTCAGCCGATAGTGGACTTTAGCCTGCTGTCGGCTGAATACGGGCCACTGATAGAGGTGCTTAAAATTGTCAGCTTTTATTTAGATAAAAATGTTATCCCCAAATGGGAAAAAATCGGTTTCTATAATTGCTTAAAGGATAAGTTCACCTTTACAAAAAAAACAAAATGCACATTTTTTTGCAGGTAAAAAAATATGCATTTATTATCTTTTGTTAGGGACCTGTAAAGCATTGCACCCATTATCAACAGATAATGGGTGTAATGCCACGGTCCTACGAACTGTCTGTGTAGCTGTCTGCCCGTACCTCCAATAAGGACAGACAGTTACTGAATGACAGGTAGCTCAATGAACTACCTAGAGCGCTCAACAGAGCCCTGGTAGTTTGAGAACTACAAGCCGACAGCCGCAAAGGCTGTCGGTACTTGTAGTTCATTGATTCCCAGGGATCTGTGAATGAATGACACTGCCATGTGGGCAGGGCCGTGCTCTCTTTAAATTGTGACAATGAGTGGCGGGAGAAGATTTCTGTCTCGCTGTCACGAGGGGGATCAGGGGGAGAGGGGTCAGATGCTGAACATGTTACATGTAGACATCCCAACCTACAAAAACTCATTTCAGGGAGGTTTCAAATTCATTTCAGGGAGGTGACGCTTTGCGCCGGTGCCGACCCCCACCCCCAATAAAATGCAGCCTTACCAGTGCCAATTAAATGCAGCTATACCAGTGCCTATGAAATGCAGCCTTACCAGTGCCCATGAAATGCAGCATGATCACACAGGGGCTGGGCTGGTGGTCCTGGGGTCTGGCTGCTGGAGCTGGGCTGTTTGTCCTGGGGTCTGGCTGATGGAGCCTGGAATATGGCTGCTGGTCTGCTGGTCCTGGGGTCAGTCTGGCTGCTGGGGCCTGGGGTCTGGCTGCTGGAGCTGGTCTGCTGGTCCTGGGGTCAGTCTGGCTGCTGGGGCCTGGGGTCTGGCTGCTGGAGCCTGGATTCTGCCTGCTGGGGCCAAGGGTCTGGCTGCTGGGGCCAAAGGTCTGGCTGCTAGGGTCTGGCTGCTAGAGCTGGGCTGCTGGTCTTGGGGTCTGGCTGCTGGGGCCTGGGGTCCGGCTGCTGGAGCTGGGCTGCTGGTCCACCGCATACTCAGTGACTGCGGGGCGGACCAGCGATCGTGTCATGGAGCGGAAGAATGGGGAGATGCCTTTGTAAACAAGGCATTTCCCCGTTCTGCCTAGTGACATGACAGAGATCACCACATCCTGTGATCGGGAGCAGTGATCGCTGTCATGTCAGTGGTAGCCCATCCCCCCACACAGTTAGAATCACTCCCTAGGACACACTTAACCCCCTGATCGCCCCCACCCACCCCTAGTGTTTAACCCCTTCCCTGCCAGTGTCATTTACACAGTAATCAGTGCATTTTTATAGCACTGATCGCTGTATAAATGACAATGGTCCCAAAATGGTGTTAAACGTGTCCGATGTGTCCTCCATAATGTCGCAGTCACGATACGAATCGCAGGTCGCCGACATTACTAATAAAAAAAAATTAATAATAGAAATGCCATAAATCTATCCCCTATTTTGTAGACGCTATAACTTTTGCACAAACCAAGCAGGACCCTGAATGGTACGGTTCGGTTGTATGGGCCGCTTTCATAATGGAAACACTCAAAATAGCGCACCGAACCGAACCGATGCGCTCAGTGGAAACGAGGCATAACACTAACCCCACCACAGGGTGACAGTGCTTCTCTCCAAGAGTGGTTCCTTGCTCCTCCTTGCTCCTCCATGCATACAGTGGAGGAGTGAATGTAGCCACCCTAAGACAGGACATGTGTACGGGCCAAATCACCAGGTGAAAATAAAGGGGGAAAAAAATGCAGCCACCACATCTAAGGACTGATAAACTGCAAAAAATTACATTTTTGTTTTTGGATTTTCGTATATGCGCTGTAACCCTTACGGCCAGTAATTAAATCAATCCAACAGAAGAAATGTCAGCTTTGGTTAGACTGACCTTTTGTATTCAGTCATTTAAACCTTAGCTGGTAACCAAGGCAATGCAGGAAAGGTAAGAGTGGGTGATAAGTAGGATTAGCTACGGGTTACAAAATATATGACTGTAGCATTTGTTATTCTATTAACTGTTCAATTGCAAGGCAACATAACACAGGTTCTGCAATGTCTATCTAGTAGACTCATTAATCTGGAATTATTAAATATAACAGGCCCACCATATTCTGATTTTCAAAACAGCCATTTAGATTTAAAGATTCAAATTATCACTCTCCTATCAACTTTGTTTTACAGTGGGGATGGAAAGTATTCAGACCCCCTTACATTTTTCACTCTTTGTTATATCGCAGCCATTTGCTAAAATCATTTAAGTTCATTTTTTTTCCTCATTAATGTACACACAGCACCCCATATTGACAGAAAAACACAGAATTGTTGACATTTTTTGCAGGTTTATTAAAAAAGAAAACTGAAATATCACATGGTCCTAAGTATTCAGACCCTTTGCTGTGACACTCATATATTTAACTCAGGTGCTGTCCATTTCTTTTGATCATCCTTGAGATGGTTCTACACCTTTATTTGAGTCCAGCTGTGTTTGATTATACTGATTGGACCTGATTAGGAAAGCCACACACCTGTCTATATAAGACCTTACAGCTCACAGTGCATGTCAGAGCAAATGAGACTCATGAGGTCAAAGGAACTGCCTGAAGAGCTCAGAGACAGAATTGTGGCAAGGCACAGATCTGGCCAAGGTTACAAAAAAATTTCTGCTGCACTTAAGGTTCCTAAGAGCACAGTGGCCTCCATAATCCTTAAATGGAAGACGTTTGGGACGACCAGAACCCTTCCTAGAGCTGGCCATCCGGCCAAACTGAGCTATCGGGGGGAGAAGAGCCTTGGTGAGAGAGGTAAAGAAGAACCCAAAATCACTGTGGCTGAGCTCCAGAGATGCAGTCAGGAGATGGGAGAAAGTTGTAGAAAGTCAACCATCACTGCAGCCCTCCACCAGTCAGGGCTTTATGGCAGAGTGGCCCAACGGAAGCCTCTCCTCAGTGCAAGTCACATGAAAGCCTGCATGGAGTTTGCTAAAAAAAAACCTGAAGGACTACAAGATGGTGAAAAATAAGATTCTTTGGTCTGATGAGACCAAGATAGAACTTTTTGGCCTTAATTCTAAGCGGTATGTGTGGAGAAAACCAGGCACTGCTCATCACCTGTCCAATACAGTCCCAACAGTGAAGCATGGTGGTGGCAGCATCATTCTGTGGGGGTGTTTTTCAGCTGCAGGGACAGGATGACTGGTTGCAATCGAGGGAAAGATGAATGCGGCCAAGTACAGGGATATACTGGACGAAAACCTTCTCCAGAGTGCTCAGGACCTCAGACTGGGCCGAAGGTTTACCTTCCAACAAGACAGTGACCCTAAGCACACAGCTAAAATAACGGAGGAGTGGCTTCACAACAACTCTGTGACTGTTCTTGAATGGCCCATCTAGAGCCCTGACTTAAACCCAATTGAGCATCTCTGGAGAGACCTAAAAATGGCTATCCACCAACTTTTACCAACCAACCCGACAGAACTGGAGAGGATCTGCAAGGAGGAATGGCAGAGGATCCCCAAATCCAGGTGTGAAAAACTTGTTGCATTTTTCCCAAAAAGACTCATGGCTGTATTAGATCAAAAGGGTGCTTCTACTAAATACGGAGCAAAATCTGCAAAAATGTCAACAATTCTGTGTTTTTCTGTCAATATGGGGTGCTGTGTGTACAAAAAAATTAACTTAAATGATTTTAGAAATGGCTGCAATATAAGAAAGAGTGAAAAAATTAAGGGGGTCTGAATACTTTCCGTCCCCACTGTATATAGATGCCGTGATCATCTTAATAACCATATTTTCTTTTTCTACTATTTTACTTTAGTAGGGTTAACCCCTTTTGGGACTGCCTAATACATATATTACCAAAAGTATTGGGACACCTGCCTTTACACACACATGAACTTTAATGGCTTCCCAGTCATATATACACATGATCGGACATTCCGACAACAAAATCCATGGATTTTTCCGACGGATGTTGGCGCAAACTTGTCTTGCATACACGCAGTCACACAAAGTTGTCGGAAAATCCGATCGTTCTAAGCGCGGTGATGTAAAACACGTACGTCAGGACTATAAACGGGGCAGTAGCCAATAGCTTTCATCTCTTTATTTATTCTGAGCATGCGTGGCACTTTGTGCGACGGATTTGTGTACACACGGAATTTCCGACAATGGATTTTGTTGTCGGATAATTTTATAGCCTGCTCTCAAACTTTGTGTGTCGGAAATTCCGATTTAAAATGTGTGATGGAGCCCACACACGGTCGGAATTTCCGACAACAAGGTCCTATCACACATTTTCCGTAGGAAAATCCGTTCAGTATTGAGTTGGCCCACCCTTTGCAGCTATAACAGCTTAAACTCTTCTGGGAAGGCTGTCCACAAGGTTAAGGAGCGTGTCTATGGAAATGTTTGACCATTCTTCCAGAAACACATTTGTGAGGTCAGGCACTGATGTTGGATGAGAAGGCCTGGCTCGCAGTCTCCGCTCTAATTCATTCCAAAGGAGTTCTATCTGGTTGAGGTCAGAACTCTGTGCAGTCCAGTCAAGTTCCTCCACCCCAAACTCGCCCATCCATGTCTTTATGGATCTTGCTTTGTGCACTGGTGCACAGTCATGTTGGAACAGGAAGGGGCCATCCCCAAACTGTTCCCACAAAGTCTAAATTTTAATTACATAATGCAATCAAAGCAATTGACCCTCCCTCTTAGATGTTAGAGGTGTAGCACCCTCATCCTAAAACAGAGCTCCAGGTAAATTTAGCTATGCTTGGTGGTAGCTAGCCTGGCTAATTTGAAGTTTTTATGGATAAAATAGGCTTCCTCCTAATCCTGTTTCGGCTGTGCTTTCTCCCTTTTGTCAGTAGGTGGCACTGTTGCCTCTGGCATTAGTATGATGAGCTACAGTAAATTCAGGTTATGAATAAACATGCTTTTCTCAGCCAATTAGACTGGCCGCTTTGCATGCTGGGAGAAGGTATTTATTTAAAGGGAGTCAGGTGATCTAGATCTTCTCTGCCCAGACTGCGATCTGGGTGGGTGCATGAGAAACAGCTTCTGGCTGCTAGGTCTGAAGCCTGAGGCCTATCCAGGAGCTGTCTTGGCTGCTAGGTCTGTTTAAGGCCTATCTAGGTGTTTAAGATTTTACAGAGTAGAGCCTACTTAATACCTGGAAATAATGCTGAGAGGGATGGAGTTCTAGAGAAGTTCTCTCCCACATTTTCCTGTTTGTGAGAAAGTAACTTCACCCACCATGACCTGCACCTTGAGGAGGGTAACCTGCACCCAGAGAAGGAATGTAAGCCCTCCCTGCCTCTGGGGGTCACCACCAGGCCACCGGAAATGTGGGGTAGGTGCTACAGAGGCACTGATGTTGGAGGAGAAGGCCTGGCTTGCAGTCTCCTCTCTAATTTATCCTACAGGTGTTCTATGGGGTTAAGGTGAGGACTCTTTGCAGGCCAGTCAAGTTCCTCCACCCCAAACTTTCTCATCCTTGTCTTTATGGACCTTGCTTTGTGCACTGGTCCAAATCATTTGGTGGAGGGGGATTATGGTTTGGGGTTGTTTTTCAGGGGTTGGGCTTGGCCTCTTAGTTCCAGTGAATGGAACTCTTAAGGTGTCAGCATCCCAAGACATTTTGGACAATTTCATGCTCCCAATTTTGTGGGAACAGTTTGGGGATGACCCCTTCCTGTTCCAAAATGACTGCGCACCAGTGCACAAAGCAAGGACCATAAAGACATGGAAGAGAGCATTTGAGGTGGAGGAAATTGACTGGCCTGCACAGAGTCCTGACCTCAACCTGATAGAACACCTTTGGGATGAATTAGAGTGGAGACTGTGAGCCAGGCCTTCTTGTCCACATCAGTGCCTGACCTCACAAATGCATCAAACATTCCCATAGATACTCTCCTAAACCTTGGTGGCAGCCTTCCCAGAAGAGTTGAAGCTGTTGTAGCTGCAAAGGGAGGGCCAACTCAATATTGAACCCTACAGACTAAGACTGGGATGCCATTAAAGTTCATGTGCGTGTAAAGGCAGGCGTCCCAACACTTTTGGTAATATAGTGCTAATGGCTTGGTCCCCGATCGTGTGATCACTGTGGCAGCCAATTACAGTGGTCACATGATTTGCCAATCCCCCAGCGTTCAGAACTTTTAAAAGGGACGCATGGGTGGGTGGATGGGTAGGAGTTAATATGAAATTCTGTATTTGAAAATAGTTTATACCTTTTGAAAGGCTCTAAATATTTTGCTTTGCTAAAAACATAATACATGAAATTTGCTAAAGCTGACACAAACAAGTTAATGCATTAAAGTAGTAATTCCTCACACTGTCTGCCAACATGTTAAGACAGAGAGTCTGTTTTTACTGGACAGGATTGGATCGGATGTTGGCGGGGGTCAATGGACACCCGCCACTCCATAGAGGAGACTGGAGGGTCCAAACAGGTCCCAAAAAACTTGACAGGTGGACCTAATCTGTCCGCCCCTCCAAACTTTTGAATTTCCCAATGAGTGACACTTGACCAAGGGGACAACCTGTGGCACGCTCCATGGCAAAATGTGGGTGTGGCCAAACTCTTATCAGCGGGAAGGGCTTATGGCCATGGTTAAACCAAACCCAGGCTTCTTTGTATAAAATATGCTTTTATTGCTTTGTCTGAGCCTACCTTAAAGAAGAACTTAATTAAAATAGTCAGGGACTGCATAGCAACCAGGAACTGTAGAGACAGTGAACATTTTGGTGAGAAGTATATAATGTACAGTATTGTGTATATAGTGCATTAGAAAAGAAAAAAAACCCTCTAGGTAGGACTTTGAAAGCAGATTGGAACAACAATGTATTATCTTAAAAAATTATATTTTGAACATAGATACTGTACATAGGAATAGACAATATAAAATTGTAAAAAAGGTATCGTCCATTGACAGTCACGCAATGCCCAGAAGAGATGGACGTTACATATACCCAAGAAAAGGAATGATGTTTCAACAGTATGGCATCAAAAACATGCTTGAGCCCCTGTGCGTCAACGCGTTTCGCTGGATTGTTTCCTCAGGACACACATTGGTGGTATAGAAACAGGTCTCACTGATCCAGACATATGCCACTGTCTACACAGGATTCTCCCTGGATGAGAGTCATAACACCAGAATAACCAAAGCCAGGATTTCAAATTTGAAATATATACCAAAAGGTGGTTCAGCCTCTAGGGGCAAAATGAAAGCTTGTATGGTACACTTATCATCAGACATGAATCAAATATTCGCTGTACTGCAGTCAGTAGTCACATTCACATCGAATAGTGAGTATAGCCCTTCAAAAACGATACATTTGCATGAAGGTTATCTACTTCACAGCTATGACCGCATAAATCCACAGGGGGGGCAGCACCTGTAATACGTGCCTGTGTATCTCCCCCTGACAAATATAACTGCATAAATCCGGCAACACCTGTAACGTGTGCCTGTATATCTTCCCCTGAAAGGGATGGTACTTCACCACTAACCATCCTGTGTTATCTATCTTACATTTATTCCATCTCTGGCAGCATTCTTTGTGGGACTACAGGTCACAGCAATTCTCTGTGGTGAAACAGCAGGTCACAGCAGCAGTGGGGCAGCAAGTGTTCTAACATTTTTACTACAGGGGTGGTAGGGCACTGGCAGAATACAGGGATTCTTTCTCTCAGGGTACCAGCACACTGGAGGTTGTTGTCTCTGTTTCTCACCTTACAAAGGCCCCTATTGTTTTGACAAGGGTTCTGGTGTTTGTCGGCAGGCCATGTCTCACAAGCGGCAAAGAGGAGAGGATTTGGGGGGTGCAGGTCCCAAACCCAGTAGGTATGAGGGAAACTGTATGTAGTCCTCTGTGCCACATTTCTCTGGGGGTCCAGTTTAATTCTCAGGAATCCTCACCACCCAGTTTAGGGGATCGAACAACACATGAGGTCCTTGGCTAAAGCTTTGTTCTCAGCAGAGACATGACAACCTCCAAACAGGAGGTGATAGAATTGTAGTGCTACCCTCGCAGGAGCCACTGGTTATTTGGGCTTATTTCCCCCGCTCACAGTATGTACAGCCAGACAAACAGCATTTTCAGCATTCTTCCTTTGGCTGAAGAATCAGTCTAGGGGCTTCTTTTAGGGATTTTATTGAACATGGGCTTGTATAGGGATGGGGAGCATGGGATACCCCGGAACTGTAGAACTTGAGGAATGCTGGGCTTCTGACAGCTGTTCTGTACAAAATGCAGGCTGTATTGCACAACCTCAGGCTGCATTGTATTCTCTTTGCTGATCTGTACAAATCCTGGCTGTCTTGCACAACTCCTGGCTGCACTGAGCACATTTTAGCTGTATTCTGTGCTACTGGCTGTCTTGCACAACTGCTGGCTGCACTTCACTTGCTCATGGGATAAACAAATTGAGGGACCAGTCCCCAGCCGGTCCTCAAAACAAGAAGGGAGTGTGGACTATTGCGGTACAAGTATAATTGATATAGATTCACATAGGTAAGAACATTATAGAGTTGGGGTTAGGGGGAAAAAGGGGGGGAAGGGGAGGGGAAAAAAGGAAGGGAACACACAAAGGAATGGGGAAAGGGGGGAGGGGGAGGAAAAAGGGGAGGGGAAAGGCAGTAAAAGGGAGGGGAAAGGAAGATGAGAAGGAAAATCGGGGGGGGGGGGGGAATAAGGGGAAAAAATGGGGAAGGAAAGCAGAGTGAAGAGAGGCAGAGGAAAAGTGTATGAATAGACTAACCTTTAAGAAGATAAAGTACAGTTTGGGTCCGGGGCACAGAAAAGTAATAGGATCTGTCCTTACCACCCAGTCCCGCAAGAGACTGGTTACCAATATGGGGGAGATGACCAGGAGTGGTAATCCAGCCAGCTACTGAGAGGGGAAATATCCCCACTGAGGTGACCTGAAATGGATGACAGATTGCAGCCAAATGATGGTAAGAAACAGGGCCATCTGAATCCTATAGAAGGCACAGGAAAGGAGCTTAGAGCAGAAGGTACTTACTTGGGTACAGAAAGACACAGTCAGGACTCCAGGAACCACGTCCAGCAGCACCAATAAGCAGATAAACTGCTTAAATAGTCCCCAACCAGGCAGCACCATTAGACGCCAGCTGATGCCGGCGTATGACATCACCCAGTCTGATCTCCCGCACGCATGCTCGCTAGTCAACCGGCCAAAGGGCAGGAAGCCCAAGCTGGGATGCGCACAAGTTGACAGGGGCGGTTCCAAGGTGTGGAGACCGTCCCACCAGGGAGATCACCTAGCCGCCGCAAGAGGAACAGGCACATGCCTGATGAAGGGGTCCTGCGTGGCTCCGAAACGTCGCTTCTATTTATTTTTTTGATACTATGTGATTAAAATTTTGGACCCAATTTTGGAGATCCTGGTGTGCTGGTAACACTTCCTTCTCATGATTGCAGTCGGTTCCAGCCATTGGTCATTTCAGCACCCAATTTAAGATACAGCCGTTTGTGCAGGTACGTGTGCATTGGGAGTATTGCATTGGAGGAACAGGCACAGGACGCAGGTGACACCTGGGGATGGCATAGAACATTGCAGGCCAGGAAGCAGCAGAGCACTCAATAACAGTAGTAGTTAAACAGTACAACACACTTTTAATAATACAACCAAAGAATAGCAAAAAAACATATAACATTGTACATTCATAGTAATACAGAGAGCATAACAGTCAATGGGAATATCTGTGGTTGGTGACCACATAAATTTGACAGAGATCCTAATAAACCCACATAGAAAGTTGGAGGCTACAATATGGAATGGGCCATGATGATAGTTGCGTCTAGCACATACTATGTAGTAATGGGACTGAGTGAGGAATAACACTGGAAAGACATAAACTAGCATTGAAATTTGTATATTAGAACAACCATTGCACCAAATTGGGCACCTAGTTAAATAACGGTGTGATAACACACTAGAGAAATGGTCTGAATGAATTGATCTCATTCAAGCCAGGGGGTAAAGTGGCACTTAACGTCTCGATCCAGAGGGTCTCCCACTGCAGGAGAATCCGATCCCCCCTCGGATCGAGAGGAACCACCTCCAGCGCTAGAAATATGACCGCCAGTGGATTGAACCTATGATAAAGGCCAATATGCTGTCCTATAGTGGTAAGCTTTCCAATTAGTAGAGTAATAGAAGTGATCCCCTAACCACTGTCTGAGCTCTCTAATAGTCTTCCCTACATAGAAAGACTTGCAGTCACACAGCATGAGATAAATGACCCCAGTTGTGCTGCAGTTAGCTGAAAAACGGAGGGAAAAATTTCCCCATTGGGTAGTCTGTAGGTAGTGCCCTCCAGGATCCAGGGACAGTGTGGGCATTGTCCACATTGTGAAGTTCCCCGGGGACCTGAGGGATGGTTAACTGATGATCAGTAATGGCTACTTGTTAAGCGATCTTTAAGTGTTGTTGCTCTTTGGAACACAAGTTCCGGAGTGCTACGAACATGCTTAGAGAGAATATGGTGATCTGTAAGCAGGTGCCAGTGTTTGGCTAAAACACTGCGTAGTTTATTCTGGTGAGCTGAAAATTTTGTAATAATCTTGACCGTTCCTGTATTTTTAGAAGATAGTGGATCATATAATAACGTGGATCATATAATAATAATCTGGTACGGGCGAACACTCTGTTGAAGGCCTTTCTCAAATTCTCGAATTACTTTGAGTGTAGCCTCTCACCAGTAGGCAGTCATACAGTAGAGCAGCTTGAGTGTGAAAATCTTCATCCCGAGTGCAGTTCCTGCGTAATCGGAGGTACTGCGCATAGGGGATGCTGCGTACAAGTGGTTTGGGGTGTGCACTAGAGGCATGCGGTATAGATTTATGCCCAAAGTTCCATCAGAATTTTTGATGATTAACAGGTCCAAAAATGGGATATGTGTATCATCAGTGCTAAATGTAAAGTGTAGGTTCATGTGGTTGATATTCAATAGTTGAATGAATTCTCTCAGTAAAGCCGCTGACCCTGTCCAAACCAGTAATAGATCATCTATGAATCTGTACCAACAGAGAATAGACTGTAGAAATAACGTATATTGATCATTGGAAAAAAAAAAAACTCTACCAGGCTCCTAGGTAGAGATTGGCATGTGATGGTGCACAAGATGTGCCCATAGCGACGCCTTGGGTTTGGAGATAATGTTGTTCTTCAAAAACAAAATAGTTCCTGGTGAGGACAAAGGACAGCAGATGTAGAATAAACTCATTCAATGGCCAAGATGTACGGTCTTGTTCCATCAAGAAAGATTTGGTCATCAGAACTACCTGCTCGTGGGGGATGCTTAAATACAAAGCTTTGACATCAATAGCCACGAGCAGGGAGTCCCGAGGTACCTGAATCCCCTCGATGTGTAGTAAATCCGTAGTGTAGTGGATGTATGAAGGTAAGCTTGATACATGAGGAAATAGAAAGCTGTCCACAAATTTGCTGGCATTGCCGGTCAAAGACCCAATGCCCGACACTATAGGTCTGCCAGGGGGACGGTCAATATTCTTGTGTGTTTTGGGTAGAGTATAAAAGGTGAGTGTTCGAGGATACTTGGGAATCAAAAGGTGTAATTGTCTATCAAATCATTGCAGAAAGCACCGGTACAAAGTTCTCTGAATTCATTAATGAATCCTTTGATAATAGTGGTAGGGATAGGTCGATACCAGATCGAGTTTCCGAGAACCTCGAGACACATTGTCTGGTATTGTACATGTGACATAACAACAGGGCCGATCCTGGCCAGGGTGCACAGGGTGCAGTGCACCCAGGCGCCACAGAGGTGGGGGCGCTGAAGCACAAGAGTGCTCCCCTCCTCCTCCTCTCCTTGTCCATAGGCGGCTCTTTTCGCCGGTCACCGCCGCCGCCGCTGTGTTCTTTGCCGAAGCCCATCCCGCCTCCCTCCTCCTGTCAGAGGAGGAGAGCGGAAACAGCTGGAGATCGGAGCGGCTGTATCTCTGTGTGCAGAGAGACGAGCCGCGCAGTGACGTCACGGGGGGGTCCGTTCCCAACGGGTTCCAGCTCTCTTCCTGTGTAACTCCCGCCTGCTGCCCAAACCTGACACGCTCTGCTCTCCACCCGGGAGGCGCAGCTGCACACTGTCCTCTCCTCTCCAGCTGCCCCCGGGTGTTTTTTAATTAGCTCAATGGAGGGGGGGCTGGTTTGTCAGGGGTCTATACTAATGGAGGGGGCGTTTGTCCTGGGGGGGTCTATACTAATGAAGGGGGGGTTGTCCTGGGTCGGGGTCTATACTAATGAAGGGGGGGTTGTCCTGGGGGGTCTATACTAATGAAGGGGGGGTTGTCCTGGGGGGGTCTATACTAATGGAGGGGAGGGGTTTGTCCTGGGGGGGTCTATACTAATGAAGGGGGGGTTGTCCTGGGGGGGTCTATACTAATGGAGGGGAGGGGTTTGCCCTGGGTGGGTCTATACTAATGAAGGGGGGGTTGTCCTGGGGGGTTCTATACTAATGAAGGGGGGGTTGTCCTGGGGGGGCTATACTAATGAAGGGGGGGTTGTCCTGGGGGGGTCTATACTAATGGAGGGGAGGGGTTTGTCCTGGGGGTCTATACTAATGAAGGTGGGGTTGTCCTGGGGGGGGTCTATACTAATGGGGGGTTTGTCTGCAGTCTCTGACCATCTCCTGTATTATATCTCCAGTCTCTGACCGTCTCCTGTAGTATGTCTGCAATCTCTGACCATCTCCTGTAATAATGTCCGCATTCTCTGACCATCTCCTGTACTATGTCTGCAGTCTCTGACCATCTCTTGTAATATGTCTGCAGTCTCTGACCATCTCTTGTAACATGTCTGCAGTCTCTGACCATCTCTTGTATCATGTCTGCAGTCTCTGACCATCTCTTGTAACATGTCTGCAGTCTCTGACTATCTCTTGTATCATGTCTGCAGTCTCTGACCATCTCTTGTATCATGTCTGCAGTCTCTGACCATCTTCTGCATTATGTCTGCAGCCTCTGACCGTCTCTTGTATCATGTCTACAGCCTCTGACCATCTCCTGTACTATGTCTAGGGGCTCTTTCTAACAGACTCTCTAACAGAAGCCCTCTCTGTGTGCATCAGAGAGAATCCCCTCCAGGTCTCATTAGTGTATGCTCTTTCTGTATTTTCTTTATTGTTAAAAGATCATGGGAGGATCCCAGGGTAACGAAGACTTCTTAGGGGAGCATCTCTGTGTTTGAGTCTTGCCATAGTAACATTTGTAAAGGGGAGGAGTTGGTAGAATGACCACGCCCACGTTGGGGCGCCAGAAATATTTCTGCACCCAGGCGTCTGTGACCCTAGGATCGGCCCTGCATAACAACAATGTTTCCACCTTTATCGGATGGTTTAATGATGATGTTGTTTCTTTTTTTTGCAAACGTTTAAGTGCAAGTGATTGGTTGGGTGTGAGGTTGAATGAGAAATCCTGCTAGTGGTTTTATTTAATGTCTTTAATAGAGTGATAGAGAAATGCGCAGATTGCCGGGCAAGTCATTAGTTTAGGAAAATTACGTGATTTCGGTTCAAATTGTTTGGGGGTATTGGATGGACTGAAAGTTGGGGTGAAAGAGGGTTTCAACGGGGCAACCTGGCCAGAGCCAGGGGGCTCCTCAGTGTTCCCCTCATTATACAGAAGCATCAAATCACGGAGCGCACAGAACTCCTCCATGGTAAAGAACTTTGTGCGCTCAGTAAGTTCACGCTTGAGATTGGTGTTGTAACGATCTTTATCAAAAATAAATGTAAAGGTTAGATTTTGTGCAAATAAATATAAATCCTTAATTGTTTCAGTGATGTGTGGCTCATGAGATAAACCACCCCACAGTCACTTCTCCTCTGTATAGCAGGATCACATACTCACTCAATCCAACGAATGGTTGGGCTTCCTACACCAACTCTCCTCTGGCTCTGCTCAGTCTCTAAATTCGTCTCTCTTCAGTAGGCCCCCAGCTGAGTCTAGCTGGGGCCTCAATGTCTTCAAAAGGCTCCTCTGTCTTTCTCCCTCCCTCTCTCTGCCCCAAGGGCAGAGCCCCTTGCACAGGGGTCTCCTCCAGAAGGCTGGACCCTCTCCACACTGCTGCCAGGGCTCAGAATATTTATGCCCCCCCCCAACCACCTTCTTGGCACATCTTTCCAGGGATTGGCCAGAGTGACATAAATATTCAGGCTGCCTGTACTGCTCTCCCTCCCACTATACTTCAAGAAATCTCTGTAAAACAGGAGGGAGTAGCAGAACAGAAGCCTGTGAGATACTGAAGAGCCCCAAGCAATCAACCCCTGCTCCACTGTTTACAAATTTTCCTAGCAGCCTACTGTGAACTAGGAGGATGCTACAGAATTACAGGGTTCACCATGGTGGGGGCAACTCCAAGGGGGTGATGTCCTGGGAGGACCTGAGTACACTTCACTGAGAAGTGGAAGAGATGGAGTTTATATTGAAGCACAGGGAGGGAGGTCCTGCCACTCGAGCATATTAATATTATCAGAGAGTGAGAAGAGAAATACAGTAGTGACCAGATACAGACTAGTACATGTCCCTGGTACAGCTGAAGATTCTGCACTTTTGGATGGAGTGTCCC
Source organism: Lithobates clamitans (assembly GCA_037952925.1). Classification (NCBI taxonomy): domain Eukaryota; kingdom Metazoa; phylum Chordata; class Amphibia; order Anura; family Ranidae; genus Lithobates; species Lithobates clamitans. The sequence goes on along the minus strand of JBBGZY010001655.1, from coordinate 2,196,419 downwards.
TTTAACCATTTCTATTGCACTGTGTGACTGCTTCTCATTTTTCACCACGATTTATGTTTGATCCTTAGGATTGCAGCTATTTTTTGTCATAAAGCGTTGGCGGTAGATGCATTCTCTATTGGCACCATGCAGCCCACCTGAACGCCTTGTAGAATATCTTCAAATAAAAGCCATGATTGCTGTGAATGTTTCCTACAGTTTCAAAATAATAACTCATAGAAATTCAGATTGCCCCCATTGCATTTATTCTTGGCTGTAAATCAAAAAAAAAAAAAAAAAACAGCGATAGCCTAATGGTTGGTAGGGCCAGGTTCTCAAACCCATGCTCTCGCAAATGGCAGCCAAGATGTCAATTAGACCTTGGTAATACAGGTTCCCTGGGGAGCCTGCACAGTTTGTGTTTCAGGGATTAAAGACTCCAAGTGAATGCTAATGATTTCTGTGGTTTGCTGCAGAAAAAAAAAAATTACACAAATTTTCGATGATGGTAATTGTTTGCTAAAAAAAAAACATGTTTCAATTCTTGGAAAAAAAAGTACTTTCCCCATCTTTTCCTCACTAACTATCACACAGCATACTTATATGCAACCCTTCCACCAGAGCACCTCTAATATGCATTAAATCCTCAAACGAAAGATTACTCAGCCCCATAATACCTTTGGACTCATCGATCACTTTTTTACAAAGCAGAAATTTGTCCCCTTTGTTTCAAAATCAACATTATCACTTTTCGCTGGTCTGACCACTCTCCTGTCATGCTAGAAAGCTCCACCATTGCATCCTTCTCTCACCATTATAACTGGAGTCTTAATAATTCTCTACTATCATCCCATCAAACCTTTTTAGAAATACAATATGCAATCAAATCTTTTTTTCAGGACAGTGTCACATCCACCAACTTCCCTATTATCCTATACAGGGGAAGGCAACCTTAAAGAGGTGGAGATCTACCTGAACAACATGGGAGAAGTTATAGATCAGTGTTCCTCAACTCCAGTCCTCAAGGCACACCAACAGGTCATGTTTTCAGGATTTCCCTCAGATGAAACGGCTGTGGTAATTACTAAGGCAGTGAAAACTGATCAAATCACCTGTGCAAAATAGTGGAGATCCTGAAAACATGACCTGTTGGTGCGCCTTGAGGACTGGAGTTGAGAAACACTGTTATAGATCACCAGACAGTGTCGCCTCCTCACATCTGATTTAAAACTCTAATTGCCATACTACTGTGTCACAATCGAGTGCATTTCACAACAATCATGGGTTTAAATCAGGTGGTGAGGGGGCAACTTATCGCTTCCTTACCACCTGTCAAACACACTCAGATCACTTTTCAGAGGATTCACACTTGTGAATGAGCCCTGAGTTGCATTCCACAGCGGCACCCTTAGGGCTCTTTAACACCCAATGTTGGGGGTGGTAAAACCCTGCGGTTGAGTTTACCACCCCCAATCCCTACCCACATTAAGCTTTTGAAGCAGTAGCCAAAGGCGTACACATGTCGCAGCAGGAATTACACCCCTGTTGCTTTTAGTGGGTGCTACCGCCTGCCAATCGTGACCTATTCAAGTAAATGGGGCCACTCTGCAAGTGCCCCACAACTGCATGCTTCTGAGGGGTCCAAAGGGTTAAATTAGGTGGTGAGAATGCAGCATAACATTGCCTGATTTAACTCCTTGTTTGCTGTACTGCACTTGCAGAGTGACCTCATTCACTTGAATGGGTCATGTTTGGCAGCACATCAGTGTGAAAGCAGCCCTGTATTTTTATGCCCAGTGTATTGCTTCACACTGAACTGAAGATCTCTTCTTTCCTGCTGCTGGCACCACTCTGGAGACCGCTAGGGGGGTTAGGAGGTGGAGTGCAGTTGGTATCACTCCGCATGGGAGAGGAGCCAGCTCTACAGAGGAGGCATCTGCTTATGTGGCTCTTACTCCCTACTACAGCTCCAACTTTACAAGTAGTCCCTCTACATTGCACTCCATTTGATGATCTGGGATGGCGGGTCATCAATCCCAGACCGCGATCTACCAGTCACCTGGCCGCGATCTACTGGTAGATCATGATTTACAGGTTGCTGACCCCCGCTATAGGAAATCCACAAAGTCACCTTATGGGGCCAAGCAAAGCAAAAAACTCCAAAATCACTGATCTTTCCCAATGCCTTGAACAACAGAAAGGGGAAAAAACACATACACGAATCTCTTAAAAAACAATTGAAATTCATTAAAATATACCTGAATTTATGCTTAAATAATAAAAGTGAGAAAGAGCTTCGGTGGAACAAATAATTGTTTTCCACTAGAACCAATAAACCAGGCCCACTTTTGGCTAGAAGACTCAAAATGGTACCTTATGGACCACATTCCATCAAACTCCATAATTCCCACTCTTCTATGCCAGAAAAGCTATAGTATTTAATTGGAACACTCTCCTGAGTGTTAGAAGACTTTAATAAATTCTGTAGTCCCGCTCTCTAAAATTATATACCTCTCTCGTTTCCGAAAAAGTTTCAGAAGGTTTGGAATATTTTTCTTGTCTTCCCATCCACGAAAGAGGCCAGGTCTGACTTTGCTGCTAGTGGAACACCCTGATTGTTGCTCATTGCCTATTGTCTTTGACAGAGTTCCCTGATTATTATACTCACCCAGGGATTTTCCCTGTTGGATCACTGATATTCCTCTGTTGGATTTGTCATTGCAAGTGACCTGTTATCATTTATTATTCTTATACACCACCCTTGGAGTCCATCTTTTGCTTGTGTATTTCCCTGTCATGCTCTATTGCTCCTGGTAATCTCGAGCATAATGCTGGTGCTCTTATGATTTATTTGCTTTCACGTGAGGTATGACTGAGCTATTGTTTTTTGTTGTTATCGGTTATTGTGTTCTGAGCTGGGCAATTCCCCAAGGCTCTGTTTGTGCCCTGTTCCCCCACTAAAGGAGACCTCCTTGTCAATAGGCTTCGCAGCTTGTCCACTACGGGAGAGCAGCACACTGTCTGATGTGTGCTGGATTAACCATGCACCCAAGCGCAATTTAGGCACCCCCCCCCAAAACAAAACATTATATATTTTCTGAAAGCAGACAAGTTCATGTAAATGTGCTCATGATGGCATCATCACGCAAAGAGTTTTTATTTTTATTTTTTTTATTCTAATGTTACACTTCTGTCAAAAAAGCAATATTCTTGAAAACGAAACTTGGTTTAGCTTAACTGCTTTCCGACCAGCCGCCGTCATTATATGGTGGCAGGATGGCTCCCCTGCCCGATTCCCCGTAGCTGTACAGCGGCCGCTTTAAGGGCTATAGGGGGCCCGCGCGACGCCTGAGCCGATGCGCGTAGCCAGCGCCCGCGATGTCCGCCGGCGAACCGCGATCACTCCACAGAGAGCCAGAACTGGGATCTGTCAAAGTAAACAGACAGATCCCCTTTCTGTCAGGAAAGTAGAGGGAGATCTGCTGCTCATAGTAATCAGTAATAGCGATCTCTCTCTACTCCAAGTCAGTCCCATCCCCCCACAGTTAGAAATACCTACCTAGGGAACACTTAACACCTTGATCACTGCCTAGTGTTAACCGCTTCCCTGCCAGTGACATTTATACAGTAATCAGTGGCTATTTTTAGCTCTGATTGCTGTATAAATGTCAGTGGTCCCAAAAAAGTGTCTGATCTGTCCACCGCAATGTCGCAGTCCCGCTAAATATCGCTGATCACCGCCATTACTAGTAAAAAAAATAAAAATAATAAATAATAAAAATGTCATAAATATATCCCCTATTTTGTAGACGCTATAACTTTTGCGCAAACCAATCAATATATGCTTATTGTGATTTTTTTTTGTACAAAAAATATGTAGAACAATACATATCGTCCTAAACTGATGAAGACATTTTTTTCTGGATATGTATTATAGCAGAAAGTAAAAAATATTGGTTTTTTTTTTGAAAATTGTCGCAGTTTTTTTGTTTATAGCGCAAAAAATAAAAACTGCAGAGGTGATCAAATACCACCAAAAGAAAGCTCTATTTATGGGAAAAAAAGGATATCAATTTTGTTTGGGTACAGTGTCACACGACCGCGCAATTGTCAGTTAAAGCAACGCAGTGCCGTTTTGCAAAAAAATGGCCTGGTAAGGAAGTGGGTAAATCCTTCCAGGGCTGAAGTGGTTAAGGACATTATATAACAACTAAATATGTGTCTGTATTGCATGTTCAAACTTTAATACCATAAATAATAACATATTTGATTCTACACTCCAGGAGTATATAATGAGTTTGGAAATTGAAGAGAAATCCTTAACCACTTCAATACCAGGCACTTAGACACCTTCCCACCCGGGCCAATTTTCAGCTTTCAGCGCTGTCGCAATTTGAATGACAATTGCGCGGTCAGGCTACACTGCACCCAAACAAATTTTTTATCATTTTGTTCCCACAAATAGAGCTTTCTTTTGGTGGTATTTGATCACCTCTGCGGTTTTTATTTTTTGCGCAACAAATAAAAAAAGACCGAAAATTTTGAAAAAAAACAAGTTTTTCTTTGTTTCTGTTAAAACTTTTTGTAAATAAGTACGTTTTCTTCTTCAATGACGGGCACTGATATGGCTGCACTGACGGGCACTGATACGGCGGCACTGATGGGCACCGATGAGGTGGCACCAATGAGGTGGCACTGATGAGGTGGCACTGACGGGCACTGATGATGGGCACTGATAGGCGGCACTGATGGGCACTGATAGGTGGCACTGGTATGCGGCACGGATGGGCACTCATAGGTGGCATGGATGGGCACTCATAGGCGGCATTGATGGGCACTCATAATTGGCATTGATGGGCACTCGTAGGTGACATTGATGGTTACTTATGGGTGGCACTGATAGTTGGCACAGATAGGCATGGATGGGCACTGATAGATGGGCACTGATGGGCATGGATGGGCACTGACAGGTGGCACGAATGGACACTGATGGGTGGCACTGGTGACCCTGCTTGTTTGCAGTGATGCCCCTAAGGGTGGCATTGCTGGGCATCACTGCAACCTAATAGTGCCAATCAGTGCCCATTTGTGGGCACTGATTGGCACAGATTTGGCACACTGGGCACATGTGGATGGCCATGGGGTACATACCTGGCCATCCACATGTTGCCCCTTCCCTGGTGGTCCTAGTGGCGATCCCTGGTGGTCCAGTGTGGTGATCTGCGGGGGGGCTGCGCTGATAAACAATCGCAGACCCCCCTGCCAGGAGAGCCGCCGATCGGCTCTCCTCTACTCGCGTCTGTCGGACGCGAGTGAGGAAGAGCCGATCAACGGCTCTTCCTATTGACAGCGTGATCAGCCGTGATTGGACACAGCTGATCACGTGGTAAAGAGCCTCCGCCGGAGGCTTTTTACCAAGATCAGTGTAGCGGTGTGTCAGACTGACACACCGCTCCAACGATCGCCGCGATGCGCTGCGGCATGTTATCCTGCTGGACGTCATATGACGCCCAGTCAGGATAACAGAACCACTTCCCGGACGTCAATCCGCCATAGGGCGGGCGGGAAGTGGTTAAAGAGGAGGTTCACCTAGAAAAAAATATATTAAAAGCCAGCAGCTACAAATACTACAGCTGCTGACTTTTAATAAATGGACACTTACCTCTAGGTCTCCGGACACGTGTCCTCAGAAACATCAGAGCAACTGGTATAGAAGTTGCTGTGATGTCTCTTTTTAAGTCCTGCTGATACAGTCCCTCTTTTCCTTCTTTAAAAGTGGTGGGAGTGCTCTCTAGTACAGTCTGATCACACCAGGCATCTAAACCACACCTCACACTGCGCAATGAGCAGTCTCTCCCAATTGTGGTCAGCTATGGTAGAGTTCTGTTCAGCCAGCAACCCAGTTTTTCCACCCCTCTTTAGCTTCAAGATTGTCCTCTTTTCTCCCCTCAGTAGCCTGCAGCTCAGTCTCCTTGCTATGTTGGATCAACCAATCATCGTCCTCCAGACGTGATGGGACTTGATGCAAACACAGCCAAGATAGCTGCCCCCTGCACAAGAGACACTCCATAGATGAGCATTACAAAGTGATCTCCTTAAAACTTCAGCCCCAGAAGGTGTTACCCCCTTAATGACTAGAGCACTTTTTACAATTTGGCACTGCACTGAATTAACTGGTAGTTGTGCGGTCATGCAATACTGTGTGCAAACGAAATTTGTGTCCATTCTTTCCCACAAATAGAGCTTTCTTTTGGTGCTATTTGATCACCTCTGGGATTTTTATTTTTTGCAATATAAACAAAAAAAGACCGCATATTTTGAAAAAAATAATATTTTCTACTTTTTGTTATAAAAAAAATCCAATAAACTCAATTTTAGTCATACATTTAGGCCAAGATGTATTCAGCCACATGTCTTTGGTAAAAAAAAAAAAAAATCAATAAGTATATATTTAATGGTTTGCGCAAAAGTTATAGCGTCTTCAAACTAGGGTACATTTTCTGGAATTTATACAGCTTTTAGTTTATGACTGCCTATCTAATTTCTAGAGCTGCTAAAATGGCAGGGCAGTACAACCCCCCCCCCCCAAATTACGCCTTTTTGGAAAGTAGACACCCCAAGGTATTTGCTAAGAGGCATGTTGAACCCATTGAATTTTTTTCACAGGTGATTAAAAAAATGACAAAAACATTTTTTTTTTTTACACAAATTTGTCATTGAAATGATATATTGCTCACACATGCCATGGGCGTAAATTTTTGATTTCACTCTTCACTGCCTATCACAGTTTCGGAGGCCAAGAAATGCCCAGATAGCACAAACCCCCCCCCCCCCTAATGACCCCATTTTGGAAAGTAGACACCCCAAGCTATTTGCTGAGAGGCATGTTGAGTCCATGGAATCTTTTTTATATTTTGCCCTAAGTTGTCATTGAAATGATATAAACTGCGAGGCATGTTGAGTATTTTGCAAATCTCGCTTTTTGTTACAAAGTTTTGAAATTTGAAAAAAAAAATGTCCTTTTCTTTCTTCATTTTCCAAAACAAATAAGATCTGCAAAATACTCACCATGCCACTTAGCAAATACCTTGGGGTGTCTACTTTTCAAAATGGGGTCATTTGTGCTATTTTGACATTTCTGGGCCTCTGAAACTGTGATAGGTAGTGAGGAGTAAAAAGGACATTTTTTTTTTTTTTTCAAATTTCAAAACTTTGTAACAAAAAGCGAGATTTGCAAAATATTGTTTTTCGGGGTCCTGTATGCGGCTAGGCTCCCAAAAAGCCCCACACATGTGGTATCCCTGTACTCAGGAGAAGCAGCCAAATGTATTTTGGGGTGTAATTTCACATATGAGAAGAAATTAGATGTGGGTGTGGCGCTGTTCTGGTTTTATGGCAAAGTGTTATGACACTGTGATAACATGTTAAGGTCAACTCTGATAGGTGAGTGAAAGTGTAAAAATGCTGGTTGATAAAAATTCTTGAAAAACTTTATCCCAAAAAAGAAGTAACAACCAAAAGTGATTTTACATAAAAATAGAAAATGATGTATATGTAATTTCACATATGCTCATGCCATGTGTGAGCAATATATCATTTAGTGACAACTTTGTGTAATTTTCCCAAAACTTGTGAAAAAATATAAAATATAAAATATTTCATGGACTCAACATGCCTATCAGCAAGTAGCTTGGGGTGTCTACTTTCCAGAAAGGGGTCATGGGGGGGGGGGGGTTTGAACTGTCCTGGCATTTTATGCCCAACATTAGAAGCTTATGCCACACATCTCTTCTAACCACTTGAAGACAAAGCCCTTTCTGACACTTTTTGTTTACATGAAAAAAATATTTTTTTTTTGCTAGAAAATTACTTTGAACCCCCAAACATTATATATATATTTTAAAGCAAAAGCCCTACAGATTAAAATGGTGGGTGTTGCAATTTTTTTTCACACATTATGTGTGCAGCGATTTTTCAAAAACGCAATTTAAAAAAAACAAAACTTTTTTTGAATTTGAATGGACAAAAACACACTATATTGCCCAAATGTTTGGTAAAATATAAAAGGTGGTGAAATCACCTCCTACTGCGCTGGAGTCATGGATTTACATATCGTGGGAGCAAACCCTGTTGCTGTCAAAATAAATAAACCCGTGCTGCAAAGCAAATAGTGGTTAACAGTAAAACACAGTAACAGTACAGTATAAAAGTAGGACATACCTGCAAAGCAAACACAATAAAACATAGTAACAATAAAACATTACAGTATATCATACAATACAGTAAAACAGAGCAGAATAATAGAGAGAGAACAAAAATAAAATGACAACTATTTTTGGCTTTTTTATTTTATTTATATACAGTATCTCACAAAAGTGAGTACACCCCTCACATTTTTGTAAATATGTTATTATATCTTTTTATGTGACAACACTGAAAAATGACACTTTGTTACAATGTAAAGTAGGGAGGGTACAGCTTGTATAACAGTGTAAATTTGCTGTCCCCTCAAAATAACTCAACACACAGCCATTAATGTCTAAACCGCTGGCAACAAAAGTGAGTACACCCCTAAGTGAAAATGTCCAAATTGGGGCCAATTAGCCATTTTCCCTCGCCGGTGTCATGTGACTCGTTAGTGTTACAAGGTCTCAGGTGTGAATGGGCAGAAGGTGTGTTGCATTTGGTGTTATCGCTCTCACTCTCTCATACTTGTCACTGAAAGTTCAACATGGCACCTCATGGCAAAGAACTCTCTGAGGATCTGAAAAAAAGAATTGTTGATGTACATAAAGATGGCCTAGGCTATAAGAAGATTGCCAATACCCTGAAACTGAGCTGCAGCACGGTGGCCAAGATCATACAGTGGTTTAACAGGACAGGTTCCACTCAGAACAGGCCTCGCTGTGGTTGACCAAAGAAGTTCAGTGCAAGTGTTCAGCCTCATATCCAGAGGTTGTCTTTGGGAAATAGACGTATGACTGCTACCAGCATTGCTGCAGAGGTTGAAGGGGTGGGGGGTCAGCCTGTCAGTGCTCAGACAATACGCTGCATCAAATTGGTCTGCATGGCTGTTGTCCCAGAAGGAAGCCTCTTCTAAAGATGATGCACAAGAAAGTCTGCAAACAGTTTGCTGAAGACAAGCAGACTAAGGATATGGATTACTGGAACCATGTCCTGTGGTCTGATGAGACCAAGATAAACTTATTTGGTTCAGATAGTGTCAAGCGTGTGGGGCGGCAACCAGGTGAGGAGTAGTGGGAGTGTCATGGTCTGGGGATGCGTGAGTTCTATGGGCACTGGGGAGCTACAGTTCATTAAGGGAACCATGAATGCCAACATGTACTGTAACATACTGAAGCAGAGCATGATCCCCCCCCTTCGGAGACTGGGCCACAGGGCAGTATTCCAACATGATAACAACCCCAAACACACCTTCAAGATGACCACTGCCTTGCTAAAGAAGCTGAGGGTAGAGGTGATGGATTGGCCAAGCATGTCTCCAGACCTAAACCCTATTGAGCATCTGTTGGGCATCCTCAAACAGAAGGTGGAGGAGCACAAGGTCTCTAATATCCACCAGTTCCGTGATGTCATCATGGAGAAGTGGACGAGGACTCCAGTAGCAACCTGTGAAGCTCTGGTGAACTCCATGCCCAAGAGGGTTAAGGCAGTGCTGGAAAATAATGGTGGCCACACAAAATATTGACACTCTGGGGCCAATTTGGACATTTTCACTTAGGAGTATACTCACTTGTGTTGCCAGCGGTTTAGACATTAATGGCTGTGTGTTGAGTTATTTTGAGGGAACAGCAAATTTACACTGTTATACAAGCTGTACACTCACTACTTTACATTATAGCAAAGTGTAATTTCTTCACTGTTGTCACATGAAAAGATATAATAAAATATTTACAAAAATGTGAGGGGTGTACTCACTTTTGTGAGATACTGTATATATATTTTTTTCTTTTTTTTTTTTACACTTTTATTATAACTTTGAACGTTATTATAACTTTGAATGTTTCTCAAAATGCCATCGCCATCTAACAGCTTTTGAGACCCTTTGTGAAAGTGTGCCCTAGGACTGTGCCATGCTGTACCCTATTCTAATACTCCACTAGTGTGTGGTAGTGACGAAAACAGTCCCCGATGCAGAGATCAGGATAGTCAGGACAGGAGGGACAATAATATCAGGTGTCAAGCCTATATCCGCGCTTGCTAGAGACACGGCATCTTTTTTGGGGTGCTCGTTGAGTAGGCGTACCAGAAAAGTCATCCAGAAAATGCCTCTCATGCAGCCAGCTCACTGCATCTGGGTTGTGAATTTGGGCCACAGCACCTGCTGGATATAGAAGTGCTGCGATGACCTCTTCCTGGAATTTTGGGCAGGACCCAGTTCGTCCAGACGCCGTGTATAGCACATAAGCGTTGAACAGGGCCAATTGGAATAAGTATACAGACACTTTTTTTATACCAGCATCTGGCCTTATGGGTAACTAAGTACGGCACCATCATCTGGTCGTTGAAGTCCACCCCTCCCATTTTACAGTTGTAGTCGTGAACACAGAGGGGCTCTTCAACAACACCAGTTGCCGTGGTAATTTGGACTGCCATATCTGGGTGAATGGAAGACAGAACCGTTTGTCCTTCCATCTCAATGCAAGTAGCTCATTGGACCTCAAGCAGGGTCTCGCCCCCAGACTAAGTTGGGCATTTACAAGCCATTGGGGGAAGCGCCGACGATTAGATTGCATGGTGCCACATGAGCCAATTCCTGATTGATAGAGGTGTCTGAAAAGTAGCAGGCTTGAATAAAAATTGTCCAAGTATAAATTAGGGTTGTCCCGATACCGATACTAGTATCGGTATCGGGACCGATACCGAGTATTTACGCAAGTACTTGTACTTGCACAAATGCTCCCGATGCCTGACCCGATACCTGGTCGGCGGGCGGAGTCAGTGGGCAGAGAGGATGGGCAGCGCCAGTGGGCAGAGAGGGCGGGCGGTGTCAGTGGGCGGAGAGGATGGGCGGTATCAGTGGGCGAAGTCAGTGGGCGGAGTGTGCAGGCGGAGTCAGTGGGCGGGCAGAGTCAGCGGAGCAGAGAGTCCCCACCTGCAGTGGAACTAGCTAGGTAAGCTGGCAGGGTGCAGGGCACAGCCGCATCAGGATTGGTAAACAGAGCCATCACATTTGGTCGCCGTCAGCTTGGACATCCCGACACCCATCTTGATACACCCTGCACTTGGCCGCAGTAAGCCAGCAGCGGACATCTTGTTACACCCAGCCCATATAGTTCGGGCTGGGTGTAACAAGATGTCTGCTGCTGCTTACTGTGGCCAATTGCAGGGTGTACCAAGATGGGCGTTGCAGCATAGCATTTCACAATCCTTTCCTCATGTCATTTGTTGCTGCATTTCAGTGCCTGCCCATAAGTGCCAGCCACCTGTCAGTGCCCATAAGTGCCGCCTATGAATGCCATCTGTCAGTGTCAGCTACCTGTCAGTGCCATCTATCAGTACCAGCCACCTGTCAGTGCCATCTATCATTGCCCATAAGTGCCGCCTATCAGTGCCAGCCACCTGTCAGTGCCATCTATCCGTGCCCATAAGTGCCGCCTATCAGTGCCATCCATCAGTGCCTATTAGTACCACCTTTCAGTGCCCATAAATGCTGCCTATTAGTGCCACCTATCAGTGCCAGCCATCAGTGCCAGCCATCAGTGCAAGCCATCAGTGCCAGCCACCTGTCAGTGCCACCTATCAGTGCCAATAAGTGCTGCCTATCAGTGCTATCAGTGCCACCTATCAGTGCCCATCAGTCAGTGCCACCTATTAGTGCCCATCAGTCAAACTGTCACATCACATTAAAAAAAGTATCAGTAATCTGTATCGGCGAGTACTTGAAAAAAAAGTATCGGTACTTGTACTCGGTCTTAAAAAAGTGGTATCGGGACAACCCTAGTATAAATGGTATCCCTTTCCAAATAAGGGTGACACCAAGTCCCAAACAATCTTGCCGCTGCTTCCTATGTAGTCTGGGCAATTGGGGGGCTCCAAACTGCTATCTTTTCCCTCGTAAACCAGAAATCTTCATGTATAGCCTGTTGCACTGTCACAAAGCTTATACATCTTGACCCCATATCTGGCATGCTTACTGGGGAGATAATTTTTGAAATCAAGATAGCCAGAAAATTTAATCTGGGACTCATCAATGCAGATATCTTGATCGGGGATAAACAAGGCTGGAAATTTTTAGTTGAAGTGTTTTACGAGGGGTCGAATTTTATGGAGCAGCTCATGTTTAGGGTCACCCCGAGGACGACAGAGTTCATTGTCATTGAAATGCATGAGCTGCAATATCTGCTCGTACCTAGCCCTGGCCATGGCAGCAGAGAACACGGGCATATGGTGAATTGGGTCAGTGGACCAATATGACTGCAACTCACTCTTTTTAGTAATGCCCATGTTGAGGGATAGGCCCAGAAAGGTCCTAAATTCGGGAACCATTATAGGTCTCCAGCCAAATTGTCTGGGAAGGGGTGAATTCGGGTTTTGGGCTATGAATTGACCAGTGTATAAATTGCTTTGGTTCACAATAGATCTGTACAGATCTGTGAAAAAAAATTCAAGGGGCTTTAAATCTGCTGTTTCCACCTGAATTCTGGTTTGGCCAGTGAATGGTGGAAGTACGAGCGCTGCAGAATCTGTGGGCTGCCAATCAGGACTTGCAAGCACATCAGGAAGGGCACTACTTGTGCTAGCCACTGCACCAGCTTGAACTGCACTTATGTGACTCGCCACGTCACCAAGCGATACTGCAGTACTGGTTTGTCTACGACCAGGGTGTACTAGGCTGCTGGTGCTTGCCAGTTCACCAGGAGGATGAGCGGCACTAGTACTGACACTCTGCTACATACCAGTTTCATGCGGTTGTTGCACCTCAGCAACAGAAAAACGTGATCGGATACGCTTGACCTTAGCAGGGACCACTACTCCATCGTCAGAGCTATCTGTCGGGGTGCCGCTCTCTACAGGTTCAAATACTGAGCCTGAATCTGACAGTGAGGACTCCCCACTCTCATCTGTCATGCTCAGCATCCTGTCGGCCTCTTCACTAGTGTACCTTTCGTTTGACATTTCGGCCAATTAATATATAGGTAACTAATGCGACTCACAGGTAAAGGAGCACCTGGTTGTCAGAGGACTGTTTGTACCACTACAAAAAATTAACTGTTAGTGCTAGCAGGGATCAGGCCTGACTCTGCTAACGCTGCAGTTTTGTGTGCTGTGTTTTGTACGTGACAGTGATCTATTGATACTGCACTTGTGTGGGCTGGGCTTGGCGAAGGGGCTAAACTGGGCCGATCCTCCTAAAGCTACATGTCTGGGCTGATCCTCCTAAAGCTACATTTTTGGTAACACTATACTACTGGGGTTGCTAGTATAGATCTGATCAGATCCAAGATATTGATCTGTTCAGACAATATTCTAGTAAGGGAGGTGTATGGCGTGTGTTATAGCTACTGGCAATCAAAGGGTTAAAATCTGACGCTGTCTGGGATTGTCGCTAACTGACACTAACACCTAAATTGACGTTGACACTAACTAACACTAACTAGCTAACTAGCGTCACACAGGACACTAGTACAGTGATCAAAAAAAAAATCTGTACACTATACTAATGCCACTGTGACAGGGAGTGAAAGGGGGTGATCAAGGGGGGTACTCTAAACCTATCAAGGCCTACCACTAACTGCCCTAATACTGATTAGTGTCACCAATGCAGTGATCAGTAAACTGCACTTGGTGACACTGTGACAGAGAGTGACAGAGTTAACTGGGGGGGGGGGCAATCAGGGGGTGAAAATATGTGCTATGTGTACTGGTGTTAGTGTAGTGTTGGTGTACTCACTGTGAGATGCTTCTCTCCTGCATGCTGGAACCGAAAGGGCTCCAGGGCAGAGATTGCATCACTGTTTACATTACACAGGCATAGGAAGTTTGTCCATTGGTCAAAACCGATCAGCAGGTCCAGGCCATAAATCATTGGCCTGGACCTGTTGAGTGATCAGAGTCACATACCTGTATGTCACTTTGCGCAGCTGAGCCGCCCTGCCGCAGTAAATGTACTTGGGGCGGTCCGGATCTGGTTAAAGACGGCTATTCAGTTTAGCCCTGTCCACAATGCAAAGGGATAATACAAGAAAGGAAGACGTTCCGCAGCAGTTATCAGCTACTGTCCAGGTTACGTAGCTATGTAAGGGGGACTCTGATGGTCACATATGAATGTACGGGTGTTTTGCTGGGCACACATGGATGTAAAGGGGGATTCTGATGGGCATTCATGGATATAAGGAGCAACTCTTTATAAAACAGATTTTCATGTGTTCATAAACACTTTTGTAAAATATATGATGTGGCCCTTTGTACTCTGGTCTAGAGCAGGGGTCACCAAACTATGACCCACGGACCACATCTAGCCCGCTACAATATTTCATCTGGCCTAGGGACAGTGGTCTCAATGTGCAGAGGCTGTCTATGGTCTCTGCTTCTGATCTTGCCTTGCCTTGTCTTGCCATAAATTTTCAATTGGATTTAGTTCTGGACTTTGACTGGGCCATGCTGACACATGAATATGCTTTGATCTAATCCATTCCGTTGTAGCTCTGGCTGTATGTTTAGGGTCGTTGTTCTGCTGGAAGGTGAACCTCCGCCCCAGTCTCAAGTCGTTTGCAAACTCTTCTTCTTCTAAGATTGTCCTCTATTTGGCTCCATCCATCTTCCCATCAACTCTGACCAGCTTCCCTGTCCCTGCTGAAGAAAAGCATAACCACAACATGGTGCTGCCACCACCATGTTTTACAGTGGGGATGGTGTGTTCAGGGTGATGATCAGTGTTAGTTTTCTGCCACACACAGTTTGCTTTTAGGCCAAAAAGTTTAATTTTGGTCTCATCTGACCAAAGCACCTTCTTCCACATGTTTGCTGTGTCCCCCACATGGCTTCTCTTAAACTGCAAACGGGACTTCTTATGGCTTTCTTTCAACAATGGCTTTCTTCTTGCCACTCTTCCAAAAAGGCCAGATTTGTGGAGAGCACTACTAATAGTTGTCCTGTGGACAGATTCTCCCACCTGAGCTGTAGATCTCTGCAGCTCCTCCAGAGTTACCATGGGCCTCTTGGTTGCTTCTCTGATCAATGCTCTGCTTGCCCGGCTTGTCAGTTTAGGTGGACGGCAATGTCTTGGTAGGATTGCAGTTGAGCCATACGCTTTCCATTTTCAGATGATGGATTGAACAGTGCTCCGTGAGATGTTCAAAGCTTGAGATATTATTTTATAATCTAACCCTGCTTTAAACCTCTCCACAACAATGGTAGTTGCTTGCCATGTCCACAGCTAGTGTGCAGCCCCAGGAACAGAAGTCTAGGGATCTCACCAAATGCGTCTGGGAGAAACCGAAAACTCATGATGGTGTAACTCTTTAGCATCTACCAAAAACTTAAATATCAGATCTGGCTGGACTGACCCTTTAAAAACACATCATTCCTTTTCGATCACACAATGCTGACTTGATGTGTAACAAGCATGAATATAAACATTTCCTTCTTACCAACAGCAATTATTAGGTCTCTTTCTTCAAAGGACACTTGTGTAACAACATTTTGTGTTCAAGCTGGCAGTAGATCAAGAGAGCAGTGCAGGGACTGTTTAACAATGTGCTGGTTGCCTTGTGGATCTGTTATTGTACAATAAACTCTTGCAAAGAATTCCTGAGCTTGGAGCTCCTCTTCTGCCTGGCTTAGTTCCCACATGGAAAAAAGACAAGTAACCCTTAATTAATGGGTGAAGATTAGGCTCCCAAATACTGCAATTAGTGCTCTCCTAAAAGAGATAATCCTTTTACCCCCTGCCATTCACCCCAGCAGCAGTGTACCAGGCCAAAAATTCGGTCTTACTTTTTAATTCTTCGGAAGCTGTGATTCATTAGAAAGCTTAGTTGTTATTCTGTTCATGTATCACTTAAGTTTTCTTTACTTGTACGGTGAAACAAACTTAAAGTGCACCTGTGCCCTGACCATGGACGTTTAACTATTTTCATTCTTAGCAAGCAGTACAAGAGCTTTAAAACAAGACATAATTGACTTATGTAGCTGAATTAAAGGTAAAGTTATTCCTTCCCAAAGATCCTTAAAGCGGAGGTTCAAACAAAAATGGAACCTCCGCTTTTGGAACCCTCCCCCCTCACATTTGGCACCTTTCAGGGGGGAGGGCGATGCAGATACCTGTATAATACAAGTATTTGCACCCACTTCCGCGGGAGTCTACGCCTCTTAACGCCCCCCGCTGTCTGCTGGTAAACACACGGGTCCCAGAGACAGCAAGGACCATCCAGATTGAGCAGCGTGACTCGCGCATGCGCAGTAGGGAACTGGAAAGTGAAGCCGCAACACTTCACTTCCTGATACCCTCACCGAGGATGGCGGCGGCAGCAGCTGAGAGCCAAGCGATTGATCAGCTTCGGCTGCCGCCATCGCGGGCACCCTGGATGGGTAAGTGTCCTTATTTTAAAAGTCAGCAGCTGCAGTATTTGTAGCTGCTGACTTTTATAAAAAAAAATTTGGGGGGGAAGCTCCGCTTCAAGCCCTGGTTCACATTGGTACAATTTGACATGCGATTTGACATGTCAAATTGGCTGCAATTGCCGGCAATGACACCATCCTAATCGATGCGACGCTGCATCTGCGGCCCTGCACCGATTTCAAAAAGTAGTTTCTGTACTACTTTTTGCAATTTCGGGCTGCGATTTAGATTGACATCTGTGCAGAAACCTGCACAGATGTCTCTGAAATCATGGCCGAAATCGGGACTGACATGTGGGAGTAAAAGCGGAACTCCCACAGCTTCATTCCCGCAGCACAGTGTGAACCTGGGCTAAAGATCACAACAAAGACTCTAGAGAATTAGTTTCAGACAGTTTGTAACAGTTTAGAACAGGGGTGCCCAAACTTTTGAAGAGTGAAAGCCACTTAAGCGACTTGGTAACCGGTTGCGGGTCACAATGAGCGGAGCCGTCGGATAAAAGGTCTGTGTCCACTCTGCACCCACTCTACTCTATGGGCCCTCCAACCCTATCCGCCCAGACAGAAGGGGACAGCTCTCTTTCTGTTTTTAGCAGATTGGATTGGAGGTAGATGGTTGTAAATGGACACAAATCTTTACATCTGCCGCTCAATAGAGGTGAATCAATGGTCTGATTGGTTCTGTCTGAAAAGCAGACAGACGGACCCGATCGGACTGATTGTGTGAAAGGAGACTAAAGCTGCTTTCACACTGATTTGCTGCGGTTGACCCGCACCACGGGTGCAGCGCAGTACACCTGTGCCTTTTCTGTGGGATAGCTGCACTTTGCCATATAATTCTATAATATCTTGCAGGTGTGGTGCACTTTCTGAAAGTGCACCAAACCCGCAGGTAATAATAGAAGTCTATGTCTCAGTGCAGGATCCTGTGGATCAGTTTGAAAGCAGCCCAGTGTAGCTAGTGTACCAGTGTAGAGAACAGATACTGTATGCCCACTTCTGTTTGATTTTAATTGAAAACTGACCTGAATTTTCATTTCTCTCTCAGGATTCCTGCAGGTATCGCTGGCTACTGCTGCCCCCCAGGTGGGTATGGCTGGCTGCTGCTGCTGTCCCCCAGGCGGGTATGGCTGGCTGCTGCTCCTGTCCCCCAGGGTGCGTATGGTTGGCAGCTGCTGCTGTCCCCCAGGTCGCGTATGGCTGGCAGGTGCTGCTGACTGTCCCCCAGGGCAGGTATGGCTGGGGGCTGTTGCTGACTGTCCCCCAGGGCAGGTATGGCTGGGGGCTGTTGCTGACTGTCCCCCAGGGCAGGTATGGCTGGGGGCTGTTGCTGGCTGTCTCCTAGGGCAGGTATGGCTGGCGGCTGCTGCTGGCTGTCCCCCAGGGTGGGTATGGCTGGCAGCTGCTGTCCCAAGATGAGGAGTGCATTTGGTATCACTCACTCGCTTTACTGGAAACATCAGCTCTGCTCTCTACTGCAGCTGCATGCTTCCTCTACAGCTGGCTCCATTCTTCACACTAATGCTCGGGGATGGTGGGTTGGGAACCCGCGATCTGGGCTTGCCAACCCACCATTTCAGAACAGGAGGTGGCAGGCCACATCAGAGTGTGGCCTGTGAGCCAGCAGCTGGGTACCCCTGGCTTAGAAACACCTGCTGTGTGTACATTAGAGGTTTGGCAGGTTGGCAAGATTCTGCTCTCATAGAAAAACACAATACCTTTGTTGTAAACTTTAAAGATTAATTTCTTCACAATACAGGGGTATGCCTGTATATAGACACAGAGATGAGTGTGGGTTTGTTTTATAGTACTTTTATTGTTTGTTCAGAAAATGCAAATACTTTATTTTTCCTGATCTAGCCACAGGTTCCCCCATAAGTGAGTTTAGCAGATATTCAAATTTAAAAATTTTTAAATTTAGGAACACCTTAGGCTACATTTACACCGGCGATTTAGGCAGGTGCGAATTGTGGCATGAATCAGAGTTTCCTGCTGCGGCCCTGACCATCTAGTTGTGGCTGCCGACCCTGTTCACTGTAATGACAGCTCACCGGCAGTGATCGCTGCTGGACCACTTTTAACTACGCCTACAAAATTATACACCACTAGGGTAGAAAAGAAACGATGAAGCATGCTTAGCAAGCCATGATTGGTGATTGTGGTCTAATTGGGCAGTGGGAGATGTGAGGTATGGTTAATTAAAGCCTGAGCCTACTCTTCTCTGGGTGAGAAGCACACAGAGTGCAGGGGTCAGTAGTGTGTAATGCACAGAGTGTGGGGGTCAAGAGTAAGTAATTCACAAAATGCAGGATACAGGAGTGTGGCTTGCACAGAGTTCAGAGGTGTGTAACACACAGTACAGGGGTCAGGAGTAAGTAATGAAGAGAGGGAATGGGTCAGGAATATGAAATGCAAAGAGTTCTGGGGTCAGTAGTGTGTGATGCACAAAGTGCAAGGGTAAGGGATGTGTAACATGCATAGTGCATGAATCAGGTGCAAGTACATACAGGGTACAGGGGTCAGGAGTAAGCAATGCACATTAATAATAATATTTTACAGCATTTTTATAGCACCAACAGTTTGCGCAGCACTTTGCAATATAAAGAGAGACAATACATCAAAAATACAATTCAACACAAGAGGGTACAATCTAATAGGGAGGGGATGGTGAAACAAATGTAGTAACCATGAGTGATGAACTGATAAGGGAGGTAGAAGATATGGTTGCTAGCTGAATGCAGGATAGGCCTCCCTGAAGAGATGAGTTTTCAGGGATCAGCTAAAAGTGGACAGAGTAGACGATAACTGGACAGATTGGGGTAGAGCAAAGGTCATGACTGTGTAATGCACAGAGTGCAGGGGTCAGGACTGTGTATTCCACAGAGTGCAGGGGTCAAGAGTAAGTATTTGCAGAGAGTGCAGAAGACTATACTGCATAACACACAGAGTTCAGGGGTCAGCAGTGTGTAATAAATTGCAAGGATCAGGTATGTAAAGTACAGAGTGCAAGGGTCAGGACTGTGTAAAGCAGCTGAGTTTATAGGTCAGTAGTAACACAGGAGATTTCAGGGGTCAGTAGTAACGCAGCAAAGTTTAGGGGTCTGTAGTAAGTAATGCAGCAGCGTTCAGGGGTCAGTAGTAATACAGCAGCATTCAGGGGTCAATAGTAGCAAAACTGAGTGCAGGAGTCAGTAGTAAGTACTGCAGCATAGTTAATGGGTCATTAGTAAGTAACGCAGCAGTGTTCAGAAGTCACTAGTAAGTAATGCAGCAGAATCCAGGGGTCAAAAGTTTCTGTACTACTTTTTGCAATTTCGGGCTGCGATTTAGATTGACATCTGTGCAGAAACCTGCACAGATGTCTCTGAAATCATGGCCGAAATCGGGACTGACATGTGGGAGTAAAAGCGGAACTCCCACAGCTTCATTCCCGCAGCACAGTGTGAACCTGGGCTAAAGATCACAACAAAGACTCTAGAGAATTAGTTTCAGACAGTTTGTAACAGTTTAGAACAGGGGTGCCCAAACTTTTGAAGAGTGAAAGCCACTTAAGCGACTTGGTAACCGGTTGCGGGTCACAATGAGCGGAGCCGTCGGATAAAAGGTCTGTGTCCACTCTGCACCCACTCTACTCTATGGGCCCTCCAACCCTATCCGCCCAGACAGAAGGGGACAGCTCTCTTTCTGTTTTTAGCAGATTGGATTGGAGGTAGATGGTTGTAAATGGACACAAATCTTTACATCTGCCGCTCAATAGAGGTGAATCAATGGTCTGATTGGTTCTGTCTGAAAAGCAGACAGACGGACCCGATCGGACTGATTGTGTGAAAGGAGACTAAAGCTGCTTTCACACTGATTTGCTGCGGTTGACCCGCACCACGGGTGCAGCGCAGTACACCTGTGCCTTTTCTGTGGGATAGCTGCACTTTGCCATATAATTCTATAATATCTTGCAGGTGTGGTGCACTTTCTGAAAGTGCACCAAACCCGCAGGTAATAATAGAAGTCTATGTCTCAGTGCAGGATCCTGTGGATCAGTTTGAAAGCAGCCCAGTGTAGCTAGTGTACCAGTGTAGAGAACAGATACTGTATGCCCACTTCTGTTTGATTTTAATTGAAAACTGACCTGAATTTTCATTTCTCTCTCAGGATTCCTGCAGGTATCGCTGGCTACTGCTGCCCCCCAGGTGGGTATGGCTGGCTGCTGCTGCTGTCCCCCAGGCGGGTATGGCTGGCTGCTGCTCCTGTCCCCCAGGGTGCGTATGGTTGGCAGCTGCTGCTGTCCCCCAGGTCGCGTATGGCTGGCAGGTGCTGCTGACTGTCCCCCAGGGCAGGTATGGCTGGGGGCTGTTGCTGACTGTCCCCCAGGGCAGGTATGGCTGGGGGCTGTTGCTGACTGTCCCCCAGGGCAGGTATGGCTGGGGGCTGTTGCTGGCTGTCTCCTAGGGCAGGTATGGCTGGCGGCTGCTGCTGGCTGTCCCCCAGGGTGGGTATGGCTGGCAGCTGCTGTCCCAAGATGAGGAGTGCATTTGGTATCACTCACTCGCTTTACTGGAAACATCAGCTCTGCTCTCTACTGCAGCTGCATGCTTCCTCTACAGCTGGCTCCATTCTTCACACTAATGCTCGGGGATGGTGGGTTGGGAACCCGCGATCTGGGCTTGCCAACCCACCATTTCAGAACAGGAGGTGGCAGGCCACATCAGAGTGTGGCCTGTGAGCCAGCAGCTGGGTACCCCTGGCTTAGAAACACCTGCTGTGTGTACATTAGAGGTTTGGCAGGTTGGCAAGATTCTGCTCTCATAGAAAAACACAATACCTTTGTTGTAAACTTTAAAGATTAATTTCTTCACAATACAGGGGTATGCCTGTATATAGACACAGAGATGAGTGTGGGTTTGTTTTATAGTACTTTTATTGTTTGTTCAGAAAATGCAAATACTTTATTTTTCCTGATCTAGCCACAGGTTCCCCCATAAGTGAGTTTAGCAGATATTCAAATTTAAAAATTTTTAAATTTAGGAACACCTTAGGCTACATTTACACCGGCGATTTAGGCAGGTGCGAATTGTGGCATGAATCAGAGTTTCCTGCTGCGGCCCTGACCATCTAGTTGTGGCTGCCGACCCTGTTCACTGTAATGACAGCTCACCGGCAGTGATCGCTGCTGGACCACTTTTAACTACGCCTACAAAATTATACACCACTAGGGTAGAAAAGAAACGATGAAGCATGCTTAGCAAGCCATGATTGGTGATTGTGGTCTAATTGGGCAGTGGGAGATGTGAGGTATGGTTAATTAAAGCCTGAGCCTACTCTTCTCTGGGTGAGAAGCACACAGAGTGCAGGGGTCAGTAGTGTGTAATGCACAGAGTGTGGGGGTCAAGAGTAAGTAATTCACAGAATGCAGGATACAGGAGTGTGGCTTGCACAGAGTTCAGAGGTGTGTAACACACAGTACAGGGGTCAGGAGTAAGTAATGAAGAGAGGGAATGGGTCAGGAATATGAAATGCAAAGAGTTCTGGGGTCAGTAGTGTGTGATGCACAAAGTGCAAGGGTAAGGGATGTGTAACATGCATAGTGCATGAATCAGGTGCAAGTACATACAGGGTACAGGGGTCAGGAGTAAGCAATGCACATTAATAATAATATTTTACAGCATTTTTATAGCACCAACAGTTTGCGCAGCACTTTGCAATATAAAGAGAGACAATACATCAAAAATACAATTCAACACAAGAGGGTACAATCTAATAGGGAGGGGATGGTGAAACAAATGTAGTAACCATGAGTGATGAACTGATAAGGGAGGTAGAAGATATGGTTGCTAGCTGAATGCAGGATAGGCCTCCCTGAAGAGATGAGTTTTCAGGGATCAGCTAAAAGTGGACAGAGTAGACGATAACTGGACAGATTGGGGTAGAGCAAAGGTCATGACTGTGTAATGCACAGAGTGCAGGGGTCAGGACTGTGTATTCCACAGAGTGCAGGGGTCAAGAGTAAGTATTTGCAGAGAGTGCAGAAGACTATACTGCATAACACACAGAGTTCAGGGGTCAGCAGTGTGTAATAAATTGCAAGGATCAGGTATGTAAAGTACAGAGTGCAAGGGTCAGGACTGTGTAAAGCAGCTGAGTTTATAGGTCAGTAGTAACACAGGAGATTTCAGGGGTCAGTAGTAACGCAGCAAAGTTTAGGGGTCTGTAGTAAGTAATGCAGCAGCGTTCAGGGGTCAGTAGTAATACAGCAGCATTCAGGGGTCAATAGTAGCAAAACTGAGTGCAGGAGTCAGTAGTAAGTACTGCAGCATAGTTAATGGGTCATTAGTAAGTAACGCAGCAGTGTTCAGAAGTCACTAGTAAGTAATGCAGCAGAATCCAGGGGTCAAAATTTTGCATATAGTGTGTCAGTACATATCAGTGTGTCACATAATGTGTCTTTTCCCTCTCAACACCTTGGGCCATGGTGCTTGGTGTCAGCAATTGACGGTGATGGGTTGTAATTGGCAATCCAGGACCAGCAGGCTCTCCACAGTATGCACAGACACCTGCATCAAACCACGTTTTCATCCATGTGATGGCAATCACCCTGGCAAGGTGACCCCAGGAGCTGCTTCTACACCACAGGACAAAGCCCCTCCAACTGCCATATTGCTAGGGCCCCAAGCTGGGTAGTGGGGGTGAATGTGTAGTATATTCTACACTAAAGTCACATTATGGACCAGGTCCTGAGTTTTCTTGTATCTTCTCTGCAGAGTTCCTGCTGAACCGGTTGAATTTTGATCTGTCTTTGGCTGACTTAAGGGGTCCTTCATCTGCTGTCTAAGTCACCACTTGGCTAACTTTCAATTGGTTGATGAGTGGTCAGGTACTCTCAGGTTTCAGAAGACTGCTGTGGCATTAGGACTTATTGCAGAAATTGTGTTACTGGCAGAGTTACTAGGTAAAAAAAAAGAGTTTGCAAGAAGTCGTGTGGGGGACACAGCAAACATGTGGAAGAAGGTGTTCTGGTCAGATGAGACCAAAATTGAACTTTTTGGCCTAAATCAAAACGCTACGTGTGGCAGATAACTAACGATGCACATCACCCTGAACACCCCATCCCCACCGTGAAACATGGTGGTGGCAGCATCATGTTGTGGGGATGCTTTTCTTCAGCAGGGAAAGTGAAGCTGGTCATAGTTGATGGGAAGATGGATGAAGCCAAATACAGGGCAGTCTTAGAAGAAAACCTGTAATGTCCTGTACACACAAATGGAATTTCCGTCAGAAAAACCTTGGATGGTTTTTCCGATGGAATTCCGCTCAAGCTTGCCTTGCATACACACGGTCACACAAAAGTTCTCTGAACTTTCGACCATCAAGAACGCTGTGACGTACAACACTACGACGAGCCGAGAAAATTAAGTTCAATGCTTCCGAGCATGCGTCGAATTGTTTCCGAGCATGCGTAGGAATTTTGCGCGTCGGAATTGCTACAGACGATCGGAATTTCCGATAGGAACTTTTTCTGTCAGGAAAATAGAGAACCTGCTCTCAATCTTTTGCTGGTGGAAATTCCGCCAGCAAAAGTCCGATGGAGCATTCACACGGTCGGAATTTCCTACCAAAAGCTCACATCGGACATTTGCTGACAGAATTTCCAATCCTGTGTACGAGGCATTAGAGTCCGCAGAAGACTTGAGAATGGGGCGGAGGTTCACCTTCCAGCAAGACAACGACCCTAAACGTACAGTCAGAGCTACAACTGAATGGGCTAGATCAAAGCATATTCATGCATTAGAATGGCCCAGTCAAAGTCCAGACCTAAATCCAATTGAGAATCTGTGGCAGGACTTGAAAATTGCTGTTCACAGACGCTTTCCATCCAATCTGATGGAGCTTGAGCTATTTTGCCAAAGAAGAATGGGCAAAAATGTCACTCTCTAGATGTGAAAAGCTGGTAGAGACATCCCCAAAAAGACTTGCAGCTGTAACTGCAGCAAAAGGTGGTTCTACAAAGTATTGACTTGGGGGGGCTGAATACAAATGCACGCCACACTTTTCACATATTTATTTGTAAAAAAAAAATTAAAACCATTTATTATTTTCCTTCCACTTCACAGTTATGTGCCACTTTGGGTTGGTCTATCGCATAAAATCCCAATAAATTACATTTACGTTTTTGCGTTTAGTGGGTTACCTAAACACGGTCCCAGACCACACCCAAGGGTTACCTAGGTGTGGTTTGGGACCATGCTCAGGTAACCCAATAAAAGTGCCAGTTTTTTGGACTTTCTAAAAGGTTTGTGTAGGGCTCAACAGACATAAGTATCATTGGAGCAAATAGTGAGCTTACATATATTGGTTAAAATATGGAATTACATCTGCATAAGGAGACTCCTGACCTACTAATATTTATCATGCCAGAACCCCACCCCAGTGCTCATCATTCCGCTGAGTCAGCTGGCACAAATACATGGTGCTTTCAGGTATTGGGAAACACATGGCAGTGTTCCACTTTAGCAAATAATTGACTTCTAAAGTTCCCTGAATTGACACTAGGCATGTCCCCTGACCAAAAAAGACTTTAGCCTTTGAGGTGGCTAGTGCTATGTCTTATCAACAGCTACCGGAGAGTTACAGCTGAAAGCTATAATACTTGCCTGCCAGTTGCCTGTTTGTTGCAACTCCAACTGTCTGGACTACTCTCTTATTTGCTGCCTGCCAAAACCCTCGCCTGGACCTGACTACTTCTATGCTTGTTGCCTGCCTCAACCTTGGCTTGGACCCTGACTACTCTTTTGCTTACTACCTGATCTGACCTCTACCCAGATACCCAACTGCTGCCCTTAATCTGTTCTGTCTCCTCAATGTAGCCATCTTACTTCTGTGATTCCTTGGTGGGGCAAGCCAGAGGGCCATGACCTGCTGACAGTTAGCAGCAACCAAATAGACTTGGGGCCACTAAGGTCACCAGCTCGTCACTCCTTGTTGGGTGCTTTGACTAAAACCACTTAAGCTGGCTATAAATGGATCGAATCTCAGCCGGTTCGGCAGAGACTGGCCAAGATTCAATCCATCTATGGGCAGGCTGGTTGTACTGAAGTTGATCCATCTATTGACTTCAGTACAAACAGCCTGTCAGATTTCTTGCATGTGTTTACTGCCAGTGGTTATAGCCGACAGCAGTGACCATTGTGTTTAGCCAGCAGTGAAAAGTTCCCCGTTCTCCCCGCCGGCAGAACATAATAGCACTGCGGAGGGGTTTTCCCCATCAACACAGTCAGTGTTCAGCCGACAGGCAGAACGGGGAACCTTTCACTGCTGGCTGAACACAATGGGAATCTAGCAATCTTTCCTTCCAGAGGTGGAAGGAAAGAAAATTGCATAATCTAGGGGCCGCTTTAGACTCTACACCTTGGGGAGCATGTGTCAGTATCAGTGACATGAATGACCAAGATGACAGTATCTTTTTGCTAAGTGGTAGGGTAGAAGCTAAGAGACTGCTTACAAGCATTGTGGATCTATAACTAAATTACTATTTTTTGCACTTGAGTAAGTTAAAATTGCTTAGCCCGTACTGCCCAAACTCCAAAAAGTTGAATGGAAGTGAGAAGAAAAGGGATAAACATCCATTGAACATACAAGCTTTTCTCTTCTCTGACATGTGAATGAAGCCTCTGGAAAGAAGCCAAACACCTCCTCTCTGGCAAGTTGTTGTTGGAGGGACAAGAGAAAAGTTTGCTTTTTTTTCTCTCTTCGAGAGTACAGGAGGTCCATCCTTGAAGCTGACCCAGCATTATTGTAGCATATGGTGAGCCAATATATAGATCAGCTGGGTGTATTTGGAAATGCAAAGAATTTCTTGCTGTTAGACTTGTCAGTAAATGAGATTTGCTCCCCTAAACCTTGAAAGACTGCAAAGAATTATTGAACAAATTCTTGTGGGTAATAATGGCACTCAATGTTCCTGGGCTGATAGCCATCATCGTTTTCTATGCAATGACTTTGGCCACTGGTCTGTGGGCAGCCTGGAGAGCCAAAAAGAGCGAGAAGAACAAAAAGGGGACGGAGGTAGCTATTGTCGGAGGAAGAAACCTGAATATGTTTGTGGGACTCTTCACAACTACTGGTAAGATCATCACTTGATTTATAGATAAAATAATTATAAGAAAAATATTTATCAGAAAAAATGTTTTAAGAAAAATGTGAAAGGGACACAATTTTGAAAATTCTGTTTTATCCTGCTGTCCAGAAAAAGAGACAATGTCAGGGGTTGGGACAAATTATAACTGGTTACTATGGAAATTATTATTTTAAATAATACCCAATATCTAATATTATTATATATATACTATTAAATATAGTATAATATAGTATTATTTAATATGTAATATATTTATTATATAATATATATATACAGTATATATATAATATAAACTAAGCAATGATTGTCACTGATTAACAGTTCAGTAAAAGTAAACCTATAAATTTAAGTTTTCAATTTTAAAATGTTTATTTCTAGTGACATTAGTGACCACATAAAAATCCAAATGGATTTTGGACCACGAAAAAAATTAAATAGATGTTTCATATTTCTTATTACTGTACAATTTAAATTAAACATGTCTCTATGGTATTCCAACTAAACCTTCAATAAAAAATAAGTAAGTGGAGGTAATGTAGTTAGAACTGTATGTCAGAGTGATCAGTAGATGCAGAGATAATGGCAGCTGCAGTTATATGCAGATCTCTTTTCTTACAACAGGGCAGTTTGGCTTTACCTGTTTTAGCCTGTCTACAACAAATCAAGCCTGTCTACTGTAATGCAGCTTTTCTCAACCATATTATTATTAAAGAACCCTTGAAATAACTGTTAGGTTTTTAGGGAACTCCTCTACAGCTATGGTTTTTAGGGAACTCCTCTACAACTAGGGTACATTACAGTGATAGGTAATTTGTAGATATTAAATTAAACATGTGGTGTTACTTATTTGTATTTGACACCCAGGAAATATTTTTAACAATTCTCCACTCCATAAGACAAATAAACTGTTTTCAGTGATTATCTTGACATGAAAGAATATTATTATATATATTATATTAATATTATTATGTCCAGTAAATGAAACACAGACAGTAGATCCTGTAGTATGCCTTTACATTGGTGGAC
Source organism: Lithobates clamitans (assembly GCA_037952925.1). Lineage (NCBI taxonomy): Eukaryota > Metazoa > Chordata > Amphibia > Anura > Ranidae > Lithobates > Lithobates clamitans. The sequence goes on along the minus strand of JBBGZY010001655.1, from coordinate 2,168,701 downwards.
AATAGAAAGGTGGCATTTTACATGTTATTTGTTGGTCAGCCCAAAAGCGCCACCATTACTTTGAGATAAGTGGAAAAGTACAAGCTTATATTGATGGTCCTTTTAGAAGTGCTCCTCTTGCTGAGGTCATCACTGCTGACAAGCTCAAGGAACCCCAAGCAACCTCTGGAATAACCCTAGGATTTCACTGAACCCTTGTTGAGAAAGGCTGCTTAATGTGAGCTTTTCTTCACTGATCAATAGTATAGTGGAGCCCTTTTAAAACACATGTAGTCAAAACTCTCATTCCATTACATATCCCAAAAATAAATGGATTATTACTCATTATAAGGCAAATCCAGAACTGCTGGTGTATAGTGCAAGTATAGCCTAATATAGTGCTAAGCATTGATTTGATTGGAGGGCTTTTGATTCCTGTTGTCCCTTCTCACCATAGTTTTAATTGTTATCCTTACTCATTTATCAATGGCAGGCTTGAGGGATGGAAAAATTAGAACTTTACATTCAATTTCAACTGCTTGTAACTCTGGATCTATTGATTATATGGTCATGTGCATTTCAGAGAAGGTTTCTGCTTAGAGATTTGTTAAGCACATTAAATAATGAACACCCTAAAAGTTGCATCTTAACCACTTCAATACAGGGCACTTTCACCCCCTTCTTGCCAAGGTAATTTTTCAGCTTTCAGCGATGTCGCACTTTGAATGACAATTGCGCGGTCATGCAATACTGTATCCAAATTAATTTTTAATCCTTTTCTTCACACAAATAGAGCTTTCTTTTGGTGGTATTTAATCGCTGCTGGGTTTTTTATTTTTTTCTAAAAAAGAAAAGAAAAAAGACCGAAAATTTTGAAAAAAAAGTTTTTCTTAGTTTCTGTCAGTCAATTTTGCAAATAAGTAATTTTTCTCCTTCGCTGATGTGTGCTGATGAGGCTGCACTTATGGGCACTCATAAGCTGTACTGATGGGCACTGATGAGGTGGCACTTATGGGCACTGATTAGGTGGCACTGATGAGGAGGCACTAATATGCTGCACTGATAGGTGGCACTGATATGCTGAACTGATTAGCACTGATAGGTGGCACTGATGGGCACTGGTGGGCACTGATAGGAGGCACGGATAGGCAGCACTGATGGACGGCACTCATGGGAGGCGCTGATGGGCATTGATAGGCAGCACTGAAGAGCAGGCACTGATGGGCACTGAAAGGCAGCACTGACTGGCATCACTAATGGGCACTGATTGGTGTCACTGATGGGCACTGATTGGTGTCACTGATGGGCACTGATTTGTGTCACAAATTGGCACTGATTGGTGGCACTGAAGGGCACTGCTGGGGCTTTACTGTAATCAGGGCACTGATGATCATTCCCCTAATTACATGCCCTGGTCTCCCCCGATCGTCTCTCCTCGCCACACACTCTGTCAGTGTGAGGCGAGGAGAGCCAATCACTGGCACTTCCGCATTTATATATGACCAGTTGTGATTGGACACAGCCGATTACATGGTTAAAGAGCCGCATCTGCTCTTTACAGAGATCTGGGTCATGCAGTGTCCTAAGAACATGGGGTGGCCGTGCTGCACCCCCCCTGCAAGCACGGACGTTCTGGGGCGCCGTCATATAACGTCATATAACATAGAACTAGAGCCGCACTGCTCCTTCGTCATTTGACCGTGGGCGGGCAGCTAGTGGTAAAATGCAAAATTGCAATCTATATCCACTACCTGATTCACTGGCAACAAACTAAAAGGCAAGCAGAGAATGTAGGGAGTAAATTGTGATCCTAAAATGGGTCCCATGCAGCCCACAGGAGTAGCTAAGCCACATCTGTGTCTGAAATGATAAAAAAAGAATCAAGCCAGTGCACAAGGGTCGATAGGAGTACTTACTAGTTATTGTCACAAACAGTATTTAAAACATAAAACAAAACATTTAGCAATACTCATATATTAAAACATGTTTGACTATCTGTCTATCTTGTAAGCAGGTTGAAAATAGCCAGTTAGGTGATGTCCTGAACGGGAGGGTAAGAGTTAGTGCTTTCCCAGTTCTTTGTTTTTTTGGTCAATGTCTCTTACTACTACTGATATGTAAAAGTCATCAGAACTTGGGGTTCACCCCAAAGTCACCAGCTGCTGAAAAATGCCACAGATGGACTCTGTATTATACATGGACTCTACCTTTGCAGGTATGCCAGGGCAGTAGGGATGAGCTTCGTGTTCGAGTCGAACCCATGTTCGACTCGAACATCGGCTGTTCGGTCGTTCGCCGAATTGCGAACGATATGGGCCGTTCACGCCAAATTCGTGTGGCGCGTCACGGCCCATAATTCACTGCGGCATCGCAGTGCATTGCTTGCTGATGATTGGCCAAGCATGCACTATGACCCGCATGCTTGGCCAATCACAGCGCTGCCTGAACAGAGAGCCGTAATTGGCCAAAGCCAAGGAGGCTTTGGCCAATTATGGCTCAGGGGATTTAGTACACGCCCCACACTATATAAGGCCGCCTGCATGGCGGCCCTGTGTAGTGTGTGTTCCGGCGTTGAAAGAGATAGACAGAGAGACAGTGTCATTTGATTTGAGTTAGATAGATTAGGCAGAACAGTCAGTCAGTTAGCTGCACTTACAGTGTATTGTGTATATATATGCATCCCAGGTGTTGCATATATATATATACACTGTATTCAGTTTAGCTAGATCCGTTCCTGTTATCTTCTAGACTATTTACATTTAGTGCAGTGCGTCCTGCTCACAGTGTTCAGCTAGATCCGTTCCTGTTATCTTCCTACTGACAGGCAGGCTTGTCTTGTTACAGTATTAACAGCTACCTATAGAAAATTACTGGTGTTCTTTTGATCCTATTAGTACCACGGTCAGGCAGTTAGACTATTTACATTTAGTAAAGTGCGTCCTGCTCACAGTGTTCAGCTCGATCCGTTCCTGTTATCTTCTAGACTATTTACATTTAGTGCAGTGCATCCTGCTCACAGTGTTCAGCTAGATCCGTTCCTGTTATCTTCCTACTGACAGGCAGGCTTGTCTTGTTACAGTATATAAAGCTACCTGAAGAAAATTACTGGTGTTCTTTTGATCCTATTAGTACCACGGTCAGGCAGCTAGACTATTTACATTTAGTGCAGTGCGTCCTGCTCACAGTGTTCAGCTAGATCCGTTCCTGTTATCTTCCTACTGACAGGCAGGCTTGTCTTGTTACAGTATTTACAGCTACCTAAAGAAAATTACTGGTGTTCTTTTGATCCTATTAGTACCACGGTCAGGCAGCTAGACTATTTACATTTAGTACAGTGCGTCCTGCTCACAGTGTTCAGCTAGATCCATTCCTGTTATCTTCTAGACTATTTACATTTAGTGCAGTGCGTCCTGCTCACAGTGTTCAGCTAGATCCGTTCCTGTTATCTTCCTACTGACAGGCAGGCTTGTCTTGTTACAGTATTAACAGCTACCTAAAGAAAATTACTGGTGTTCTTTTGATCCTATTAGTACCACGGTCAGGCAGCTAGACTATTTACATTTAGTAAAGTGCGTCCTGCTCACAGTGTTCAGCTAGATCCGTTCCTGTTATCTTCTAGACTATTTACATTTAGTGCAGTGCGTCCTGCTCACAGTGTTCAGCTAGATCCATTCCTGTTATCTTCCTACTGACAGGCAGGCTTGTCTTGTTACAGTATATAAAGCTACCTGAAGAAAATTACTGGTGTTCTTTTGATCCTATTAGTACCACGGTCAGGCAGCTAGACTATTTACATTTAGTGCAGTGCGTCCTGCTCACAGTGTTCAGCTAGATCCGTTCCTGTTATCTTCCTACTGACAGGCAGGCTTGTCTTGTTACAGTATATAAAGCTACCTGAAGAAAATTACTGGTGTTCTTTTGATCCTATTAGTACCACGGTCAGGCAGCTAGACTATTTACATTTAGTGCAGTGCGTCCTGCTCACAGTGTTCAGCTAGATCCGTTCCTGTTATCTTCCTACTGACAGGCAGGCTTGTCTTGTTACAGTATATAAAGCTACCTGAAGAAAATTACTGGTGTTCTTTTGATCCTATTAGTACCACGGTCAGGCAGCTAGACTATTTACATTTAGTGCAGTGCGTCCTGCTCACAGTGTTCAGCTAGATCCGTTCCTGTTATCTTCCTACTGACAGGCAGGCTTGTCTTGTTACAGTATATAAAGCTACCTGAAGAAAATTACTGGTGTTCTTTTGATCCTATTAGTACCACGGTCAGGCAGCTAGACTATTTACATTTAGTGCAGTGCGTCCTGCTCACAGTGTTCAGCTAGATCCGTTCCTGTTATCTTCCTACTGACAGGCAGGCTTGTCTTGTTACAGTATATAAAGCTACCTGAAGAAAATTACTGGTGTTCTTTTGATCCTATTAGTACCACGGTCAGGCAGCTAGACTATTTACATTTAGTGCAGTGCGTCCTGCTCACAGTGTTCAGCTAGATCCGTTCCTGTTATCTTCCTACTGACAGGCAGGCTTGTCTTGTTAAAGTATTTACAGCTACCTAAAGAAAATTACTGGTGTTCTTTTCATCCTATTAGTACCACGGTCAGGCAGCTAGACTATTTACAGTTAGTGCAGTGCGTCCTGCTCACAGTGTTCAGCTAAACCTACAAGTTAGTGGGGTGCGTCCACCTCACAGTGTTCAGCTAAAGCTACCTGTAGAAGGTTGGTGGTGTTCTCATACTACAGGCAGGCAGTTGATTTTGCTAGCTGCAGTATATATATATATATATATATATATATATATATATATATATATATATATATCCCAGCTTAGTGCAGCTACAGGCCATTAGTATGTCTGGAAGGCCGAGAAGGAGAGGCAGACAGTCACAAGCCAATAAGAGAGGGCAAGCAGGCTCTGTGTCTAATACTGGTCATGGAGACGGTGCATCCTCATCAGCACGTGGCCATGGGACACGCTTGGCCTTTTTTTCGGCAGCTGGCCGCGTTGAGCCGCAACATGCGGAAGACTTGGTCGAGTGGATGACCAAGCCGTCCTCATCCTCCTCATCCTCTCTCACCCATGCCCAGGGTGCTTTGTCTGGCAAAGCAGCGGCCTCTTCCCTCAGCTCAATGTCATCAGTGACTCCTTCCCTAGCTCCACCATGTCCTCCTGAGGAATCCCTCAAACTGTTTGACTACAGTGTTGGGTACATGCTCCAGGAGGATGCCCAGCGTTTGGAAGGCTCTGATGATGATACTGAGCTCGATGAAGGCAGTAACATGAGCACGGACAGAGGGGGTGCCCAAGAAGGACAGCAATCTGGCAGTCATGCTCCCCCTGCTGCAGCATACTGCCAGGTTTGCTCCAGTGATGAGGAGGGAGGGGATGATGAGGTCACTGACTCAACGTGGGTGCCTGATAGGAGAGAGGAGGAGGAGGAGGAGGAGGAGGCGGCACATCACCAACGAGGCAGGATGCCCTCCAGGGGCCAGCCTAAGGGCAGCACATTGACTGCATCACATGTGCAGGGCGCTGCAGTCTCTGCGTGTTATTCAAAAAGTTCTTTGGTGTGGGCCTTTTTTGAGACGAGTGCATCAGATCGCACCGCTGCTATTTGCAACATATGTCTCAAGCGTATCTCACGTGGCCAAAACATCTCCCGCTTGGGTACCACATGCTTGACCAGACATATATTGACCTGCCATGCAGTTCGTTGGCAAGCGCATCTAAAAGACCCACACCAAAGAACAAAGAGGACCTCTCCTTGCTCCTCATCAGCTGAGATTTCCAACCCTTCTAGACCTTCAGTCCTCTCTGAGACCTGCACTGAGAGGAATGAAGGTGTAGAATTAGGTGTGTCACAGCCAAGTACTTGTGGGCAATCTGCTTTTGGTACACCGACGTCAGATTGTACCAGGCAAATTTCCCTGCCCCAGCTGCTGCACCGCCGAGAGAAGTTTGCTCCCAGCCATCCACATGCCCAGCGGTTGAATGCTAGCTTGGCAAAATTGCTAGCACTTCAACTGCTGCCTTTTCAGTTGGTAGACTCTGCCCCCTTCCGTGAGTTTGTGGAATGTGCGGTTCCTCAGTGGCAGGTACCCAAACGCCACTTTTTCTCACGGAAGGCGATTCCGGCTCTCTACCGGCATGTGGAAGGCAATGTCCATGCCTCGCTGGACAGGGCGGTCAGCGGTAAGGTGCATATTACCGCTGACTCATGGTCCAGCAGGCATGGACAGGGACGTTACCTAAGTTTCACGGCGCATTGGGTGACTCTGCTGGCAGCTGGGAAGGATGCAGGACAAGGTGCAGTAGTGTTGGAGGTTGTTCCGCCACCACGCCTCCAAAATGCTAATGATTGTGACACACCTCTCTCCTCCACCCCCTCCTCTTCTTCTTCCTCCATGGCCTCTTCCTCGGAACCAGCGGGGCTCCGTAGTCGTTCAAGGGGCTACGCAAGTACGCAGGCCAAAAGATGCCATGCGGTGCTTGAGCTGGTGTGCTTGGGGGACAGGAGCCACACTGGGGCAGAGGTTCTGTCAGCTCTGCAGGGGCAGGTTCAGAGGTGGTTGACGCCACGCCAACTTAAGGCAGGAATGGTGGTTTGCGACAATGGCACCAACCTTCTCTCTGCCCTCCGACAGGGACAAATGACCCATGTGCCCTGTTTGGCTCACGTCCTTAACTTGGTGGTGCAGCGGTTCTTGGGCAGGTACCCGGGCTTACAGGATGTCCTGAGGCAGGCCAGGAAAGTCTGTGTGCATTTCCGCCGGTCATATAATGCCAGTGCTCGGCTGACGGACCTCCAAAAGGAGTTTAACCTGCCCAAGAACCGCCTAATCTGTGACATGCCCACCAGGTGGAACTCAACGTTGGCCATGCTGCAGCGGCTGCACACGCAGCAGAGGGCCATCAATGAGTACCTGTGCGACTATGGCACCAGGACAGGGTCAGGGGAGCTTGGTTTTTTTCCCCACGCCAGTGGGCCATGATCAGGGATGCATGCACTGTCCTGTCACCATTTGAGGAGGCCACGAGGATGGTGAGCAGTGACAGTGCATGCATCAGTGACACTGTCCCCCTTGTCCACCTGTTGGAGCACACGCTGCGTGGAATAATGGACAGGGCACTTGAGGCAGAACAGAGGCAGGAAGAGGAGGACTTCCTTAGCTCTCAAGGCCCCCTTTATCCAGACAGTGTTCCTGCGTGCCTGCCGATCACACAGGAAGAGGACGAGGAGGAGGAGGAGGAGGAGGAAGATTGTGTCAGTATGGAGGTGGAGCCTGGCACTCAGCATCAGCAGCAGTCTTTAAGGGATCAGTCCCAAGAAACACATGGACTTGTACGTGGCTGGGAGGAGGTGGCTGCGGACCATGTCGTCCTTAGTGACCCAGAGGACTCCGGACCGAATGCCTCAGCAAACCTACGCTGCATGGCCTCCCTGATCCTGCAAAGCCTGCGTAAGGATCCTCGTATTCGTGGTATCAAGGAGAAGGACCAATACTGGCTGGCAACCCTCCTTGATCCACGTTACAAGGGTAAGGTTGCGGACCTTATCTTGCCATCGCAGAGGGAGCAGAGGATGAAATGTCTTCGGGAGGCCTTGCAGAAAGGTCTGTGCAACGCGTTCCCAGAGACTGGGAGGTTACAAACTCCTGTTTCTGGACAACGTGTTGCTGAGGCTTCGGTCAGTCAAAGAAGGAGCGGTGGAGAAGGTGGCCGTCTGACCGATGCGTTCAGACAATTTTTTGGTCCGCAGCCCCAAGGTATGATCGGTTCCAGCAACCATCGCCAGCGTCTGTTTTACATGGTGCAGGAATACCTAGGGGCAAGATCAGACTTGGACACCTTTCCCACCGAAAATCCTCTGGGTTACTGGGTCTTGAGGATGGATCACTGGCCAGAGCTTGCACAGTATGCAATTGAGCTACTGGCCTGTCCCGCATCCAGCGTTCTTTCGGAACGCACATTCAGTGCTGCTGGAGGCGTGGTAACCGATCACAGGGTGCGTCTGTCCACCGACTCGGTCGATCGACTGACCTTCATAAAAATGAATCAGTCTTGGATCACCACCAGCTACCAAGCACCTGATGCTGATGTAACCGAATAATTTTTTTTTAAATCTCAGATCCCTTCAAAGACTGCCTATGCTGATGCTGAGTGACTATCCCTGAGTAATTATCCTCTTCCTCCTCAATCATCACGCTGATAGCTTGTAAGAACATTTTTGGTTCTGGGCGCCACCACCAGTGCCTAAGGCACAATTTTTCAGCCCCTGTTTAACAGGGGCATGTAATTACAATTTTTGATGTAATACTTTGCAGCAGGGCTCGTTCCTGCATTCCAACTAGAGTGTCTGTGAGGGGTTGCAGTGTTGTGGCACCAGCACCAGTGCCTAAGGCCCAATTTTTCTGCCCCTGTCTAACAGGGGCGTGTAATTACAATTTTTGATGCAATAATTTGCAGCAGGGCTCGTTCCTGCGTTCCAACTAGAGTGTCTGTAAGGGCTTACAGTGTTGTGGCCACAGCAACACCTAAGGCCCAAATTTCTGCTGAGTATATAGGGCAGGACCCTACTTTCAAACATCTAACTTACAAACGACTCCTACTTGCAAACGGAAGGAGACAACAGGAAGTGAGATGAAATCTACCCCTAGGAAGGGAAATTCTCTCCTGTAAGAGTTAATATGGGAAAAAAAATTCTCCTTTCCACTGATGCTTTCCAATCCTTGTTCCACAAAAAAACCCACATTTTCAAAAAACATTTTTCATTGGGACAAAAAGTGAGGTGAAATCTTCTGAAGAGGAGGAAAGACAGCAAAACAAATGTCACAGGGGTGATAACCCTTCCCTATGTTTTCCAAAAAGCTTAAAAAAGATTTTTTGGCTGGAGCTAAACACGTTAAAAATGTACCCGTTCAAAATTACAAAGAGATTCTACTTAACAACAAACCTACAGTCCCTGTCTTGTTTGAAAAAACGGCCGTTTTTAAAAGTTTTTTTTGCATTGATACATGTCCCCTGGGGTAGGACCTGGGTCCCCAAACCCTTTTTAGGACAATACCATGCAAATTAGCCTTTAAAATTAGCACTTTTGATTTCGAACGTTCGAGTCCCATAGACGTCAATGGGGTTCTAACGTTCGTGCGAACTTTCGGTCCGTTCGCAGGTTCTGGTGCGAACCGAACCGGGGGGTGTTCGGCTCATCCCTACAGGGCAGCACACAGCCTGGATTAAGGTTAGGGATGTAGGAAGAAATAATGTTTCAGCATGTTGGACTTTGTCATGCCTTTTGCTCTTTTTTAAGAAAGTTTTGGAACATTGTTCATGCCTGGTCTGAAGTTACTAAAGGGGTGTAATGCACGTAACCAGCACCATCCCATAGTTCAGGTCACTAAGGTACTTTGGTGGTACGAAGACATCAGTACAAGAGTAATACGGTGTGAAGACTTGAGGATTTACCTAGGGTAACAGAAGTTACAAGCAGCCTGTCGTTAAGTGTGTGTCTGAGATAGGTGGGATAGCCCTTCAGGAGAGAGTTGTCTGCATTCTCTCCGTGAGCGGTCTGTCTCCCATAGCAACAGGAGCAGACTTGCACTGCAGAGGAGTCCATGCTATGTGCACAGTGGGACCCAATACTGTTAGTGGGAGGTATCGGTGATACATTATTTGATTATTCTTTGACTGTTTCTGTTGTCAGAGTTATTTGGTGCAGCAAATCATCAGCAGGTGTCAAGTGTAAGTTACCAAGTTTTCATTGCTACAACAAAATCTTTTAGTAAAATAAGATTCATCTGCCTTACTTGTCTAAGTGTGTTTCCAATTGCAAGGATGTCGGAAACCAAAGAGTGTCAGAGGTGTCGGAAGACTTGCAAGGTCAGGGCAACCATTGGGGTATAGATCTTTTAAGTAGCCCTGATGAGGGTAGCGCTACAGATGTCATGATGCTTGGAAGCTTTTGAGCTACAGGAGTGCCTGGGTTGTGGCACTATTGTTAGACTTTTTCCATGCATATGGGATTTCCATCTTGATACATCCATCTGTGATCTGGATTCAGATTTATTTATGACATTCAAATGTATATATTTGGAGCTCCTTTGCTACTGATTTGACATTGTATGCATTATATTCATGAGCTAGATGCCGATTTATCTTTAATAATTCTTTTTGTTACTTTTTTATGTTTATCAATTGGGCACAGCACATTTATTTTGTATCTATTCCTCTTCTATTAGAACTGGGTCCTGGCTAAGACCATTTAAATATTGGCTTGTTAAAGCGGAGTTCCACACAAAAATGGAACTTCCGCTTTTCGGAACCCTCCCCCCCTCCGGTGTCACATTTGGCACCTTTCAGGGGGGAGGGGGGTGCAGATACCTGTCAAAGACAGGTATTTGCACCCACTTCCGGCATAGACTCCCATGGGAGTCTATGCCTCTTCCCGTCCCGACCGCGCTGTCTGCTGGGAACACATAACTCCCAGCAGAGAGCGGGGACCACTAGGGACGCGCAGCGCGACTGGCGCATGCGCAGTAGGGAACGGGGAAGTGAAGCCGCAACGCTTCACTTCCTGATTCCCTCACCCAGGATGGCGGCGGCAGCTGCCGAGAACCGAGCGGGTTCTCGGCGTCCCCTGCCGACATCGCTGGACCCCGGGACAGGTAAGTGGCCATGTATTAAAAGTCAGCAGCTGCAGTATTTGTAGCTGCTGGCTTTTATTATTTTTTTTTTTTTTTTGGCGGTGTGGGTGAACCCCTGCTTTAAGAGTAAATAAACTTTAAGGCCTCTTGCATGCAAGCATTTGAGCCCATGCAATGTAAATTCTGATGTATTTCCCTGATGTATTCTGATGTATTTCCCCTGCCTGGAAAGCTTGGGTGCTGTGTACAGCTGCCTATAGACATGACTAACTGTGCATTACTGTACACAGGTACGTATATGTGCAGGAGTATTTAAAAAGTACTACACTTTAGATTTTGTATGTAGCAGGCATGTTGTAATGCAATTTCTCCTATTGGCCACAAGATGGAGACAGAGAGATGCTGACTGGTCCTTGCAGAAAACTGAGAGAGAGAATACTGGGAAAAAGGGGAGTTTCAGGAAGTGCTGAGGGGACAGAAGAGAGTGAAGTACTGAGGTAAAAGAGAGAGAGAGAGTGCTGACAGGAGACAGAGGAGAGGAGATTGCTTAAAAGAGAGGGAGATACCAAGGCTCAAAAAGTCCTTTTCTGGGACAAAGTGCCACCTAACAGTGAGGAGAGGAGGAGTGTGTGAGGGGAAGGAACTGAGGTGCCAGAGAGAGAGGAGCGAGACACACGCTGACACCAGGGACCGTGTGCCCCAACAGAGGAGGAGAGATATCCTGAAGCCCAGAAAAAAGAGTCTGTGATGAGAATAAGGAGAGCGGTCTGAAGAGAGAGGGAGAGAGAGTGCGGTGAGTTGACAAGTTTGAGGAAAACAGGAGACTGAGGAGACTGAGAGAGAGACTCTGGCAGCATCATAGGGGGAGAAAGCCAAGCTTTTCCAGAGACTGCCAGGAGAGTGTTGCCTGGAGATAGAGGAGTGAGGACACTCGAGGGGAGCCAGGAGCAGAGACAGCTACGTGGTCCACTACTATTTAGTCCAGGGACCCTACTCACCAGCCCATCACCACTCAGTTCAGCAGAGACAACCCATGCCTTTCAGGGTTCGAGATACCCATCGGGTCGGCCGCTGCCTTTTCACCTTTCGAGTTTCGCTACCAGTCATCTCGATTGGCCATCAGCAAGAGATCCAGTGCCTTACAACATCGCTAGGAGCATCAGGAGCCTGAACCTGCAATTGGGACTATTGTTGTGTCATCGCACAGAGGACTGGTGAGCGGGTGTAAACCCAACATCCTTTTTGACACCATACTGACACTGCATGCAGACACCAATTTCCCTTTTTAGTGTCACGGGATGCTTGTTTGGAACTGCCAAACCTAGTAGTTTGCCCTTTTAAAGCTCTACCTAACGGAACGTTCTAGAGGATTACTGTTCCATGCAAGCTTGTTTAAACCTTCTTCTAAAGCAAGGGCCCCACCGTTTGCTAGCAGAAGACACTAGTATTCTTCACCTCATAACCTGCAAAATTACAGACTGTGCTTACTGTACTTGTGTAACCCTTTTCTTTTCGTTGTGTGTTTGCCTCTCAAAGGTGTTTGCGGCCCAGAAGGAGCTGAGAAGTTGACAAGTCTTCTCTCCTCTCTCTCAGCGCCTGTGTTAAGGGCATATAGATTATTGCCCTTTCTGTACCTGCAGTTGCTAAATATTGAAGGTTGTCTTGAAGATTGTCTTTTCTAATGTATTAATTATTCATAGCAAGGTTTAACCGTGTTTTAAGTTTCCATATACTTTAAACCGTGCTAATATATTCAACTTGTTTATCACTACCAGGTGTGTGTCTATTTTTGGTGATAATCCACAGCCATGATAACGGTATTTACCACATGTGTCCTTAAATGTGTTTGCAGTAATTTTATTTAACCAGGTGTGTCAGAGGGGCTGAGGTCATTCTTAAAGTTGAGGCGGAGATCAGAGAAATCAAATTCACCAAGGGGCTTCTTTGGGGGTGGTGCTACATGTGGGGGCCTGTCTGGGATCCTCTTTTCTACTAGCAAATCTCCAAGAAAACACCCCAGAGAGTGTCAAGATGGACCCTGCCACTGCAACCCAGTGGTGTGAGGAGGAAAATGGTGAGCGGGGGTCAAGTGTTGTAATCGACATCCCTGGGAGGCCTGGACTGAGAAATGGATCATTCAAGCTGCGAAGACACTAATCCCAGATCAGAAGGCGTGGGTGATAGACATCAAGCCAGATCAGGAGAACTCCCGCACATATGCCTTGATAGAGTGGAGGAAAGGGATCCCTACTTGTTTCCAAAGGGTCCGTGTATGGTTGACTGACGATGTCGAAGTTGGTCTGATCCAACTGAATGCATTGGATGTGAGCCCAGAAAGTTTGGGCCAAGCAGCATTGTCGGAAGATGCTATCCCACCGGCACCTGTAGCAATGATAGGACCAGAGTTTATTGCTGCCTTGGGAGCCTTCGTGGAAAAGTGCCAAAAGAATAACCCTACATACACTGGGTCCAGATATAGAAAACTGAGGGTTTTTTCAGGAAAGCAACCAGTGCCAGCCAGAGAGAACAGCTCCGAGGAGTGGCTGGAGCAAGCCACTCAAGCTTTACATGGATGGGATGTTCCTGCCTCAGAAGCCATTCCCAATTTAAAACTCAGAAACAGGATTGCACTGCTCAGGACTACTTGAGTGTTCTGCAAAGATGTGTTTGGGCGAACAGAAAAGGCATCTGACCTTATGTATCAGATCGAACATACCTATCAGAATGAAGGGGAAAAGCTATCTGACTATATGAGGCGTCTGGACAAGATAATGCACCAGGTATTACTAAAAAAGGCTTGGATCCCAGGTCAGTAGATGAGGTTCGGGCATAACAGGTTTTGATGGGAGCTCAACCCCTAGACCCTTTCACAATCCAGCTGAAAACTCAAGGAGATGGAGGAATCCTAAAGTATCCTGAACTAATCTGGGTTGTATGACCTCACTTCTCAGGAGGCCATGCTGGAAAACGAAAAGAGGACCTAGAAATCAGAGCCTGTTGCTGGGGTTAGAGTAGCTAGTGGGACTGATGGCAATACAGAGATAGAGCTTTTGAAAACCCAGGTGTCACAATTGATGGGGACGATGACGCTACTGACAGCCGGATCCACTGTCTCACCTGTTGAGGAAGTCTCGGAGTCCAAGCAGTCTTCAAACCTTATGGCTGTCCAGGTCGAGAAGCCAATGAATCAAGGCTTTTGCTTCAACTGCTTCAACTGTGGAGGAGTGGGGCACTACCGACGTGTTTGTCCAAGCCCACCGAAGTCTGAAACCCAGCGTCCAAAACCAGTGGGAAACTTCAGAGGGCCCAGTGATGGAGCCAAACGGGTGCTCGCCTACAACCGTTAGCTCCATATTCAAAGACGCAGAGAAACCACAGTGGAAGCCAACATCTTTACAAAGGGCCCCCCGTTTCTGAACAACCATACAACCCCCTCTCTGCGACCTCAGGTGCTCGGTCACTGAGAGTAGATGCACATCAACCCTCTGCCCAATGGAGACACAAGCAAAACCAGAAGCCCATCAAGAATTGGGCATGAATACAGACAACAGGACAAAATAACTACCCTACTCCTGGTAGATTCCCTGACAAACTTGTGGGACCTTCTACCATCATGTCAATTTAAGTAGAAGGCATCTATACAAAGGCCCTTCTGGACACGGAGGTGCAAGTTACCCTGCTATATAGAGACTTTTACGACCGGCACCTCGAACACTTACCCCTGCAGAAATTGGAGGAACTGGAGATATGGGGTAATGGAACCCAAAATTTCCCATATGATGGATACTTACTGGTCAAGTTGATTTTTGACCCCTCTGTGACTGAACAAACAGAAACGTTTGATACCTTAGCCATTGTATGCCCTCGACTATCAGGAGCCAACAAGAGTTCTCTGATAATAGGAACAAACATGGACCTTGTCAGAAGGCTGCTCACTCCTCTTGTATTGAAGGCTGACAACCAAAGGCATACACCCTATGCTGAGACAAGTGTATCAGCAGCTAGTCGAAGAACAGAAAGCCCCAGCTGTAGGAGTGCGCAAGATTTGGCGATTGGATAGAAGTGAGAAGATACTACAACCTGGAGAGATGGTGTGCCTACAAGCTTCAGTCAAACTCAATTGGGAACAACCGGGCCCCTTTTTTTGTCCTTGAAACTGACTGCCAGGGAGAGGACACGGGAGTGGAGATAATCCCAGAAGTCATATCAATTAGGGCTCTGCAACGGAGTTGCGGGAAGATCCCTGCCAGCATCCGGAATGTTACGACCTCGCTGTTGAAACAGCGAGCCCAAATGCTGTTAGGACAATCCTGCCACCCCAGTCCCACCATCTGATTTGGGGAAGGTAGAGAAGGAAGAAATCTCCATAGAACAGTTTTACCCACAAAACACCACACTATCACCTGAGTGGAAAGTAAAGGTCAAAGTCCAGCTCCTGAGATGGCAGAATATGTTTTCGAAAGATGAGTTTGATATGGGGTGTGCGAAAAGTGCCCAGCACAGGATTCGCTTTCAGGAAGACAGGCCATTCAGGGAAAGATTCAGACGGATCCCTTTGGGAGACCTAGAAGAATTACATGAGCAGCTGGCAGAATTGAAAAGATCAGGCATCATCAGGGAGTCTAGGAGCCCATATGCCTCCCCTATAGTGGTGGTGTGGAAGAAAAATGGGTCCCTTAGGCTGTGCATCGATTATCTGATGCTCAACAGGAGGACCATCCTTGATCAGTACACCACTCCAAGGATAGAAGATGCCCTATAGAGCCTGTCGGGGGCGAAGTAGTTCAGCATGCTGGACCTGAAAGTGGGTGCTATCAAATCCCCATGCACCCTGAGGACAGGGAAAAAAACTGCTTTAATCACCCCAGTAGGGTTCTTCGAGTTTAATAGGATGCCTCAATCTCTGTCCGGTGCCCCAGCAACATTTCAGAGACTGATGGAGAAGACAGTAGGGGACATGAACCTAATGGAAGTGTTGGTTTATCTTGACGATATCATAATTTTTGACAAAACTCTTGAAGAACACGAAGAGCGTCTGGAGAAGGTTCTGAGGAGACTCCATGACTAGGTATTGAAGCTGTCCCTGGAAAAATGTCAGTTTTACGAGCCTTCAGTTAATTACCTCGGCCATGTTGTCTCCGCTGAAGGAATAGCTACTGACCCCCAGAAGCTGGAAGCTGTCATCTCTTGGCCAACGCCTACCAATGTAACTGAGCTTAGGTCATTCCTGGGATTTTGCTCATACTACAGGAGATTCGTTGAGGGATTTTCTAGAATAGCCCGCCCCCTTAATGAGTTACTGAAGAATGAGGATGAGAATGATGACCCAGACCTAACGAAGCTGGTCAAACAACATGGAGGCCCCAGGAAGCCTCGGGAGTCAATCCAAGAACAGTGAACTGACCCGTGTGAGCAAGCCTTTCGGCAGCGGAAGTGGAGTCTAACAACTGCTCCTGTTCTGGCCTATGCCAATCCAGCCAAGCCATATGAGCTGCATGTCAGTCGAGATGGGCTGGGCGGTGTACTGTATCAGGAGCACGATGGACACCTGCAGCCTGTTGCTTATGTGAGCGAAGTCTTGCACCTGCTGAGAAAAACTACCCTACTCACAAGTTGGAATTCTTGGCTCTGAAGTGGGCAGTGGTGGACAAGTTAAAAGACTACTTGTTTGGTGCAGAATTCGTGGTCAAAACTGACAACAACCCACTTACGTACATACTCACCACAGCAAAACTGAATACCACCAGGCACAGGTGGGTAACCGCCCTATCAGGGTTCCGTTTCAGCCTAAAATACCGCCCAGGAATTGGGAATGGAGAAGCTGGAGAGGTGTGATTAGGGTCGTTATCATGTTGGAATATTGCCCTGTGGCCCAGTCTCCAAAGGGTGGGGATCATGCTCTGCTTCAGTATGTCACAGTACATGTTGGCATTCATGGTTCCCTCAATAAACTGTAGCTCCCCAGTGCCAGCAGCACTCATGCAGCCCCAGACCATGACACTTCCACCACCATGCTTGACTGTAGGAAAGACACACTTCTCTTTGTACTCCTCATCTGGTTGCCGCCACACACACTTGACACCATCTGAACCAAATAAGTTTGTCTTGGTCTCATCAGACCAGGGGTGGCCCGTCCATTAAGGGCGTATGGGCGCCGCCTCCCCTATCCATGCATCTGGCCCCTTTCAGGACACTGGCGCATGGATTCCAATGCAGAGGGGCTGTTTTTTTTAAACACCGATTAGAGCCAGAGGCTCTAATAGGCTTCAATATAGGGTATGCTCAGGTCACAGAGAGTGCGCTCCGAGCCCACCCAGGTGTGTTACAACAGCGAACCAATGTTCGCTGTTGTAACACTGATCTTCCTCCAATCAGGAAACGGGTTTTGACATCCGTCACGATGGGGTAAGTGCCAGACCGACCTGCAAACAGCAGGGGGGGGGGTTCGGTGGGTGCCGCTGGGGGGAATGAGTGCTTCACCACTGCATCAGATCACAGGACATTGTTCCAATTATCCACGTCTTTAGTCTACTTGTCTTCAGCAAACTTTGCGGGCTTTCTTGTGCATCATCATTAGAAGAGTTAGAAGAGGCTTCCTTCTGAGATGACAGCCATGCAGACCAATTTGATGCAGTGTGCGGCATATGGTCTGAGCACTGACAGGCGGACCCCCTGCCCCTTCAACCTCTGCAGCAATGCTGGCAGCACTCATACATCTATTTCCCAATGACAACCACTGGATAT
This sequence comes from Lithobates clamitans, assembly GCA_037952925.1. Lineage (NCBI taxonomy): Eukaryota > Metazoa > Chordata > Amphibia > Anura > Ranidae > Lithobates > Lithobates clamitans. The sequence goes on along the minus strand of JBBGZY010001655.1, from coordinate 2,151,334 downwards.
GACGCTGAGCACGTGTACTCAACTTCTTTGGTCGACCATGGCAAGGCCTGTTCTGAGTTGAACCTGTACTGTTAAACCGCTGTATGGTCTAGGCCACCAAGCTGCAGCTCCGTTTCAGGGTCTTGGCAATCTTCTTATAGCCTAGGCCATCTTTATGTAGAGCAACAATTCTTTTTTCAGATTTTCAGAGAGTTCTTTGCTATGAGGTGCCATGTTGAACTTCCAGTGACCAGCATGAGAGTGAGAGCGATAACACCAAATTTAAAATGAGCATATTTGCCAGCGCACCATGGAACGACGTAAATAGTGTCCAAACGTGTAATTTATTGCATGATCACAACACAAGGAGAGTGCAACATTTCAGAGTCACGTTGCACTCTCCTTGTGTTGTGATCATGCAATAACACGATTGGACGCTATCTACGTTGTTCCATGGTGTGCTGGCAAATATCCTCATTTTGACTTGAACCAGCTGGTTGTTGCTGCAGCACCCATACTCGTGAGCTCATCCAGGAATGTGTGCGATGGGAATATGAAGTATAACACCAAATTTAACACACCTGCTCCCCATTCACACCTGAGACCTTGTAACACTAATAAGTCACATGACACCGGGGAGGGAAAATGGCTAATTGGGCCCAATTTGGACATTTTCACTTAGGGGTGTACTCACTTTTGTTGCCAGCAGTTTAGACATTAATGGCTGTATGTTGAGTTATTTTAAGGGGACAGCAAATTTACACTGTTATACAAGCTGTGCACTCACTACTTTACATTGCAGTAAAGTTTCCTTTCTTCAGTGTTGTCACATGAAAAGATATAATAAAATATTTACAAAAATGTGAGGAGTGTACTCACTTTTGTGAGATACTGTATATGGGCACTAATTCCACCCATTACATCACAAGAGGAAGGTTTTCTCTAAAATGGGCCTAACACACAATTACATAATTCCCTCTACCACACTATATTGGAAAGAGAGACATCCAGTGGCAGACAAAGTAACTGCAAACACATAGCCTGGTCACAGTTCTACATTAAGATCACCTCTGACACAACAAACTGACTTCTCCATTTGTTCCCAAGGTTTCTGTTTTTTATTATACAGAATTTTAACTATGGGTGCAGTAAAATTGAGCAATATTATCACAAAGTTAAAATCTATGGACAGGGAATGAAAGGTGCACAGTTTACAAAGCAAAGTAGAAATTATCTATATTTCTAGACTAGAAGCAGTCTGCTCTCTACCACACGTACGGAGCAAGTATGATAAGTAAGGTAAAATTGGTTGACCCACTGAAAATTCCAGTACAAATAATTAGGTCATTCTAACATGATGTATGCAGTAATTTCTTCTTTTCTTTGTATTAAACAGCTACGTGGGTTGGTGGTGCCTATATTAATGGAACAGCAGAGATCGTCTATCTTCCTACAAGAGGACTTGCCTGGGTTCATGCTCCATTGGGCTTTGCAGCAACATTTATTATTGGTGAGCAAAGGTTGTCTATTTTTCTCTTGTTTCTCCTTAGTTAGGATATACAGTAGGCCTAGCATCATTTTAGAATCAAATCTTCCCAGCTTCATTTGCTTCATCTTTACCCTTTAAGCTATTCTGAACTAAAATCCCTACCCAGGTGGCTAATAACCTCTTTCCAATGGTGGCATTGGAAAACCTTGGTGCAGAAATCATTGCCAATGCACCCACACCTGCACATTACCCATACCTGGGAGCTCTTTGGATCTCTCCCGGAGTGTCCGGTTAAGTAGTTTGGGGGGGGTTACTGAATGAGCTCCAATTATTTTCACTTTATTTTCACCATTTATGTCACCGTTGCACATTTGTTGCCCACCAGGGCTGTGGATGAGGGGGTACAAACAAATGGCCACTGCCCCCACCTCTAACTGGCCTTCAAAGCAAGGAGCACATGGAAGAGCAACACATGTAAAGCAAAAACAAAGAAAATTCCCACTTCAACTCAATAGCCAGCCTGCTACCAACCAAATTATCCTGTCTAACAGTTTGCGTATTTGCAAATGTGTGCTGAATCTTTTAGTCAGCACATATTTGCAAATACATGCGTAAGCTGCGAAGGCTACGACAAGGCACCCCGTTATTATCCGCAGTCCTAACTCTGTACATTTTTGAGAGACTCCATAGTAGAAGCACGTGCATTATAATGGATAGGCAGAGGGCAGGTGAGCCTTGAAGGAGCCCACCGCTCCTTAAAGGCACAGGGGGACACTGGACACCCAGCACATAGACAATGGCAGTGAAGGTGTCCAGTGCGTCCTCTGCAGAGAGAGCCATACAGGGGCTCAGTTACAGTTATTGCCCCCCCCCCCGCAATGATCACCCTCTGTGAACCATACATTTCCCTCTGCTGTCCAGGCCCCCTGTGTGCCCCCCCCCCCACCTCTGCGGTGCTGACAGCTTCCCTCCTCTCCTTCCTGCAGGCATTGTAAGCCCACAATAGATTTCTTCAGGATGGAGAGTGGGGGAAGGGTCCGGTAAATATGTCATTTACCAGGCCCTTCCTTTCGCGAATGAACACAATGAGTGATCAATACTGATCACTCATTGTGTTCATTCATAACTGAAGCATAGTAAACTGTGTATATTTGGGCTCTGTCATGTTGGCTGTATGGGGCCTGTGGTATCTATCAACAGCCCTGCTGCCCATATATTGTCATGATTACCCATTTGTTGCCTGGCCTGTCTTTTATCACAATTGCCCATTGGCTGCCCTCACTTTGTCATGGTTGCCTGCTTGTTGCCCACATACTGTATTGTCACAATTTTCTGTTTGATGCTCACACATTAACACAATGACATTTTTAGTTTAGGATTTTACACAGCTCTAAGTAGTTCTTTTCTTTAACGGTTAAAATAAATTTGAATTGCCTACATTTGTAATAGGGTCACTTTAGGCACTTTGTCCTATTTCTGTTCGATAATCCAGTTTCAGAGGGTGCTTGTTAGAAAGAGACATACACCAGGAGGTTGTCGATAAACATCTCTGATAATAGAAAGATGTGATAGGTTACAGAGTCAAGATCCTAGATTGTGTTCCACTAACATTGGAAATCTTTTATCACATTGATGTAGCAGCAGAATTAATTTGTTTTGTTTCCTTGTACTGTACATGATCAAAATTGATTTGTCTCTAAAGTAGAACCTGGCGGGTTGCCAATACAACTACTACTTCTTTCTGTACAAATGGTTCAATTCTTCAGATCGTTAACTCTTTTAACATCAGAGTGGCAGACATGAAATGATGTTTCTTCCACAGTACAGCAAAGAGATAAAAATAGCTTTCATTAAAGTGCTTTATTGAAGTTTTTGTCCCTGTTGAAGACATTGTGCACACTTCCCATCCCGGTGAATGCACAGAAAAGATCTCCCCAATCTGGAAGATACCAATAAAAGCTTACCAGAAGTTCTAACCCTTCTCTACTCTATTTATAGAATTTTTCTTTCCTTCTTTCTTTCTTTCTCCCTGCATCCATCTTTCTTTCTTTCTTTCTCCTTCCCACCATCCCTCTTTCTTTCTTTCTTTCTTTCTTTCTTTCTTTCTTTCTTTCTTTCTTTCTTTCTTTCTTTCTTTCTTTCTTTCTTTCTTTCTTTCTTTCTTTCTCTTTCTCTCTCTTTTTCTTTCTCTCTCTTTTTCTTTTTCTCCCTCTTTCTCTCTCTCCCTTTAAACCGCTCCGGTCCTATTACATGATCAGGTCCCACCGCCGGCTTCAGAGTAGAGGAGGGGCAGCCGACAACTAATGCTCCATAGTAAGTCTATGGGTGATGTCACTACACTGGCATTTGCAGTCTTTCCTTCCCACCATCCCTCTTTCTTTCTTTCTTTCTTTCTTTCTTTCTTTTTTTTTTCTTTCTTTCTTTCTTTCTTTCTTTCTTTCTTTCTTTCTTTCTTTCTTTCTTTCTTTCTTTCTTTCTTTCTTTCTTTCTTTCTTTCTTTCTTTCTTTCTCCTTTTCTTTCTCTTTCTTTCTTTCTTTCTTTCTTTCTCTTTCTCTCTCTTTTTCTTTCTCTTTCTCTCTCTTTTTCTTTCTCTTTCTCTCTCTCTCTCTTTTTCTTTCTCTCTCTCTCTTTTTCTTTCTCTCTCTTTTTCTTTCTCTCTCTTTTTCTTTTTCTCCCTCTTTCTCTCTCTCTCCCTTTAAACCGCTCTGGTCCTATTACATGATCAGGTCCTACCGCCGGCTTCAGAGTAGAGGAGGGGCAGCCGACAACTAATGCTCCATAGTAAGTCTATGGGTGATGTCACTGCACTGGCATTTGCAGCCGTTGTCGGCGTTCTATTGTCCACACTGAAGCCACTACTGGAGAGATCATGTGACTGGACCAGGGTGGCTTCAGAAAAGGTAGGTATAAGCCTCTTTTCTTTCACAGGGTAGAAAGTATAGTCTTAGAATGGGGGTGGGAAAAGGTTTAGCTTTAGTTAGATTTTGACGGAACTTCCACTTCAACTGCATCTGAGCACCATAAATCGAATTCACTTTTTTTTGTTTAATTTTAAATTTTCAAAGCAAACTCGCCCATCCATCTATGTCTCCATACTTTATTTTCATAAGAAATCACTTTGAAAAACACCCCCTAGCATTTGTAGCAGTGACCATTTTTAGTACTGGCAGATCATTTATGCAGCATTTACTTCCTGGAATCCATATGCCTTTAGCTCAGGCATGCAGGCATGAGGGTGTGCTTTGTTCACAAAACCCCTTCCCCCTCCTCCAGATGAAAGGAAAAAATGCCAAAGACGAGTCCTAGGATGCATAAAATCAATTATCCTAGGCCAGAAACCTATAAGCAACTGAAGAAATGCATAAAACAATGTTTAAAATATGTAAATATAGTATACTTTCCTATCTGTTTACTAAATCTAGCAGCATAAGGCTTAAACATAGTTAATGTTAATTGAAAGAATTTAGTTCCACTTTAAAAGTAAATATATATTATAAAGGTTTTTCTTATATATAGAATAGTACATCTTGACATTTTAAGTCTTTTCTCTAAGTCAGATGCAGCTCTAGCATTTTCCCTATATGTCCAGCTATTTCATTGGCTGTTGCTCAAATAATTGGAAAGAATCACCACAGCAGTGACTTTTCAGTCAAAGAAAGGAAGCTTGCTGAGCAAGGTTTTCTGCAAAGCAAGATAGAAAGTTATTCTTTATATTAATCTGTGCACATATACAAGACTCCTGCATGAACCCTTACCTTTTCTCTGTAACCCCCTTCAGCCGTAGGAGCCCCTCAAAACTCCGGAATTGGTGGGCGGGTCTCTTTGCCGGCGTTTGGTGGGCGGAGTCGTGACATCACAAGACTCCCTGCCCACCTCTATACTCTCCTACTTTTTCTGCTGGTGTCCTGGGAGCTGACTGCACCATGTTTTTCCTCCTCAGTCACGCTGATCTTCTGCTGATCTCGTGGATCACGCCCCATGATAATTAACATCCAGTCAAAACTCAGGAAAGGCACCACAGGACTTCAGCATGCCCAATCATACTGAGGTGTGGCGCAGCCAATCCTGGGAGAGTTGGAGAAGAAAGGAGGAGGGACGTAAGGCTGGAATCGTAGACACTCTCTCTGCTCTCATGCTATTGCATGAGATAAAGAAATAAGATGTCAGTCACAGCATTGGGGGAAGTGGCGACACACATTTATCGGTGTGTTGTTTTTTTTATCTTACTGAAAAAAGATAAAAGGATTGCTCAGAGCTGGATTAACTTTTTGTGGCAAGACTGGGCACAGATGACTTGACATCCTCTACTGTACTAGGTAGAAGTCTTCATTAACAAAAAAATTTTCAGGTTTACATCCACTTTAAGTCAATAAAATGCATGCTTCATTCTTCCAGAGTGGAGGTAAGAGTTCTGGAAGCCTGGAGGGAGCACAGGAAAATTATTATTTTAATCACAGTAGAGTGAGCCACAATAATCATGGATGGTTACTAACATTGCAACACTGAATTAAATATTCTTGAAGGACAGTGAATTGTGTGATGGACATACATTTTGCACATCATTGCTTTATCATTTATAAATGTTGAATATATTGTACTGTATTGCGTAGCATAGTCACACAGTCATATATATATATATATATATATATATATATATATATATATATATATATATATATATATATATATATATATATATATATATATATATAAAAAAATATATATATATATATACCAGCAGCGCTACACTTAGTTATTATTATTTTTTCACTTGATTATTTGTGGGAACACAAATTGGTGTATTACCAGCAGCTGCAGACCCTTTTGGTTTCTTTCTTTTTTTTCTTATTTCTTTGACTTTTTTCTGCTTTGCCTCTTTGTCCCATTTACACTTACAGTGATGAGCACTTGACCTGATAGGTGATTGATACATGGCTTTTGTGTGGTAGCACAGGAGGTATACACTTTACATTACATTATATTATTTTGTTATACATGACATTTATTACGTAGTATAGGAGTGCTGTGTCATTACTGTTGCACTAGATTGTTGTATTTACTGGTTAATAGAGCTGCTGAACGGATTTAGGGCTGAAGAGTACAGAAGGGGTTTTCATTTTTCTTTCATCTTTCAAGCCTAGCTGTGGTGCACCACTTCACATTGCTATGATCTGTCAGTGATCTGAGGATCAGGGAACTTATTTTGCTTACCTGTTTGTAAAGTATAGCCGAAGCAGCAAAAAAAAATAGTGTAGGGCTAGCATGACTGGGAGACGGGAATCAGAGAGAGAGAGAGGGTTGATTTAAAAGTTACGAAAGAGGTGAGTGCACTTACTGTGATTGGTAAGTCTCACAGTGGGGAGAAGGGATTGCAGGGGGTGTTTCAGGCGGATGAGGAAAGTTCCCAGCCACCAGGAGAAGGAACATGGAGGAATAACGTTCCTGCCTGCCCGCCCCTGCACTGGATCAGTTCATCTTTAGGTGGTAATAGGTGGTCTGGTGGTTGGGGTCTTTGGAGGCATTTAAAAATATGCTGTGCTTATCATATTAGGGACCCATCTAAGGTATAGATTCCCCTGTGGAATACCAGTTAATGGTGGGTTGAGGTTGTCCCCGAGCCGGTATGGTGCAGCTGGGGACCATGTAAGTAGTTATGCAGATACAAAGTAGATACTTGATACCTTGTGCCTCCAAAGATCGGCAACCTTATGTTTATTGTTATTGTATTATTAATTTTGTTCCTGTTTTAAGGAATGTTTGTTACAGTGCCTTGAAAAAGAATTTCCCCCCTTGGCATTTTTCATGTTTTGTTGCCTCAGAACCTGGAATTAATATGGATTGTTTGAGGATTTGCATCATTTAATTTACAGAACATGCCCACAACTTTGAAGATGTTTTTTTTTATTGTGAAGCAAACAACAAATAGGACAAAATAACAGATAAAGTCAATGTGCATACCTATTCACCCCCCTAAAGTCAGTACTTTGTAGAACCACCTTTTGAGGCAATCACAGCTCCAAGTCGCTTTAAATAAGTCTCTATGAGCTTGCCACATCTTACCACTGGGATTTTTGCCCATTCCTCCTTGCAAAACTGCTCCAGCATCTTCAGGTTGGATGGTTTGCGCTTGTGAACTGCAATCTTTAAGTCTGATCACATATTTTCTATTGGATTGAGGTCTGGGCTTTCACTAGGCCATTCCAACACATTTACATGTTTCCCCTTAAACCACTCAAGTGTTGCTTTAGCAGTGTGTTTCGGGTCATTGTCCTTTTGAAAGGTGAACCTCCATCCTAGCCTCAAATCACACACACAGAGTGGTACAGGTTTTGCTCAAGAATATCCCTGTATTTAGCACCATCCATCTTTCCCTCAACTCTGACCAGTTTCCCAGTCCCTAGGGCTGAAAAACATCTCCACAGCGTGATGCTGCCACCACGTTTCACTGTGGGGATGGTGTTCTTTGAGTGATGTGATGTGTTGGGTTTGCGCCAGACATAGTGTTTTCTTTGATGGCCAAAAAGTTCAATTTTAGTCTCATCAGACCAGTGCACCTTTCTCCATACATTTTGGGAGTCTCCCACATGCCTTTTCGCAAACTCAAAATGTGCCATTTTGTGTTTTTCTGAAAGTAATGTCTATCTTCTGGCCACTCTGCCATAAAGCCCAACTCTATGGAGCATACGGCTGATTGTCGTCCTATGTACAGATACTCTAGTCTCTGCTGTGGAACTCTGCAGCTCCTCCAGGGTTTCCTTAGGTCTCTGTGCTGCCTCTCTGATTAATGCCCTCCTTGCCCGGTCCATGAGTTTTGGTGTGTGGCCATCTCTTGGCAGGTTTGTGCCATGTTCTTTCCATTTGGTTATGATAGATTTGATGGTGCTCCTAGGGTTCATCAACGATTTGGATATTTTTTTATAACCTAACTCTGACTTATACTTCTCAACAACATTGTCCCTTACTTGTTTGGAGAGTTCCTTGGTCTTCATGGCAGTGTTTGGTTAGTGGTGCCTCTTACTTAGGTGTTGCAGCTTCTGGGGCCTTTCAAAAAAGGTGTGTATATGTAATGACAGATCATGTGACACTTAGATTGCACACAGGTAGACATCATTTCACTAATTATGTGACTTCTGAAGGTAATTGGTTGCGCCAGAGCTTTTTATGGGCTTCATAACAAAGGGGGTGAATACATACGCACATGCCAATTATCAGTTTTTTATTTCTGAAAAATAGTTTTATGTATATGTTTTCCTAATTTTATTTCACCAATTTAGACTATTGTGTTCTGATCCATCACATATAATTCAGATTAAAAAAACATTGAACTAAAGGCTGTAATGTAACAAAATAGGTAAAAAGCCAAGGGGGTGAATACTTTTGCATGAAACTGTATATTTGGTTATTGGTTAATAAATGGCCACTACCCATTTTTACTCCAAAATAGTGTCATGTTGGTTATTGCAGTTTAGTTGGGGTAAAAGGGTCAGGGTAGAATAGCGGCCATTATTACGTGGGTGCTGATGACATCTGTGGTGCCTCAGTAATGCAGAAGAGAAATTCATGAACACACCCACTGCAGCCTTCCTGTTTGACACAAAGAGAAAGCCTAATTTTTTAAAGCGTTTGTACTACATTCATATACATTTCTTCATCACAACCACACATTTAAAACTACCAGGAAAGTTTGAATCTGCATGGTGATTTATTGTGGACACCTGAACGTCATACCGATATGAGCTTTTTGGACATCCCATTCCAAACCATGGGCATTATTATGGAGTTGTCATTTATTTTCGTCGGCATTCTAGGTTATCCCAAAAGCGTTCAGTAGGGTTGAGGTCAGGACTTCTGAGTTCCTCCACACCAAACTCACCAAGCCATGTCTTTATGGAGCTGGCTTTGTACACGGGGGTAAAGTCATGCTGGAACAAAAAAGGGTCTTCCCCAAACTGTTATCACACCTGAACTGAATAATTTTTAAGAGTTGTCTCATACTTTTGACTGTATGGTGTAAACAGTTGCCTTCCGTGAATACAGATGTATTTCTTATACAGTTATTTCTAGAGACAACATAATATAATGTAATGTATAGTGTATACTTCCTGTGCTACACAAAAGCCATGTATAAATCACCTATCAGGTCAAGTGCTCACCACTATAGGTGTAAATGGTACAAAGAGGTAAAGCAAAAAAAATCAAAAGGAATAAGAAAAAAGAAATAAACCACAAGAGTATGCAGCTGCTGCTAATACACTAATGTGTGTTCCCACAAATAATCAAGTGAAAAAATAATAATAACTAAGTGTAGCGCTGCTTGTATATAAATACTATACATGAAAAATATATAAAGTGTGGCTATGCTGCGCAATTCATTACAATCTACTCAACAACGATAAATGATAAAGCTTATCAAAATATGCAAAATGAATGTCCATCACACAATTCACAGTCCTTCAAGAATATTTAATTCAGTGTTGCAATGTTAGTAAACATCCGTGGGTTCCTGATGAAGTCACATGACCGTGGTGTAACGCATAGGACATGAACGGAGACAGCGCGGACAAGAAGTGACGTAGGAAGTCTGGCTTTCTGGAGCATGTGCATCTGAGCTACTACCTCCTGTGTAATGCCTGGTGAGCCTCAAGAACACAGCACTCAGCCTGGGAAGTCTCTGCAAACCTCCATGTAATCCATGCAAAAAAGGGGAGAAAGGCTGGTGCCATGGAAATACGCTAAAACATTGTTTAATTATTGCATGTGAACAACATCAAAAAATCCAATGCATTTCGGCCTTCAGGCCTTAATCATGGCTATTCTGTTTTTGTACATGATGTTGTAAATGCTTTTATTATGTGAGAATTTCCTTTAAATTAGCGGTTTGTTATTACTACTACACTATGGTTCTCTGCTGTATTTCCAAGGTAACAATTTACTCATATACTCATAAGATTCTTCAAGTGGTGGAATTTTTGTTACTCCACCAGCAGTGAAACATTTCTTCTCTAATGGGGCGTACACACGGTCGGACTTTTTGGCTACAAAAGTCCGACAGCCTGTCCGACAGACTTTCGACAGACTTTCGACGGACTTTTGGCGGACTTTCAACAGACTTTCTAACGACCGGACTTGCCTACACACGATCACACCAAAGTCCGACAGATTCATACGTGATGACGTACACCGGACTAAAATAAGGAAGTTGATAGCCAGTAGCCGTCCTAGCGTCGGTTTTTGTCCGTCGGACTAGCATACAGACGAGCGGATTTCTGGGTCCGGCGGAGTTACGATGTAAAGATTTGAAGCAAGTTCCAAATCTAAAGTCCGTCAGATTTGCGATTGGAAAAGTCAGCTGAAAGTCCGGGGAAGCCCACACAAGATCGCATTGTCCGCCGGATTTGGTCCGTCGGCGTCCATCGGACTTTTGTAGCCGAAAAGTCAGACCATGTGTACGCCCCATTAGGGTTAGGAAGTGAACAATACAAGATACAATCTTTCCAATGCAACACACGATAACGACTTTACATTACTGTTCCTTTATTTTCCTCAGCCTTTTGTGCCTCTTTGTCCCAGACTCCGAGAGTAGGGTATACGGGTTTCCACACCTGATTTAAATCCTTGCATATGGGGCATGCGGTGCTAAGCACCCCACCACAATAGCGGGTGATTTTAGGAATCCAGCGTTCCCGGCATTCTTCCGCCATCCCCCACATTAGTTCCTCATCACTGTCACTCCACTCTGCACTATCGGACAAGCCTCCATCCCCAGGTTCAGGTAGTCCGTCAAGCAGAACATCTGGCTCTGTAATAGTGGAACATTCTTCAGCCGGTATATAGTTGGGCTTGAATACCACGTTCGCGGGCACCCCTTGAGCATCCCCTTTCACAGCCACTGGCTTACTCAGCCCTTTCCTATCAGGTTGCTCAGACTTCAAAGCGAGCAGTTGTGCCTGACTTCGGCCTCTAGGGATGACTGATATGCCGGGTCATGGGGTGGTCATTGATGCAATGTCGGCCACTTCTTGCCCAAGGCTGCTGATGACTGATGAGCTCTGGACATCACCTCCAGCCGGGACAGCAATGCCCCAGTCTTGGTCTACTTGCAAAATCCTCGGAGGCTGGGTCATAGAGACAACCTCCAACAGGTGCTTTCCACAGCATCCACATCTGATCCATGGCCTCAGCTGCGGAGTCAGACCAGAACACATTTAACAGATCAGTCCCAACTCCTCGTAGCCCCCGGCTGTGTACAGGGCAAGTTGACCCTCTGTTGTATACCGCACTCCGGTGTCAGTCAGAACTTCGACTGACTCCAGTCAAGATCAACACCAGAAAGATACATCGTCCAATCTGCCATTGTGCTCCAGAGCTGCCCCATCTTCACTAACCCACAATCAGACACACGTGGCAGCACTTCCTTATCCTCCTCTGCAGAGCAGAGGCTCCTCTCCCTGCCAATGGATTGGTGCGAAAGTTCTTTGGGAACTGTGGCGCCCACCTCCTTGCTGCAAGGAGTCCATTTTGGAATCTGGATTAACCCTCACAGCACTGACGGGAAGTGTCAAAAGACCAGACTGATCCTCTCTCCCGAGCAATGAGACTTGGGGGTTCTTCCCCACATTGATAGTACACACAACAACACAGTCTATAAGAAGAGTAAATTGTTACTTGCTACCCCCCTCCCACAAAGCCAGACAAAATCCTGATGGAGCTGAAGCTGGTTGTTATGGGTGACTAGTGCAAGGACTACGCCTTAACCCCATGTTGGGCGCCAAATGTAGCAAGGTCTCTGGCCTTGTCCAGTCTAATGAGAACTTTCCAAGCCGAAGATAGCTGACATCCTTCTTTATGTGGTGGGTTGTGAGGCATAGTGGGTGCAAGGTGGACAAAGTTATTGGGCGCCAGACACTTCTTTTTTTTCACACACATCACCAATTCCTTCTCTGCAATTGGATGTAAAAGAGGTTTTATTTCTTTTAACAGTCCTTTTTGTATTTTTGGGGGATTTTGAGGGTTAGGGCCAGGACACCCTTAGATAGTTGCAAATTCAATTAACAGACTCCGAGACTTCAGTAACAGAACAGCCGTGCAGGGAAAGGCCCCAGCAAGAAGCCACATCTGCACTTGTGAGAATGCTGTCTCCTATGGTAACAGTCTTTAACAGTTCCTAACTAAAATGTAACAATCCTTTCAGCTTCACTACAACTGCCTCTTGTAGTTCTTCAGCACTGAGCTCCCGGTCTCTCACTAGACCTGCTGATTCACCGACTCTGAATCCCTTGAGCTCCTCCAAGATTTTGCAGTGGTATCCCCTTAAGCGTCACCCACGCTTCCCTGCTGGGTCCCTAGCTTGGCACTCCAAATACTTCTCAAGCTTCACTCCTGCTAACCGGCGAGGTACCTGACTTGACTCAAAAGGCTGTTCTGCAAGGGTCTCCTCTGTGGGTTGGGTCCCTGACGTGATCACCGCCTGAAGTTTCCCAATTCTCCACTGTGCCCTTTCAGTGAGAATGTGGTTCCGGTACTTGCTTCAGTTACTCACTGTGCTCCCTGGTAAAGGTGGTTGGCCCCTTTGTGGTGACAGCTTCCCTTCTACCTCCGACTACTGACAGGTTCTTCGGCTGACAGAACCGTCACTTCTGGTTGATCTGCAAACCGCAATCCCAACCCTGAGCTGCTCTCTTTTACTTCGGGATAGGCCCTCACACAGCCTAGCAGCCAGATGCCCCCGGGATAGGCCCAATCTCTGGCCTAGCAGCCCGGGGTGTACCACACGCGTCCACCCAGACAGCCGTCCAGGTGGCACAGAAAAGAGATCACCTGACCTCACCTGAATATATAGGTTCTCCCAGCAGGCCAAGGGATTCAAGAAAACCCCTGCTCATTGGCTGAGATACCTTATATACCCATAACCTGACCTTGGGTTGCCCTTCTCGTATCTAGTACCACCAAGTACCCGGCCACCTAGTGGTAAAGGAGAAAAGTGCAACAAGGCCAAACTTAGGGAGAAATTAATAGATCTCTATCAATCAACCAAGATAACTACTCCTGGCAAGCAAATTTGTGAGGACCTCCCCGACCAAACCCCAGGGTGCTACACATGCTTCATTCTTCCAGAGTGGAGGTGAGAGTTCTGGGAGTCTGGAGGGAACACATTCACAGTAGAGTGGGCCACAATAATCACGGATGGTTACTAACTTTGCAACACTAAATTAAATATTCTTGAAGGACTGTAAATTGTGTGATGGACATTCATTTTGCACATTTTGATAAGTTTTATCATGTATGATTGTTGAGTAGATTGTAATGTATTGCGTAGCATAGTCACAGTTTATATATTTTTTATATATATTATTTATATACCAGTAGTGTTACACTTAGTTATTAACATATTAAATGAGTTTCTACCTTCCAGGTGCTCTCTTCTTTGTAAAGCCAATGAGATCTAAAAATTATGTGACAATGATGGACCCTCTCCAAGAATCATTTGGGGACACAATGGGGAGTATCCTGTTTATCCCATCATTGCTTGGCGACATTTTCTGGTTTGCGTCTATCCTGGCCTCTCTAGGTAGGTATTTTTTGTACCATAAGCAATGTTTTAAATTACATGCACATTTCTCCATGTCCTATCCCTTTAAAGATCCTGTGGGTATTAAAAAGTGCCTCTTGCTCTGCAAGAATTGCACTCAGCTCTTAGTTTTCTATTGTGGGCTGACAACACGAAGCATTTTTTCAGGCTTATTCAAATTCAAGGGTAATTGATCTGTGGCCACAAGATACAAACTATGTGGGCTAAATTCTGACAGAGTATTTTTTGCACTCATTGAACTGATATAACAAAATGTTTTTGATGGTAAATTAACAGATAAAGGGCAAGCAAATAGAAGTTGATTGTTAGGATTTAGGGGAGCTTTTAAAGCACTTGCACAAGACTTGACATTGGCTGGATTGTCATGTGTATGTCATGCATTGATCACATCTACACATGTAGCAGATGCATTAAATAATGGAACATTTCCAATACAGCTGAAACGGATGCATAAAAACTGGAAAGCATGCTAAACTTTTGTTGTTTGCTGATTCAATTTACAATGATCGTAACTCAGGAACATTTCTTGGACTGACCTCTGATGTGTCTTTCTAGGAGCCACTGTCAGAGTCATTCTGGATGTGAGCGGCTACATATCCATCATTATCTCTGCTTGTACAGTCATTTTGTACACGTTACTTGGTGGACTCTATTCTGTGGCCTATACTGATGTCATTCAGCTACTTTTCATGATGGTCAGTCTGGTGAGTAAAGCCCTAATTCCCACAATGTTTACAATAGGGTCCAGTGTGCAAATGGCCTCAAGGACAGCTACAGCTAAACCCTTAAAACTGAAACACACATTATATAAAGATTGTCTGCAGATTGCTTGCCATTGCCCCCCCCCCCCGAGACCTACAATGTGCATCTGAGCATCATCATACTGGTGTCACCCATCATCAACTCTCTCTTCTTTTATTAAACCCATCTTGGTACTTCTTCCTCCCAAGAAAGTAGGCACTCCCTTAACAAGTCTAATTTTAAACTGCTGATGTGTGGCTACATACTATTAAGACCAATGATGTGACATATGAATGAGTAGATGAACCAAATGGAATGTATTTTCCTGGAGCTGTTCTGTCAAAGGTAATGTGGCAGTGTGGCTATATTTTATACAGATTTCTGATTCATTCTCTTATCATATGAATTCATTGTTATCTCACAACTTAAAAATGCTTGGTTGAAAATACATTGTCTACTGGAGTCATTAAAGTATCCTACAGTTTGACATACAAATGGGTCAGTGGGGACTCCGTTAATTGGTGTGTGGCATACCCATAGACCATTGCCCCATAAAGCCCAGTGCCTTTGAGACACCTGAAAATGCACTACAAGGAGCTTCCAGGGGAAGCTAGAAAATAGAACATGTGACTTCAAAAACTAACATTTTTGAATAAACAGTTTGGATTCCCTGGAACAGTAGGTGAAGTAAGGTGGGTGGAGTTAAAGGTGAACTTTAGGAACAAAAGTTTTCATTTAAAGTGGCTGTAGAGGCTGAAGGTTTTTTACCTTAATGCATTCTCTGTATTAAGGCAAAAAAACTTCTATTGTCAGCTCCCCCCGAGCCCAATCTCGCTCCAGCGATGTGGTACTCCCTCTCGCTCTCTCCCTCTTTACTGGACTCAGGAGGAGCAGCTGAAGCCATTGGCCCCTGTTGCTGTCAATTAAATCCAGTGATGTGGAAGCAGGGGGGGGGGCTGGATGGCATTGTGTGTGTGTGTCTATAGACACACAGAGCACAGCTCAGGATCGAGCCTGCAATGTGCCACTATCGGAGGCAGCTTCCCATGGTGACACAGAGAAGAGGAGGAGCCGGGAGCAGCGGTGTGGGGGACCCAAGAAGAGGAGGGTCCGGGCTACCCTGTGCAAAACCATTACACAGAGCAGGTAAGTATAACATGTTTGTTATTTTAAAAAAATAACTTTACAATAATTTTAGGTATATTCCTAAATAGCTACAAAGTATATACAGTGGTGAAAATAATGATTTAATCCCCTGCAGATTTTGTAAGTTTGCCCACTTACAAAGAAATGAAGGGTCTATATTTTTTATCATAGGTGTTTTTTAAATGATAGAGACAGAATATCAACCAAAAATCCAGAAAAAACACATAATACAAATGTTATAAATTGAGTTGCAGTTCAGTGAGTAAAATAAGTATTTGATCCCCAAGCAAAACATGACTTAGTACTTGGTGAAGAAACCTTGTTGGCAAGCACAGAGGTAAGACGTTTCTTGTAGTTGGTGACCAGGTTTGCACACATCTCAGGAGGGATTTTGGTCCACTCTTCTTTACAGATCTTCTCTAAATCCTTAAGGTTTTTTGGCTGTTGCTTAGCAACTCGAATTTTCAGCTCCTTCCATACATTTTCTATAGGATTAAGGTCTGGAGGCTGGTTAAGCCACTCCATGACCTTAATGTGCTTCTTCTTGAGCTACGCAAAACTGGAAATGTATCATAACACAGAGTGGTACTGTGGATACATGGATGGTATGCTTGTGCCACGTCCTATAACTTATGTTGATACTCAAAAACCAAAAAAGAGGGACTTTGGACTCTATAGGCATGGTCACAACAAATATCTATAACAAAATTAATTTATTGAAAAATACATACAAATAGGACATCGATTAAAACCACAAATCATATGTGTACATCAAAGTATAATGAAGCGATAGCTATACAAAACCATCTAAATGTATAATTATTCGGACATGAGGATTTCCATCCCGAGTAGCAACAGGTCCGAGAAGATGGCTGGATAGCAGATCCGCAATCGATTAATTCATGTCATGTAGATACTCAATGCTCAACATGTTTGGCGTGTATTAACGCTTCTTCAAGAGCGGAAGGATATATTGTGGAAGCAGCTCAAGATAAAGGATATTACTCCATGTCAGTTTCAATAGGTATATATGAATATATCTAGAGGGCTCAGAAGGTCTCAGAAGGTTATATAGGTGCCAGAGCCAAAGTTTCACAGGAGATAGTTATTGGAGTAAGAGTTGCTCATACCTGAATTCCATGGGTATCAAGATCAGACGCGTGGTGCCATCCCTTCGCTGGAGCGAGCTACTCCTTCGTTGCCATCCATGACCCATCTTCAGTGTTCTGGCTGAGGGAAGAAGGTTCTCATCCAAGATTTTACAATACATGGCCCCGTCCATTTGCCCCTCAAGTCGGCCTGTACCTTTAGCAGAGAAACAGCCCCAAAATGAATCTGTGTACCACATGAGCACATACTGTAGCCAGTCTGTGGGAGCCAGAACTGTTGTTGGTTGGTAGGGGATCAAATACTTTTTTTACTCACCGAACTGCAACTCAATTTATAACATATGTATCACGTGTTTTTTCTGGATTTTTGGTTGATATTCTGTCTCTATCATTTAGAATACAAGATACTATGATAACAATATCCCTTTATAGACCCCTAATTTCTTTGTAAGTGGACAAGCTTACAAAATATACAAGGGATCAAATAATTATTTTCTCCACTGTAAATCTACTTTGTGTGCACCAAAAACCTTTGCAACCTCAGTTTTATACCCTGTAAAACTAGCAGTGACATCATCATTGTATTGTACATAGCCTGTGCAGAGAGCAGCGCTGTGGGAGGGATGCAGCAGACCTGACCCACAACAGACTGCCTGCAGAAAACTAAAGGAGGGGGCGGAGACATGACCAGTCACCCTGCCAAAGGAGAGAGAGCAGAAGTGACTGGTCTTTATTACAGGAGGCTCTTGGAATACTGCACAGTTATAAAAAAAAAATATATGCAAATCACCCATATGCCTTACACGGTGAAGGGTTGGAATACCTGTTATGTTTTTTTTTTTTATTGGCATATTTGTCCCACTTAGGGAGATTCTCTGTCTGTCCTATGATCATTGTCACTTGGACTGAAAGTGAGGGAAAATCCAATATTTTGAGTTGCCTCATTAGGAGGATATACACACTGCAGACAGACACAGAGTCAAGCCCTTGCAATTCAAGATTACAGTGCTTGAAGAAGATATTGTGATGAAGAGTGTATCTGCGCTGACCCTAAAAAGTGATATATGCCTTACCATGTGAACAATTTTATCTGTGATTCATGAAAAAAAATGCTAATAAATTCATCAAAACTCAAAATAATGAAAAATTAAAAAACAATTAAAATGAAAAATAATGTGTTAACTAACAATAGTCCCAATAGTCCTTTCACAAAATGCTTATCCGAATCCCATGTGCACAAATTCATATCCGTGACTTGAAAAACTTTTCACCAATTCGTAAAGCACCACCACCTTCCACAATGGACACTCACCAGAGCCAAGGAAAAATTGTGCCTTTGGTTTGTACTGGGTTAACCACTCCACTCTAATAGGTATATCTGAGATTCCCCCAAATGGTTGCCACTGGTTACTCCTTACTCCTCCACATTAGTCTCGATATATCATAAAAAGCAGACATCCATCAACGTATTTTAAAAATGTATTAAACTAATAGAGTAAAAATAGCTAGGTGCCAAAAACACAATGCTGGAAAGACTCAGTGCTGGTCTAAAGGCACCAGATTTGTGAGTGTATATACTATATTTTTATTCTATTGATTTAATACATTTTTAAAATATGTTGCTCAATGATGGATGTCTGCTTTTTATGAGATACTGAGACTTAGAGTGGAGTGGTTAACCCAGTATAAACCAAAGGCGCAATTTTTCCTTGGTTCTGGTGAGTGTCCATTTTGGAAGGTGGTGGTGATTCACGAATTGGTGAAAAGTTTTTCAAGTCACGAATGTGAATTTGTGCACATGGGATTCGGATAGGCATTTTGTGAAGAGGACTATTGGGACTATTGTTAACACATGACAATAGTCATTTGCCCACATATTGCTACCACTACCCATTTATTACCCATGTATTGCCACCTTTGCCCTTTTTTTGCCCATATAGTTCTACCAATCCCCTTTGGTTGCCTATGTAATTATTCCATTGTCCTTTTGTTGCCTATGTATTTCTACCATTGCCCTTTTGTTATCCATGTAATCCTACCATTGCCCTTTTGTTGTCCATGTAATTCTACCATTGCCCTTTTGTTGCCCATGTAATTCTACCATTGCCCTTTTGTTGTCCATGTAATTCTGCCATTACCCTTTTGTTGCCCTTGTAATTCTACCATTGCCCTGTTGTTATCCATATAATTCTACCATTATCCTTTTGTTGTCCATGTAATTCTACCATTGCCCTTTTGTGGTCCATGTTATTCTACCATTGCCCTTTGTTCCCCATGTAATTCTACCATTGCCCTTTTGTTGCCCATGTACTTCTACCATTGCCCTTTTGTTGCTCATGTGCTTCTACCATTGCCCTTAGGCAGCCCATATACTTCCACCATTGCCCTTTTGTTTTCCATCTAATTCTATCATTGTCCTTTTGTTGTCCATGTACTTTCACCATTGTCTTTTGGTTGCCCATGTACTGTATGCCCTTTTGTTGCCCATGTATTGTAAAAATTGCACCTTTGTACAGTAATCCATGTATGTTCACCAGTGTGTTTCCCACATTTGTTGCCCATGTATTGTCACAGTTGCCAGTGTGTTACCCTAACATTGCCATATTCACTCTCATATTACCACAGTTTTACGCTATGGTGATGTGTGTGTGTGCGAGTGTGGGATTACACTGTTTGTTTAGGGAACCTATTACTATAATTTAACCCTCTCCCATCCAAATCCTGTTATTAGCAAACTATGCCCCTACAAAAAGCTAACATTTTTTCTCTGCCCTTAATTTGGCATGGCACGCCTAATGCATATATATATATATATATATATATTAGCAGTGCCCCACCTGTAGAACTTCCAAGGAATACCACTAATGTAACAACCAAACTAAATGTATTTTCTCCAAATGCCTGCAGGAAAAAAATAAAAATAAAAATAATGACTCACTGCAAATACATGTGCCTGAGGCCTGTCTATGCTCTGTCGCTGTAACCTGACAATGGAGAATACCTAGCCAACATTAGATTTCAGTGTCCTGGTATGCCGGAAGGGATATCTGCTTTAATCAGCAGTGTGTATGAGCACAGATCTGCACTGAGACTGAATTGCCTGATATTGACATGACAGAAGAAGCTAATCTCCTTAATGTTTGTAACGCTCATTAAATATTAAATGTATACTAATCTTATTCTTATTTTAAACGTAGTGGATTTGTGTACCATTTGCTCTTCTAAATTCTGCATCTGAAAACATTGCTTACACAGCAGTGAATAAAGTGTACCAAGAACCCTGGATTGGTAATATACAGCCACAGTACATTGCAAGATGGCTGGATGATTTGGCTTACCTGGTGAGTTCATGTCTTCTATGTCTGTTCTTGTAGCGCAAACGCATGTCAATAACATATATATAGTCATGTGTATAAGGCCATAGCAGCCAATCAGAATATAGCTTTCACGCATGTGAATAAAGTAAATTTTGATTGGTTAAAGTATATGTAAATCCAATCACTAAAATCTCCATTTCAGTGATTTTTTTTTTTTTGGAAGTTACAGAATTGTAATAACAAACTCCAGTTACATACTGTAAGTTCAAAAAACACACAATCAAGCAATGGGGGCCCGTCCATTAGGGGCGCAGTGGCGCCGTGCCCTAATCCATGTGTCCGGCCCTAATCTACATGCAAGGCGCCGGACGCATGGATTCCAATGGGTTTTTTTTTTTAGAAGCACATGATTATAGCCTCCGGCTCTAAATTGGCTTCAAAAAGGGTGGGCTCCGAGCCCACCCAATTGTTTGACATTAGCGATTTAATAGTCGCTAATGTCTTTCTGTGTTTCCTCCCGGCCAATCAGAAAGCGGCTGAGGGAGGAGACACGGGGGGGAGCCGCCACCTGGATGAGGAAAGTGCAGGGGCCTGGCGGGCAGTGGGCGATCGATCGAGGGATGGGGGATGCAGCCGCCACTGCAATCAAGTGCAATTAGATAGTCTTAGAAGGGCTGTGCTCATAAGAGCTTAGAAATTAAAGGGAAGGACAGGTGATACACAAAGTGGTAATTGTGTAGCAATGAAGTGGGATAGGCCTCTCTAAATGGTTCAGGGGTCACCTAAAGGTGGACAGACTAGGAGGGGTCCTGGACACGTGCATGGGAGAAGGTGATGAGTGGTATCTCCAAGATACTGGAACACCAGGCCCCTGGCTCTCCCATCAATCCGAAGCTCATTAGATGATAGGTAATAGGAGCTATGTGCCCCTGTAGTGCGGGTTATTTACTTATACTTTTGGCGTGCTTAATCATAGGCCTTTGAGTTGATCTGGTGGGGAGAGGCCCAAAAACCCATGGGCAGCACCTAAGGAGATGTAACCTAGCAGAGGGTATAGGAAAGGAGACAGAGAAGAGAGGAGTATAGTACAAGTAGGCTGGGTCACTGGGAATGAAGGGCATCAAATTAGTCTACATTGCTGTCGTCCCAGAAGGAAGCCTCTAAGCCTCTTCTAAAGATGATGCACAAGCAAGCAAACAGTTTGCTGAAGACAAGCAGACTAAGGACATGGATTACTGGAATCATGTCTTGTGGTCTAATAAGACCAAGATAAACTTATTTGGTTCAGATGGTGTCAAGAGTGTGTGGCGGCAACCAGGTGAGGAGTACAAAGGCAAGTGTGTCTTGTCTACAGTCAAGCATGGTGGTGGGTGTGTCATGGTCTGGGGATGCATGAGTGCTGCCGGCGCTGGGCAGCTACAGTTAATTGAGGGAACCATGAATCCCAACATGTACTGTGACATACTGAAGCAGAGCATGATCCCTTCCCTTCAGAGACTGGGCCACAGGGCAGTATTCCAACATGATAACGACCCCAAACACACCTCCAGGACGACCACTGCCTTGCTAAAGAAGCTGAGGGTAAAGGTGATGGACTGGCCAAGCTTGTCTCTAGACCTAAACCCTATTGAACATCTGTGGGGCATCCTCAAATGGAAGGTGGAGGAGCGCAAGGTCTCTAACATCCACCAGCTCTGTGATGTCATCATGGAGGAGTGGAAGAGGACTCCAGTGGCAACCTGTGAAGCTCTGGTGAAATCCATGCCCAAGAGGTTTAAGGCAGTGCTGGAAAATAATGGTGGCCACACAAAATATTGACATTTTGGGCCCAATTTGGACATTTTCACTTAGGGGTGTACTCACTTTTTTTGCCAGCAGTTTAGACATTAATGGCTGTGTGTTGAGTTATTTTGAGGAGACAGCAAAAGCTGTACACTGTTATACAAGCTGTACACTCACTACTTTACATTGTAGCAAAGTGTAATTTGTACAGTGTTGTCACATGAGAAAATATTCAACCTGTAATTCAGGTAACCCTGCCAGACAGCATGGTTAGGTTTGTGACCTCGACCTTTCCAGGAAGCATTGGTGTTAATGGGTTGGGGGGAACCTTGGTGGATGAAGAAAAAAAATATTGGGTTCAGTGGGAAAGGGTGAAAAGAAAAGGTGATGGTGTCAATGGGATAGAGGATTTAACCATTAGCGCCCAGTGTTGGGGGATGGTTCTCAGGGGAAACTCTGATGTTGTGTCCCATGCTACTTCCTCTGTGCAGAAACTATACATATACTGTTGGCAGCAGATCATTCCGCCCAACAGTGAGTGCATAGACCTGCATCTGGGTGCTGAAACAAAACTTCCAACATTTTGCTCCGGGACATGGTCTAGACCCGTGAGATGTCAGGATTCTGCCAGGATCCAGGACATTTGGGTGTATACGCTGTCATCCAGAGGGCAGCCCTGACATGAGGAAACATAACCTGGACTCAAGATGGCCTCTTCCACGCAGAGACATGGTGCAGAACAAGGCATGGTAAGTCAGTAATAAAAATAAAGTGTGGCGCTAAAATGAACTTGTTCCTCATTTAGGTCAGCCCCACTGAAATGGCAATCAGAGGGTCAAAAACTCCCCTATGAGGTATTTGCTCAAATAAAATCTTTTAAGAAATTATAAAAAAGAAAAAATAATAATATTAAATACTTTAAGTGAGCCCCCTATAGTCCACCCCATATATTGTACTGTATCAACTCAAGTGTACCTGACCAGAATTCAGTATCAATATCTTATAGGGGATATCTATGTGGGGATTAATATATGTGCTATGTAAAACACAGAAGAAAGGTCCCCATCAAGGGGAAGAAAAAAATGTGTGGTATTTGAATCTCGTGAAGAAACACAAAATATATTAAACCGTGATATCACCAGACATATAAACAAGCATCATGAGAGTACATATATCGTATTAATGAGTGAAGAATAATTTTAAACTCGATGTGATGACAAAGATAAATAGTGTTCATAAGTAAATTAAATATAAATCAGATGCAAGTCCCAATGGTGGACCTATGGAGGTACACCTGGATGTTTGGCTGCTTGAGCTCCCTCTGAACTGCCCGGATGTCTCACATACCGAAGTACTAAAGTAGGAACTGTGGCTACAGGTATGTATAAAATACTCTTACCAAGAGTGATGGACTCACCGGCCAGCGGCTTCGGAGTCAAGGAAAGCATGTACTAGCCCGAACGGCAGTAGGTGGAGTGCTGCTTCATCTGTTTGGTAGAGATGCTGGGAGGTAAGAGTCACCATCAAACGGTCTCCTACAGTCAGGTATTACAGTCACCTTATAGCTCCTCCGATGGAGAAATCAAAAGGAGAAACTCCACATAGCGTAAATCCGCTTAAAAGACTTTAATAAAAAGCTTTACAATACAAAGAAGCGACTGGCTCCAAAGCCAAATCAAAGACCGGGTCTAGCAAAGATCCAAAGGCCCATAGACAATAACTGAGGCCAAAAGACAAAAAACAATAAAATCCATAAAAAGCGCTTAGTTAAGTTGTGGCATAGTAGGCATATCTAACCCGACGCGTTTCGTCCGCTAGGACTTCAACTGGGGTGTATGCCTGGCATACACCCCAGTTGAAGTCCTAGCGGACGAAACGCGTCGGGTTAGATATGCCTACTATGCCACAACTTAACTAAGCGCTTTTTATGGATTTTATTGTTTTTTGTCTTTTGGCCTCAGTTATTGTCTATGGGCCTTTGGATCTTTGCTAGACCCAGTCTTTGATTTGGCTTTGGAGCCAGTCGCTTCTTTGTATTGTAAAGCTTTTTATTAAAGTCTTTTAAGCGGATTTACGCTATGTGGAGTTTCTCCTTTTGATTTCTCCATCGGAGGAGCTATAAGGTGACTGTAATACCTGACTGTAGGAGACCGTTTGATGGTGACTCTTACCTCCCAGCATCTCTACCAAACAGATGAAGCAGCACTCCACCTACTGCCGTTCGGGCTAGTACATGCTTTCCTTGACTCCGAAGCCGCTGGCCGGTGAGTCCATCACTCTTGGTAAGAGTATTTTATACATACCTGTATCCACAGTTCCTACTTTAGTACTTCGGTATGTGAGACATCCGGGCAGTTCAGAGGGAGCTCAAGCAGCCAAACATCCAGGTGTACCTCCATAGGTCCACCATTGGGACTTGCATCTGATTTATATTTAATTTACTTATGAACACTATTTATCTTTGTCATCACATCGAGTTTAAAATTATTCTTCACTCATTAATACGATATATGTACTCTCATGATGCTTGTTTATATGTCTGGTGATATCACGGTTTAATATATTTTGTGTTTCTTCACGAGATTCAAATACCACACATTTTTTTCTTCCCCTTGATGGGGACCTTTCTTCTGTGTTTTACATAGCACATATATTAATCCCCACATAGATATCCCCTATAAGATATTGATACTGAATTCTGGTCAGGTACACTTGAGTTGATACAGTACAATATATGGGGTGGACTATAGGGGGCTCACTTAAAGTATTTAATATTATTATTTTTTCTTTTTTATAATTTCTTAAAAGATTTTATTTGAGCAAATACCTCATAGGGGAGTTTTTGACCCTCTGATTGCCATTTCAGTGGGGCTGACCTAAATGAGGAACAAGTTCATTTTAGCGCCACACTTTATTTTTATTCGTGATTTACAATTTGTCTGATTGTTGTGTTGGCAGCTTTTCACTCTTATTTTTTCTTTGGGACTGGCGCAATATTATTTCAATTTTACATGGTAAGTCAGTAACTGTTAAAAAGTTCAGCTGCAAGGAGACCACAGGTAATACTGGTGATTAGTCTGTTTCCCTCTGCTTGCCTTTTTGTGGCACAGTTCAGGTCCTCCTTTACAACCGCCCTAACAGAAGTTGGGATTCAGAGTTGACTCTAAGATCTTAGATGGCATGCATATTCACACAGCCATAACAAATAATTCCTGTAACCTGTCTAATATGTATATTTCACTAGTGATGGGCCAAACACCCCCAGGTTCTGTTCGAACCAGAACTCCCGAACATGGAAAATGTTCGGAGGCGAACCCTATTAAAGTCTATTGAAGGATTATATGCAAGTTATTGGCCATAAAAAGGGTATGGGGCCCGGGTATTTCCCTGGTGGACATGTATCAATGCTATTTTAATGATGCTTAAATTGAAACAATAAAAATGAAAAATTATTTTAAATATCGGGGGGTCCCCTTAGTCTGCCTGTAAAGTGATGCATCTGTACCATCTAAAGAACCTGCTGCAGCAAAACTGATGTATATAAAGAAAAAGACATTTAAATTGATTTTCCCAGCTGTAAGCTTTCTTGAAAAAAAAAACATTGCCAGCAATACAAAAATGTGAAACCTTTGGTCCCTTTAGTCTGCTATGAAATTTTAAAGGCAACCCCCACGCCAAAAAATAAATGGCATTGGGTTTCCCCAAAATCCATAGCAGACCCTTATGTGAGCATGCAGCCTGGCAGGCCAAGAAAGGGGGGGACGAGCGAGTGCTCCCCCCTCCTGAACCATACCAGGCCACATGTCCTCAACATGGTGGGGTGCTTTGGGGACAGAGGCACAGCCCCCCCCCACCCCAAAGCACCTTGCCCCCATGTTGATGGGGACAAGGGCCTCTTCCCCACAATCATCGTCCATGGTTGTGGGGGTCTGCGGACAGGGGGCTTATCGAAATCTGGAAACTCCCTTTAACAAGGGGGCCCCCAGATCCTGGCCCCCCTTCTATGTGAATGAGTATGGGGTACAGTGTCAAAGAAAAATAAAAACACACAGTTTTTTGACAATTCCTTTATAAAAAAAATAAAAAAACAATATCCCCCAATGTAGATCCATCATCAATCAGGACACCTGCTGCACCGCCCCAAAGCACCCCCCCCCATGTTGAGGGCATGTGGCCTAGTATGGTTCAGGAAACTTTCCAGGCCTGCCAGGCTGCATGCCCGGATAAGGGTCTGGTATGGATTTGGGGGGGACCCCACGTTTTATTTTCACATTTTTGTATTGTCGGCAATGTTGTTTTTTTTTTTCATTCAGCTGTCAGCTCATCCATTGTTAAGGAAACCATGGCCGGCTTCCCGGCCCGCTCCTTAACAACCAGCTATTCACTGTGCCCTGATTGGGCAAAGCCTTGCATTGCTTCAGCCAGTTGGGGCTTAGAACATCCCGCCGAGCGTCCCCTAAATTCAGGTATTCAGCGAACACCCAAACGGGTGCTGTTCAGGGCCGAACCGATGCTTGGCCCGAACCATCCCCCCCGTCACTATATTTCACATGATCATTAGCTCCATCTAGTGGACATGGTACATTATTTTCCAGATTGAGGTATTTCAGGAAAATAACACATTGGGCCACAAGATGGAGCTGCCGATTAAAGGTAATAAATGTTTTAGACAGAGTATGGTGATTATTCTTGATGGCTTTACTTTCAGGCATACGCATGTTACATTTTTTTTATAAATTGACCCCATAAGCCATTACTGAATACAGGCACCCACCAGCCAAATCCTTCCAAATGTTTAGTTTTTATTTAAGCTCCCTGTTTTTTTCTTTGGGGGACCCAAGTGAGAGAAATTCCATTTACTGACAACGCATGTACTATCTAAGATGGTTTAGGGATAGAGAGAATTGGCAGTAAGTACTGACACATCCATCAGATGGACCTGTTGCTTGTGTGTGGCGTGGTGGTGTATACTCATTGCAAACCCACTGGTTTGGACAAGTGATTGTACAAGTGGGCTTCAAATTAAAAAAAACATTTTTTTGATTTTATTTTTTATATACTATAATTTTTTTATAAAAAAGGAAGCACTTAGCCCTTCATTCAAACATCTTACATTACTATCTATAAAAATAAAATAACAGATATTTCACCCTCACATTTTGTCATTTCAGAGTTTGGGTGGCATTGCATGGCAAATCTATTTTCAGAGAGTTCTTGCTGCCTCGTCTTCTAAGCAAGCAGTGGTAGTGTCTTACCTCTCGGGGATTCTGTCTGCAGTCCTGGGGGTCCCTTCTATTCTCATTGGTGCAGTCGCAGCCTCTACAGGTAACAGCCAGTAGAACAAACCATGACAATGCCATAAAATGAAATGCTTGATACATTATGGATTGATCTCCAGCTCCAGCACAGATTTCATTCATTCTCTTGCTGATAACTGTTTAGATTCCTGTTCAAAACCTTTTTTACTATTTGACTTTGCATCAGGTCACAAATATGCCTCAGAGCCAGAAGCCTAAAGTTAAAGACTAGTGTATTTTTATTGAGCACATATTTGGTGATTGTATTGCAGTTAGGGTTGCCAACCTCCCGCAGCATTTTTTACTAACAAAACATGGAAAGTTTACTGGCGGAGCACATTTTTTACTGGCAACCTGAGAAAACTAACACAGTGAATATTTGAACAATATAAACATGATATGGAAACACTGACAATCCCTATAACAAAGTAATTTTCTTGATTTACACTTAAAAAAGTCAACACAGCATGAAATTATCAGCCCCCGATATTTACTGGCAGTTGTAAAAAAATCGCAGATCTTTACAAACTGTCAGTAAATTTACTGGCGGTTGGCAACCCTGATTGAACTTAATATTTTGTAGGTAACGGTTTAGTTATTGTAATTAGCATAGAGATTTGAACATTAACCACTAGAGGGAGCTTGGTATTTGATTTAGCTTAGTTCACCTTCAGCAAGATTTTCCAAAATTCCACCTATGGAAGCCGCAGGACAGAGGTGAATGAGGTGCCAGTAGTTTTTTGGGAGAGGCCCCTCAGCTGCATCTGTAATAGAAGGATGTGCACCATTTAGAAAAGGAGGATCACTGGTATGTACTATTCACCGGTTATGGAATCGCATATGGGGTATTTTTTTTTGTGGAAAATCTGAAGTCGAACGTAACCACGGCACTACCTGCATTGAGTTTGCATGTTCTCCCAGTGCCTGTGTGTTTTTTTCCAGGTCCTCCAGCTTCCTTCCACACTTCAAAGACATGCTGGTAGGTTAAGCTCCTCACGCCCGTGCTATAGCCGAAAGACGGCTACAGCGTGGGCCTAAATTACTTCCATGTGTGTCCTCCCGAGCATGTGCCGCTTGCACCCCCCCCCTGCAGGGTGTGCGCGGCGCGCTTTGTGATCAGCGAGTCAATAAGACTCGACTGATCACAGATTGGAGTAAGGGGTCGATCCTGTCCCCTTACCACGTGATCAACTGTCAGCCAATGACAGCTGATCACGTGATGTACACAGAAGATCGTAATCGGCTTTTTTTCTCCCCTCACGCTGTTAGCGCGAGGATAAAAGAAAAGGCCGATTACCGGCTTCTGTCAGAGGGAAATCGGTCCCGCACACAGACACCCACTTCTGCTAAGCAGTGCCCAACAGTGCCACCTGCCAGTACCCACCAGTGCCACCTACCAGTGCATATAAGTGCTGCCTATCAGTAACCACCAGTGCCACCTACCACTGCCCACCAGTGTCACCTATCAGTACTGCCAATCAGTGCTAATCAGTGCTGCCTATCAGTGCCACCCATCAGTGCCACCTCTGTGGCCATCAGTGCCACCTATCAGTGCCCATCAGTGCAGCCTATCGATGCCTTTCAGTGCCACGTCTCAGTGCCCATCAGTGCCACCTATCAGTGCCCATCAGTGCAGCCTATCAGTGCCCATCAGTGCCACATCTCAGTGCTCATCAGTGCCCATCAGTGCAGCCTCATCAGCACACATCAATGAAGGAGAAAAATGATCTGTTTGCAAAACTTTATAACAAACTATGAAACTGTGTTTTTTTTTAGCAAAAAAAAAAAAAAGCAGTGATTAAATACCACCAAAAGAAATCTCTGTTTGTGTGAAAAAAATGATAAAAATGTCATTTGGGTAGAGTGTTGCATGACCAAACGATTGTCATTCAAAGAGTGACAGTGCTGAAAGCTGAAAATTGACCTGGGCAGGAGGGGGGTAAAGTGCCCAGTAAGCAAGTGGTTAAATGTCTCCTGTCTAAATTGGACCTAGTATGTGTATGTATGAATGTGAGCTAGGGACCTTGGACTGTAAGCTCCTTGAGGGCAGGGACTGATGTGAATGTACAATATATATGTAAAGAGCTATGTAAATTGACAGCTATATAAGTACCTGAAATAAATAAATAAATAAAATAAACTTACATTTTAACCACTTCTGGACTGCCTGCAGTACCTTTACATGTTGTCATAAGAAAGACATCATGATACCGGGTATCATGTGATCGCTATACTTGGTCATAGTGATCACATGATACCAATGTAAACAAACTGCCAGTTTGTTTATAATGTGTATAAATGTAGCAGAGGAGTATGTCAAAAAATAAATGCTGTTTCCACTCCTTGAACTTAGTTAAAAAGCGTACCCTTTGACCTGAATTCCTCCAGAAAAATAGCAATGCATTCCCTGGCATGTGAATGTAACCCAGGCACTCCTGTGCCCACAGCCTCATATAGTATACAGTATATATGCAGCGCTAGTCTCAGAAGATTTGGAGAGAGATTTGAAGTCACTGCTCTCCTTGCTGGAGGCTCTGACATGAGGAAGAAAAGCCCTGCCTATACAATGCCGAACAAGTCATAAGTCAATAATGGGCAAACAACAGTTGCAAGACCACTGGTCCTTTGCCTTCTGCCTGACTTATTTGAGCAAAGCTCCCAGAGTTCAGTTCCTCTTTAACAGAATCTATTTAGCAAGATGGTCCATGTTATATTGTCAACAATTTGTATTGCACAAAAATAGTTCAGGGATTGACATCCAACTGACTGAATAAAACGTGTAAATGTGTAGCTTCACTATATGATTCAATTTTCGACAGCCCAAAAGAGTTATGTCAGTGAATATTCGTCTAACTTTATTTGTCAGTTCCCCAATAGTATAACACGTTTTGCTAACCGCTGGTTGACTTTTTTTTTCTAGACTGGAACCAGACTAGCTATGGCTTACCCTCACCATATAGGAGGAATGAGTCGAACATGATTCTTCCTTTGGTATTGCAGTACCTCTGCCCAGCGTATGTGTCGGTGGCAGGGTTGGGAGCCATTGCAGCAGCTGTGATGTCCTCTGCAGACTCCTCTCTCCTGTCTGCCAGCTCCATGTTTGCCTACAATATCTACAAGAAGATGCTAAGGAAAACGGTGAGCTGAAAACAAAGTCTCTAAAAAAAATGACTTAATTCTTTAGCAACACAATCACCCTATAAATGCGGAACACATCAAGCGACCCAGTAGAAATTATGTGTTTTACATACAAAGTGGTATATGGGTTTTATATATTTCCCTGCTATGAAAGTATAAATCAGAAGGGTATGGTGAAGAGGGACCAAATGAGCCAAAAAGCTCTCAACTGAACCAGTACATAGTACATTAGAGCCTTACTAAAACAGAATGGTATTTCCATATCTCATTCCATCACATATCCAAAAAGCAAGAAGATTATTCCTCCTTTTAGGACTATGGTTGGAGCCATGCAAATCATTACTTTTTATGCTTTTCTCTTTCGTCACCAATCCTGCACCATAGAAGCCACTGTTTCCATGCACTATGCTGATGATGGCCAACAAGCCTTAAACAGCTGTATGCAGTATGAAATAAATGGATCTACAATATTGGTCTAAATTTGGCAACAATCCTGGATGGACAGTTAGGTTAAAAAGAAAAAGCTTAGCTCACTCTTTGACACTTTAAGAGTTTAATGATCATATAAATACAGAATACTGCACATCTAGTCAATGTGTGAAAGTCACTTTACTCAGAAGTGAACTCTTGTACACTTGAACACTTGTAACTTATTGCGGGGGGCATACCCTCGCTAAACATATGCTACCACACATCATCTATGACCCCACCTCCTATCTCTTGTACATTTGCCTAGACATTCTAGTAATTAAAAGTTGCTCTGTCTTTATAAACTACATTAAGATGCTGGGCTAGTGGGTTAGCAGTGTTATTATCTGGGTACTTCTACTTTGGCTTTTTACCAATAGATTAGGGTTTTATTGCGGCAAGCTCCATGCTGGTAGTTTTCAGCATACAGCTCCTGGTTCTGAGTGTTTTATCATAAGGGCC
This sequence comes from Lithobates clamitans, assembly GCA_037952925.1. Lineage (NCBI taxonomy): Eukaryota > Metazoa > Chordata > Amphibia > Anura > Ranidae > Lithobates > Lithobates clamitans. The sequence goes on along the minus strand of JBBGZY010001655.1, from coordinate 2,119,816 downwards.
TCTTCAATCTAACCCTAACACCAGCCCTCCCAATAATGTAAACTTTCTTTATACTAACACTAACCCTTGCTCAAACTAACCCTAACACCAATCCTCCCTGTAACCCTTAGGCCCCTTCCACACGGGGCGGATCCATTTAGCGGAGTCTGCCAGCTCAGCAGGGGATCGCTCCGTTGATCTCCGCTGAGCCAGCGGATGACAGGTCCGTCTCTGCTCACTGAGCGGGGAGGGACTTTTTCCAGCTGATTTCTATGGGGCGATCAGACGAAAACAGACAGCATGTCCGTTTTCATCAGATCTTATCCGTTCCCCCAGACGGATGGCCGAACAAATCGGCATACGTCTGATTTTAGAGGATCAAATGGCATTCAGGTGTCAGCGGACACATCTCCGCTGACATCCGCCTGCCCATAGGAGTCATGGATGCGCCGCTCGGATTCGCCTGAAAAACAGACAGTCGGATCCGAGCGGGCTTGACGCGTGAAAGGGACCTAATAGTAACCATTCGTCATACTAACCCTAACCCTTGCTCAAACTAACCCTACCACCCACCCTACCTGTAACCCTAAGACCCCTTTCACACTGAGGTAGTTTTCAGGCGTTTTAGCGCTAAAAATAGTGCATGTAAAGTTAAAAATGGATAGTGCTGCGCTAATCCTAGGCATTTATCAAAAAAATTATTTGATGGTATATATACAAGACTTGAATGCGTGACTGTTGTTAAAATCTGATAAGCGTAAGGTGGTGTTTAGTTAAAAAGTGTGGTAGCTAGAATGGTGGTAAGTACAATATAAGTACCCCCTGGGATCTGAGCAGGGGTCTAAATCCCGCATAGGGGGGCGGCGATAGTAATGAGTGGGATCAATAAAGTTAGGTGGGATCAAATTAAAAAACAATATAAAACAGTACTACTATACGATAATATATAACATGAGTGACTGTCAATAATAAATATAGTGCATGACAATTGGGGGTAAATGCATCCACAGTGGGGGGTACCCTATGCTAATTAGTGCTAGTATAAAGTGCAGCGTGAAAGAGCCCATTCAAGGCAGTGAGGTAGTAGTGAACTGCTAATTCATACAGTGCATATGTGCAAAAAATATTTATACAAAAAATGAATGAATAATATAGTGTCTCAAATCCGTGTAAAAGGTTTGGCAGGAAAAAAGTCTTATAAAACCAAAACACAAAAGTCCAGTAGTCGGACTACATTCGCTGTTGTTCATGTTTTAATGTGAGTACCTATATACTTTTAATAAAAGAGGTTCAATCTACCAAAAACGGGATTACACTATTGTAAGATTTACTTACAAGGTCAGGTGCTTACCTTTAACAGTGCATGCAGCTTTTCTATTCTATTTTTAGCCGATTTCATATATGATAGCGCGGGAATAACCCATCTTTATATCTTTAGTGCATGTAAAGTGCCTGAAAACTGCCTCTCAATTGTGAAAGCCCGAGTGCTTTGCTTTCACACTGGAGCGGTGCACTTGCGGGATGGGAAAAAAGGTCCTGCAAGCAGCATCTTTGGGACTGTATAAAGTGCTCCTACACCGCCCCTGCCCATTGGAATGAATGGGCAGTGCTTCCGAAGCGCCTGAAAAGCGCAGCAACACGGGTGCCTTTAACCCCTTCTTCGGTCGCTAGCGCGGGTTAAAAGCGCCCTGCTAGCTACCGAAAATCGCTATTTAAACAGCTGTAAAGTGCCGCTAAAACTAGCGGCGCTTTACCGCTAATGGACCCACTGCCCCAGTGTGAAAGCAGCCTTATAGTAACCGTTCCTCATACTAACACTAACCCTTGCTCAAACTAACCCTTCCACCAACCCTTCCTGTAACCCTAATAGTAAATGTTCCTAATACTAACACTAACCCTTGCTCAAACTAACCCTACCACCCACCATTCCTGTAACCCTAATAGTAACCGTTCCTCATATTAACACTAACTCTACCACCCCACCCACCCTTCCTGTAACCCTAATAGTAACCATTCCTCATACTAACACTAACCCTTGCTCAAACTAAACCTACCATCACTCCTCCCTGTAAGCCTAATAGTAACCGTTACTCATACTAACACTAACCCTTGCTCAAACTAACCCTTCCACCAACCCTTCCTGTAGCCCTAATAGTAACGGTTCCTCATACTAACACTAACCCTTGCTCAAACTAACCCTTCCACCAACCCTTGCTCAAACTAACTCTACCACCAACCCTTTCTTTAACCCTAATAGTAACCAATCCTCATACTAACACTAACTGTTGCTAAGACTAACCCTAACACAAATGCTCGCTCAAACTAACCCTAACGCCAACCCTCCCTGTAACCCTAAAAGTAACCTTTCCTCATATTAAACCTAACAATTACTCTCTCTCAAACTACCCCAACACTAACGCCCTGTAACACTAACACTAACTGCCCCACAAATCAACCTATAAACCAACCCTCCCTGCAACCCTAACACTTAGGGGTTGATTTACTAAAAGGCAAATAGACTGTGCACTTTGCTAAGTGCAGTTGCTCCAGATCTTAGTAAATGAGCAGAAGTTCTGCTGACTTCCATCATCCAATTATGTGCAAGCAAAAATGCAGTTTTTTTTATTTTCCTTGCCCGTGAATGGGTATTCTTTGCAAAGTGAATCTTTAGCTCATTTACTACGCTCTGGAGGAACTGCACTTGCACAGTCTATTTGCCTTTAGAACCCCTAATGCCCCGTACACACGGTCGGATTTTCCGACGGAAAATGTGTGATAGGACCTTGTTGTCGGAAATTCCGACCGTGTGTAGGCTCCATCACACATTTTCCATCGGATTTTCCGACAACTTTGAGCCAACATCCGTCGGAAAAAATCCTAGGATTTTGTTGTCGGAATGTCCGAACAAAGTCCGACCGTGTGTACGGGGCATAAGGCTCCCATTAATCCTAACTATCATTCACTTTTATCTTAAAGGATCACTAAAGCTATTTTTTTTTAAATACCAAACATGTTATACTTACCTCCACTGTGCAGCTCGTTTTGCACAGATTGGCCCCGAACCTGGTCTTCTGGGGTCCCTCGGCAGCTGTCTCGGTCCCCCCCCGCAAGGACTCAACACATTCATGCGAGCTCCCTCGCATGGTGTTGAGTGCTTGCAGGCGCGCTCCCGTGATACAGCCGGCGGCCATAGCCGCTCACTGTATCACTCGGCCCCGCCCCCCGGTGCGCCATCCACTCTAGCCAAACAATGGCCAGGCTCAGCGGCAAAGAGGATGTCGGGGAGCGAGCGCGGGACTTTTGAGGGGTCAGATAAATAAAACGGGGGGGCTGGGGGGGCCGGTATTGTCGGATATTTTTTCACCTTCATGCATAGAATGCATGAAGGTGAAAAAACTTTTACCTTTACAACCCCTTTAACACTAACCCTCATACTGAGCCTTCTGTAACACTAAGAGGCTAATTTAATGGGGTGGATATTGCTATGTGCTCTCTGTTAGATATCGCAGTAGTGTGTACAGGGCTGCTGTTAGAAATGACGGGGCCCCACACAGCTGACCTGACAGGGCCCACCCCCAAACCCCCCATATTGACCAAAAGTGGCTCAGGACATAGATTTCTCAGTCACTTTCTCTGCAACCTGCAACCCCAGCTGCACAGATGAATGAATAGAAAGCGCTCTGAGGCTTCCTGCTTATTCACAAACTGGAGCATAGTAAACACAGTTTACTATGCTTCAGTGATCAATGGACACAGGAGTTATTGGTTACTGATCGCTCACTGTGTTTATTCAGGAAAGGAAGGGGCCAGTAAATGACATATTTTTCTGCCCCTTCTTCCGCACTTCATCCTGAAACATTCCCCTGTGTGCCCGCAGCAGCTGTCGGGGGGAGAGGAGGGAAGCCGGCAGCACTGCAGTGATAAGGGACACACAGGGGGGCATGGACAGCAAATGGAAGGGGTGCATTTGCTAGAACCACTCTTCCTGCAGTGCAGCCGGAGGGACTAGCATACAGACGAGCGGACTTTTCGACCCGACTCGAGTCCGTCAAAAAGATTTGAAACATGTTTCTTTCAAACTTTTGGGGAAAAAAGTCCGCTGGAGCCCACACACAATCGAATTGTCCGACGGACTCCGGTCCGCCGAACCAAGTATGCTGTAAAGTCCGGTCGTGTGTACGCGGCATTACCCTCACACCAATCTTTCCATAAAATCTAACACAAACAGTATGACTGTACCTCTAACACCAAACTTTACCATAACCCTCACCGTGACCCGAACTCTAAACCTCACACTAATACTGTAACCCCATCCCTCATAGTAAGCATCCCCAGCATTCCCTTGTTTCCATAATCACCTCCCTTATACAGGGATCATCAGTGATAAGGACTAAGCCTTCTGAAGATACCAGTGCCAAATCTACTGTTCCAAGTTATTCCATATGATGCAATAAGAAGTAGTACCCACAAATAGATACTAATGAACATGGAATGTGATTGCAAGCCCAGACTGATAGACGTTGATTGACATACACTAGTAGACCCTAATGGATGAACATGAATATTGATGGACACAAACTGATTTATGAACACGTCCCTCATTTTCTTTGCTCTACTTTCCTAGGCCTCTGATCGAGAAGTTCTGTGCGTCATGCGTCTTTCCATGATCCTGCTGGGCTCAGCAGGTACAGCCTTGGCGTTCCTCTCAAATTCCGTGTATGACCTTTGGTTCCTGAGTGGAGAGCTGGTATACGCCCTTTTGTTCCCTCAGCTGTGCTGCGCCCTGTTCCTCCCCAGCACCAACACATATGGATCCGTGGCTGGATTTGTCTTGGGATTTGTTCTCCGACTCCTGGGAGGAGAAAACTCGCTTAAAATTCCCCCATTGCTCCATTACCCAGGATGCATCTTTGCAGATGGTGTCTATGTGCAGTTGTTTCCCTTTAAGACGTTTACCATGCTGGTCAGCCTGATCACCATAATCGGCACGTCTTATCTGGCCCAGTTTTTGTTCATGAAGAAAATACTTACATTTCGATGGGATGTATGCCACGTGTTTCATAAAGAGCTGTCTCATCCAGCTCCACATGAACTGGAAGAGCGAGAGACTCTCCATAACACCTGAGGCCAGGCCAAAAAGCTTTCAATGACTTTTACCATCTTTTTTTCCCAAAAAAATACTTCATGCAATAATATTACTGCTATGTAAATACATTCAAAGTGATAATTGACTCTATTAAGCAATACTATGCCTTAAACATTTACAGTTGTCATTTGCAATGTAATAAGATGTTTTAGTTACTGTATATGTATCATGTCTTGTCACAATGTCTGGTTACAGTTCACTAAGTCTAAAGGGATATCAGTTTTTTTTTTTAAGAAAATGTATTAATTCATTAAAATAATAATGTTATTTTATTTGTATTATATAAATGGAAAACAATAGTTTTATACCTTATGTCTCTCTAGCTGTTCCTTATATAAGCATAAAGTTCAATAAAGCAGCACTGCTTTATTAAACTTTATATTTGTACATGTGTGTATCTCACGTTTTCAGCAGCTGCTTTGTTTTTTTCCTTTTGGTATTTAGCGCGGTAATTTCTATTTTTATTATTACTTATATAAGCTGTGTTCTCTATATAGAATTATAAATACTTTAACCACTTCACCCCCGGAAGAATTTACCCCCTTCCCGACCAGAACACTTTTTGCGATACGGCACTGAGCCGCTTTGACGGACAATTGCGCGGTCGTGCGACGTTGCACCCACACAAAATTGACGTTCTTTTTTTCCCCACAAATAGAGCTTTCTTTTGGTTATATTTGATCACCTGTGCGGTTTTTATTTTTTGGCGCTATAATCAAAAAAAGGCCGACAATTTTGAAAAAAAAGCAATATTTTTTACTTTTTGCTATAATAAATATCCCCCAAAAATATATACAAAAACTAATTTCTTTCTCAGTTTAGGCCCATATATATTCTTCTACATATTTTTGGTAATAAAAAAATCACAATAAGCGTATATTGATTGGTTTGCGCAAAAGTTATATCGTCTACAAAATAAGGGATAGATTTATGGCATTTTTATTATAATTTTTTTGGTATTAGTAATGGCGGCGATCTGCGATTTTTATCGTGACTGCCACATTATGGCGGACACATTGGACACTTTTGGGACCATTGTCATTTATACAGCGATCAGTGCTATAAAAATGCACTGATTACTGTATAAATGACACTGGCAGGGAAGGGGTTAAACACTAGGGGGCGATCAAGGGGTTAAGTGTGTCCTAGGGAGTGATTCTAACTGTGGGGGGGATGGGCCACTACTCACATGACAGCGATCACGGCTCCCGATGACAGGGAGCAGTAGATCCCTGTCATGTTACAAAGCAGAACGGGGAAATGCCTTGTTTACAAAGGCATCTTCAGGTTCTTCCGCTCCGTGACACGATCGCTGGCCCCCCCCAAGCAACTAAGGGACAAATTGTAATGATGACTGGGTCAGAGCAACTCCAATCCTGAAGCTCTTGTGGGATGTTCCAGGTCTGCAGTAGTCAGGACCTACCAAAAGTGATCTAAGGAAGAAAAACTGGCAACAGGGCAGGGTTGCCAACCTCCCGCAGTATTTTTTACTGAAAAAACATGGAAAATTTACTGGCGGAGCACATTTTTTACTGGCAACGTGAGAAATTACAGAACGCCTATTGAAAACTAACACAGTGAATATTTGAACAGATATGGAAACACCGACAATACCTATAACAAAGTCATTTGCTTGATTTATGCTTAAAAAGTCAACACAGCATGAAATTATCAGCCCCTGATATTTACTGGCAGTTGTAAAAAAAAACACAGATTTTTACAAACTGTCAGTAAATTTACTGGTGGTTGGCAACCCTGCAACAGGGTCATGGGTGACCAAGACTCATTGATGCACAAGGGGGGCGAAGGCTGACCTGTGTAGTCCGATCCAATAGAAGAACTAAAAAAATGGAAAGGAAAGAGGGCGCACCAGCCTAGTGCACGATCCAATATACATTTATTGTAGATAAAAATATATATATATATAAAACTACTCACAAACATGAGATGTAAATATGCTAGAAACAGACAATCTTCCGCGGCTTCTAAGTCCTGGAATATACAGTCTCCAGACCTTTAGAAGGACCACATAGGGGTCCCTGCTGGCTGACACGTTTCAAAGGTTTGTCCTTCCTCCTCAGAGCCTAGCGGTACACACATAAATGCCATACTAATCACTTCAGGTGTCAGAACACACAGTGCATCACAGTTTGTTGTGTATAGAGCTGCACATAGCCGCAAACCAGTCAGGGTATCCATGCTGACCCCTATCAACAGCCCACAATTGGCGCAATGGAAGAAGGAGGCCCGGTCTGATGAATCACATTTTCTTTTACATCATATGGATGGCGGGGTATGTATACGTTGCTTTCCTGACCAAGGGTAGGCACCATGGAAAGAAGGCAAGCCAGTGGAAGCAGTGATTTGCTACTGATGGCTTGGTGCCAAATATCACAACGTTCCTTCGGAGGTCTAGTGGAGTCCATGCCTTGCCAGGCAGGGCTGTGCTGTGTAGCAAAGTTGCGTGTAACTTTGACGCAGCTTTGGATGGGTGCAACTTGAATACGACTTTGGCTTTGACCAATGATAATGGATAACTCTTGCACACAAGTTGCATTGTATAACATTCAGGTACGACTTTCATGCAACTTCTGAGGGTTATAACATTGAACCTTATGGCCCTCAAGTTGCATGAAAATCGGACCAAATTAGTGCATGAACTACTTTGAAGTTGCTGAAACTTTAAGTCGTGCATATATGAATGGTTATCATTGGAAGACATGGGGTATGACTTTGATGTCCAAAGTTGACAAGTCGCACAAGTGTGAATGGAGCCTTACCACAGTGACGTGAAAATTTGAAGGAGTATGATGGAAAAAAATGTTTCTCGAACAAACAAATTTCTAACAGCGTATATGGTTTTCATTCAGTAAACCTTATTCATTCCAAAATCAAATGTAAAAGCCAACGAAATTTTTTGAACGACAAATGAATGTTCTGAGAACTTTCAGACAAATTTTCCTAAGGCCGGCCATACACTGTTCGAGTCTCACCTGGTTCAACAGCAACTGGCCAAGGTTCGAACCGTTAATGGGCAGGCTGAATGTACCAAGTTGATCGATCATTCAGCTTGGGTACAACTAGCCTACCGGATTCTCTTACGATTATCGCTAGTGGCTGCTATAGCCTCTAGCAATACTCCACTGTCTTCTCCCAGTGAGGACGGCTTCCCCCGCCCGTAGTTGCAGGAAAGAAATTTGCACCATGTATGGCCGGCCTAAGACTTTTCCTAAGGACTTTCATACAGTATATTCAAATTATATCCATCTATGGTCAGCTTTAGGCTCCACTATTCCGAGTCACAGGCCTACAAGGACCATGCAGTAGTGAAGTCAGTACTTCTGATCTACTGTTCAATCCAGTTCTGGGTGGCTGACACGGAAAACACTATAAGCACACAATCTGTAAAATAGCAAGCCAAGCAATCTAATTTCATATAAAAATCAGCAATGGCAACCACCATATTTCTGTTATGGTCAGGTTTTCTTTAACTCAGTCACATACGTGAGCAGAGGAACAGAGGCCCATGATCAGCCACCCAAGCATAGAAAAGAAACTTCCAACACCACCAAGACTTATATTCACAGTTTTATTTCATTTACCAGACATCAGAAACATTTATCTTATAGACATTTTTCAAACCAACAGTTGTTTGGGAAATAAATGGGGCCACCGATTATGAAAACACACCCCAGAGTGGTCATACCACTGATTTAAAAAAAAAAAGCACAGCAATATGCTATACAAATGTGCTTGGCGCTCTGCTGACTCTGCGGACAACGAAGCCAGGAGTGCTATTCTTATGAATAAAAGCACAAATAGTTAAATAAACCATTAGGTGGGCCTGGTAAAGTGACCTTGGAAAGTAATGTGACCTGATTTTCCTCCAATCACAAAATTCTGCTTTGAGCAGAGAGAGCTCTGTGGCACACCCTAGGCTCCACATCATGGCCCACATTTTATGACTGAGCTGTAAAACATGGTGAGTGGATTGCATTATATAGTGCAGTGCAGGGCAGATAGTGATAACTGCTTACCATTATAAATGAACATTAGATATCTGGTTTAAAAAAGAGCAAAACTTTACACTTATGGTAGCACAGATGGTCTTCTCATGATATAATGGCATTTGCACACCTCCTGTGCCCAATGCAGACACTGCCAATTATTCTAAAACACACAGAGACAAAAAAAAATGATTTCTCATCATTTATATTAACAAGTTATTCTGCTAAAAGCACTAGGTGGAAATAAAAGTCAATCTATGCTAAAGTAGCCCCCCCCCCCCCCCTCCCTAGCCTGCTGAGCTGCAATTTATTTGTTAGGTCTGATCAGGTTCATCAATAAACCTGCTGGCCGATTGCTTCTGCCTGCCTCTGGAAGAATGTTCCAGAAATAGTGTAGGAGGGTCAGTCACTGGATTATGAATATTTATTTGACCTCAGCCAGTCCCTGGTGAGGCTTGCCAAGAAGGTGTGGCTGGGGAGAAGATAAATGTTTAGGAGAGTCTGATCATTCTCTCTTCCCCTGGGGTCCCCCCCACCCCACAGAAGGGGGCATGTGTATGATATAAAAGAGGTACTGCTGCTAGGCCTCGCATGTGCTAGGGCTGAGGACCTGAACTGAAAGAGGAGCTCCAGTCTCCTGTGTAAAAATTAAAAAGTCAGCAGCTAAAAAAACTCTAGCTGCTGACCTTTAATAAACATCCACTTACCTGTCCTACGATCCAGCGGTGTGCTCACCCCAGCCGGTTTAATCTCCTATTGTCTGTCCCCGGTGCTCCCATGTTAACTGTGGGCATCTGGCTGTGACAACTTGCAGCTTCACAGCCGGGTGCCCACTGCGCATTCGCGACCCGCACTGCACATTGTGAATGGTCCAATAGTCTTCTGGGACCTGTCATGTGTCCCAGAAGACTGCAGGGAGGGAGGAGAACTTCTGCTTCCGATCACTTAGGTGATCGGAGCAGAAGTGGGAGCAGATACCTGTCAAAATCAAAAGTACCATTTCTTTACCAGGATGTCTTAAAGTGGAACTTTCCCTTTTGGGTGGAGCTCCACTTTAAGGAAACTGGCTGGGGGACTCTACCTGTGGAAACTGGGCTGGATAGGGAAAACTTTAACTGAAAGTGTTGCAGGGGAACTGGGTGGGAGTAGCCTCTGGAAATTGTGAGTAGGACCTACACCTATAGCTGTAGGTGTGCAAGTGCTTGAGGCCTTACAGGACTTCACTTTTTCTTTTTTTTTTTTTGAATTAGGTACTACTTTAAGGAACTGGACTGTCTATTTACTAAAGCTTTTTTAGGTGACCTTAAAATGAATAGCATCTGAAATTTGCGCTGTGTGCTCTGTAATTTTTTAGCAGATCGTTTTGGACTTCCTGGCAGAATCACGGCAATTCTGCCCACAATTCAAAATGCCCAGGTGTGAATGCAGCCTAAGAGAAATCTACTATTATCGGATTAAAAACCTTGTATAATTACTGCTTCTATGAACTTTGAAGGGAAGAGGTCTCAACCCATGTGTGCCACCATGGACGAGCTGGAGTAAGGCTACTTTCATACAAGGGCAGGCGTCGGCGGTAAAGCACCACTATTTTTAGCGGCGCTTTACCGTAGTTTTAGTGGCGCTATTTGGCTGCAAGTGGGGTGCGTTTAACCCCCGCTAGCGGCTGAAAAATGGTTAACACCGCCCGCAAAGCGGCACTGCCCCATTGATTTCAATGGGCAGGGGTGTTTTAGGAGCGGTGTATACACCGCTCCTACAGCGCTGCAAAGATGCTGCTTGCAGGACTTTCTTTTACTGTCCTGCAAGCGCACCGCTCCAGTGTAAAAGCACTCGGGCTTTCACACTGGAGAGACACTTTACAGGCACTATGCAGGCGTTTTTTTTTTGTTTTGTTTTTTGCGCTGTAGCGCCTGTAAAGCGCCTCAGTGTGAAAGTAACCGAAAAAATAATAAACTATTCTGTATTCATAGTGTTTAGTCTATGATGGCTCAGACACTCATACAAGTTGCTCTTTCCACAATGGTAACTGTCTTTGAGAAAAGATTTAAAAACCCAGAAACAAATTTAACTTGTGAGACTAATAACTGTACCCCACAGAACCCTTTATTGGGATTACTAGACCATTGAATGTTGCCTTAAGCATCATGTCAATGTCTAATTTGTTATGAAAAAGTATTCATTTTCCACATTTTGTCATGTTATAACCAAAAACGTAAATGTATTTTATTGGGATTTTATGTGATGGACCAACACAAAGTGGCACATAATTGTGAAGTGGAAGGAAAATTATAAATGGTTCAATATTTTTTACAAATAAATATCTGAAAAGTGTGGCGTGTATTTGTATTCAGCCCCCCTTTTACTCTGATACCCCTAACTAAAATGTACTGGAACCAATTGCCTTCAGAAGTCATCTAATTAGTAAATAGAGTCCACCTGTGTGCAATTTAATCTTAGTATAAATGCAGCTGTTCTGTGAAGCCCTCAGAGGTTTGTTAGAGAACCTTAGTGAACAAACAGCATCATGAAGGCCAAGGAACACACCAGGCAGGTCAGGGATAAAGTGGTGGAGAAGTTTAAAGCTAGGGTTGCCACATTTTTCTGCAAGCCAAACCCGAACACTTTAGCAGTGCATTGCACGCTTTTTTTATAGTATACACTATAGGATTGTAAAAGACCTGGGACAGCTTTGGGTGCTTCATGGAGAGTAGTAATGAGGCACGCATAGCACAATAATTTAAAAATAAAAAAATATAAAACTCTTCCATGACATATGATTTTGTGTACACTGAAAATAGTCAGAGAGCTAACATTTTGTCTGATCCGACCTTAAAGACAGGTCCGTAGCAAAAAAAACGAAAAAATAGGCAAATGGCTTCATGATAGGGGAGACAGTGATAACTGACAAAGGGTTAATTACAGGGTGTGAGGAGGGGAAGGTTATCAGGATTGGCTGGTTGTTTTTCAGGAAGGTGGTGGGCTCGGCACATACTGTATTTATTGGCGTATAACACTCACTTTTTCACCATGAAAATTGGGTGCAAATAGTGCGTGCGTGTTATACGCCAATACTTCAGTTTTAGCTGCCTCGGAGGGGACAGGGAGGGGGGAAAGGACAAGCACTGTCAGATTACATAAAGTGAGAATCTCCTGTTTACTTGGCGGCCTCTGTAATAGGAACTCCCATCTCCTGGCCCTCATTGGACCACTGTTCTGACTATCATAGGAGATTCTCACTGTATGTAATCTGTCGGCGCTCGTCCCGCCCCCCTCCCTGTCCCCTCTGGGCTGCAGATGGGCATTGATCAGGCTGCATTGATGGCAATGGTGAGGCTGCATTGATGTGGACTGATCAGGCTGCATTGATGGCACTTGTGAGGCTGCAGATGGGCATTAATCAGGCTGCATTGATGGCAATGGTGAGGCTGCAGATGGGCACTGAACCTTATTTTGCTTCAAAGTTCCTTATTTGAAATTTAAGTTTTTTTCCTGAAACTTCCCTCTTAAAATGAATGTGCGTGTTATACGCCTGTGCGTGTTATATGCCGATAAATACGGTAACAGCAGACTCCTGGTGGATCCAAAGAAGAAGGAAATCCCGCCCCCCCGCCCTCCCACTCTTCAGTTTTGGATTATTTTCAGTTTATTAGCCTAGAGGTGTGGCGGTTGGGGGTTTGTGGAGGCATTAACACTTTGGAGCTGTAATGTTTTTCCCTGAGACTGTGTTGCGCGGCTGGGGATAGTGAAGTGAAATGGGTTTGTCCCCGAGCCGGTGCTGCGCAGCTGGGGATAATTGAGTATAACGGCGATACCCAAGCTGAATGGGGTTATAGGATGCCTCCTAAGACCTGCAACCTAGTTCTAGTGATACATTACGGTTACTGTTTTTTGATTATTGAGGTTATTTATTTGTTAATAAAATGGCCAAACAGCCACTTTTCTCCAGTTCAGTGTCAAGTATCAGGAGCCTGGCAGGCAAGATGGGTGAACTAGAGATACTGTTGTACGAGGAGGATTTGGATTTTGTAGGAATTTCAGAGACCTGGTTCAACAGCTCTCATGATTGGCTGGCAAACATTCAAGAGTATTTCCTTTATTGCAGGGATAGAGAGGGTAAAAAGGGGGATGGGTATGCCTATATATCAAGAATAATGTACAAATGAATGTGAGAGATGACATCACTAAGGGAGCTAGGGAGGAGGTGGACTCCTTATGGGTAGAGCTCCAAAGGGATGAAGCTAAGGGGAAAATATTACTGGGAGTATGCTATAGGCCCTCTAACCTGAGGGAGGAAGGGGAGACAGATCTCCTATAACAATTTGGATTAGCAGCAAGGATGGGAAGTGTTATCATCAGACATAGACTGGGCGAAGAGAACCACGCATTCATCTAAGGCTCGCCAGTCCCTAAATGTCTTGCAGGACAATTTTTTGGGTCAGATAGTAGATGCACCAACTAGAAATAAAGCGTTAATGGATCTACTGATTCCCAACAATACAGACCTGATCACGGATGTGGAAATACGGGGTAATTTAGGTAACAGCGATCACAAGTCAATTGGCTTCAGCATTAATCACACAAATAGGAAACATAAAAGGGAATACAAAGACACTGAATTTCAAAAGAGCCAACTTCCCTAAACTACAAACCTTGCTAGAAGGCATAAATTGGGATAAAATCTCAGGAACAAAGAACACAGAGGAGTGATGGGTTTGCTTTAAGAGCAAATTAAATCAGGGCATTAGCCAATTCATCCCTCTGGGTAATTGAAAAGAGCGAACAAAAGTCCTGGATGGCTTAACTCCAATATAAAAAGGTATATAAAAGCAAAGGAGAAGGCCTTCAAAAAAATGAGGTTGAGGGATCATCATCAGCATTCAGACTTTATAAAGAATGCAACAAGAAATGTAAGGGTGCAATTAGGGCAGCTAAGATAGAACATGAAAGACACATAGCGGAGGAGAGCAAAAAAAATCCTAAGAAATTCTTGAGGTATGTAAACAGAAAAAAAGGGAGGACAGACCATATTGGCCCCATAAAGAATGAGGAAGGACATCTGGTTACAAAGGATAGGGAGATGGCGAAGATATTGAATTTATTCTTCTCCTCAGTCTTTACGAGGAAATCGAGGGGCTTCAGTAACCAAAATTGCAGTGTTTATCCTCATGACACATCACAGGAAGCACCTCCATGGTTAACAGAAGACAGAATTAAAATTAGACTTGGGAAACTTAACATTAATAAATCAGTGGGACCAGATGGCTTGCACCCGAGGGTACTTGGGGAACTCAGTCAAGTAAATGCCAGACCAATTTTTACTGACAGTCTACTGACTGAGTGGATACCACTCATGAGATCTGGAGTTCAGAGAGGGAGCCATTTGAGAACATATCTTAATACAACACGGGGAGTGGAGACCAAATTGGATACCTCAGATGATCGTGGTGGAGAGGAGTTTGCGGCCGCGATACCCTAAGCTGTTTTGCCCCTCCTGGGGTTGCAGGATTCGGTGAGTGGGGACCCGAGAGGGGGAGCACAATAAGTCACCATTATCATCTGAAAGCACCTCTGTCACAGTTCGTTTGGAAATTATTTGAACATTGGACTTGAAGATTTTGATTACCATATGGACTATAATTTACTACTAAATTGTTGTTGCACACATTATTTACTACTAAATTCCCATTGCACACACCTGCACTTATCTGAGCAAAAATGCACTTGGAAGTCCATGTGATATAAAGGAAAAATTAATGATCTAGCACACCTGAGATTACTATCACTGGTATATTCATGAATATTGGAAATATTTAGTTTTTTACTTTTATTTTTACTTTCTCTAATGTGGTCACATGTATGAATTATGAATTGCTTCATTGAAGATTGCACTGCTGCACATTAGGTTTTTGCACTTTATTGGGTTGATGGTATTCCGTACCACTATTAGGGGTATAGTTGGAGTAAATAATTGGTTCCAGTCACAAGGAACTCTGCAACATAAATCCCCCCCCCCCTAACACTCTAATACCCCATTACCCTAAAGGGAGCGCCATACCCCATTACACAATCTAAATACTTTGCGGAGTCTCCCTAGGGAAGCTCCTTTAGGGAGGCTGCACACCTTAAACTCTATCCTAAGTACAGCATTTTCATATACACGTAATACAGGTGAGAGAATCTGTCCACAAATCTGGCCTATGTTAGAGTAACAATAAGAAAGCCATTGTTGAAAGAAAACCATAAAAAGTCCCATTTGCAGTTTGCGAGAAGTCATGTGGGGGACACAGCAAACATGTGGAAAAAGGTGTTCTGGTCAGATGAGACCAAAATTTAATTTGTTGGCCTAAAAGCAAAATGCTATATGTGGCAGAAAACTAAGACAGCACATCACCCTGAACACACAATTTCCACTGTGAAACATAGTGGTGGCAGCGTCATGTTGTGGGGATGCTTTTCTTCAGCAGGGACAGGGGGAGCTGGTCTGAGTGGATAGGAAGTTGGATGGAGCCAAATACAGGGAAATCTTAGAAGAAATCCTGTTAGAGTCTGCAAAAGACTTGAGACAGGAGTGGAGGTTCACCTTCCAGCAGGACAACGACCCTAAACATACAACCAGAGCTACAATGATATGGTTTACATCAAAGCATATTCATGTGTTAGAATGGCCCAGTCAAAGTCCAGACCTAAATCCAATTGAGAATCTGTGGCAAGACTTGAAAATTGCTGTTCACAGACACTCTCCATCCAATCTGACAGAGCTTGAGCTATTTTGCATAGAAGAATGGGCAAAAATGTCACTCTCTAGATGTGCAAAGCTGGTAGAGACATCCCCAAAAAGACTTGCAGCTGTAATTGCAGTGAAAGGGGGTTCTACAAAGTATTGACTTATTGAGGGGGGCTGGATACAAATACACGCCACAATTCTCACATATTTATTTATAAAGCATATGGAAAAAAATGATCATTTTCATTCCACTTCACAATTATGTGCCACTTTGTGTTGGTCTATCACATAAAATCCTAATAAAATACATTTTATGTTTGTGGTTGTAACATGACAAAATGTGGAAAATTTCAGAGTATGAATACTTTATCAAAGTACTGTATGATTGATTGTCCAATGTTTTATTTGTAGATCCAAAAAAAAGGAGAGTGGTTTGGTTTCTACATTGCCACCATCCCTAAATTCAATGTACATACAGATATAAGGTTCCTGTGGGACTTTAAGGGCAATGTGTACAATAATCCACAAAAGTATAAAATGTATGACAACTTTATTACAAAATATGTATAAAAAAAAACACAGTTGGCTATCACTCATAAAAAGACATTCGCTGATTAAATACGATTATAAATAATACCCATATCGTAGTACATAGCTGGGGGATTTATCAAAGCATATCCAGGGTATGATGTTTGTCGAGAACATCTGCAGGTATTGGACCGACCTTTTTTTATATTTTATTTATATATATACATTATATATATATATATATATATATATATATATATATATATATACTTTTGCCGATTTTGTTCACATTGCCCCCCTTTTCTTACGGAAACCTTATATTTGTATGTCCAATGTTTTATTTATGTACAGTGAAACAGACATTTTTATGTCTACACATCGGGGAGGTATAGCAGCAGCTGGGAGGTGTTCAGGAGGCGCTACGGCAACCTCCTGATGTCCGTTTTTTTCAATTGCCAAATATTTGGTTTGTGATTTTGGTGCAGCCCCACTGATCTCAATGGGCGAGTTTGACACGGGATACCTCCTATCAAACGCTGCAGTTTCTCTTTGTTACTGGGATCTGACTTTTTACGACTTCACAGCCAAAACCTGCCAACTGGTGTTCCACAGTCCAATAAGTCTCATGGGATGGTGGAATGGCAGCGCACAGGGCTTTGCTCAAAAAGTCATTCCTCCGTAACTAAGTTAAATCAGAGGGCAGAGTATCTAAACCCAAAACAAAAATGGAATATTTCACAGACTACCAGTCCTTAGATAAGGTGGGTGCAGTAGTTTAGTTTTCTCATGCCGTGTACACACGGTCAGGCGTTTCGGCTACAAAAGTCCGACAGCCCGTCCGACAGACTTTCGACGGACTTTTGGCGGACTTGCGGCAGACTTTCTAACGAACGGACTTGCCTACATATGATCACACAAAAGTCCGACGGATTCGTACCTGATGACGTACACCGGACTAAAATAAGGAAGTTGATAGCCAGTAGCCAATAGCTGCCCTAGCGTGGGTTTTTGCCCGTCGGACTAGCATACAGACGAGCGGATTTCTGGGTCCGGCGTAGTCGCGACGTAAAGATTTGAAGCATGTTTCAAATCTAAAGTCCATCAGATTTGCGGCTGGAAAAGTCCGCTGAAAGTCCGGGGAAGCCCACACACGATGGGATTGTCAGCCGGCTTTAGTCCGTCGGCGTCCTTTGGACTTTTATAGACGAAAAGTCCGACCGTGTGTACGCGGCATCAGGCTTTATTTTCTATATTTTCACTTGGTAATCCTGAGAATAATACATTTCCTGTCCCTAGGCGGCTACGCTCACTGCTCCACTGTATCTATGGAGGGAGCCATGGTTGCCACCAAGGCTGGACATCAAGCATATTGGCCTTTGTTCATCTATTACATGGGGGTGTGGGGATTAGTAGTTATCATTATTTAATTATACAGGATTTATATAGCGGCAACAGTTTAAGCAGCACTTTACAACATAAGGGCAGACAGTACAGTAATACAGCAGAAATCAGAGAGCCCTGTTAGGTGAAGGCAGGATAGGCTTCTCTGAAGAGAAGGGTTTTCAGAGACCATCTAAAAATGGACAGACTAGGAGATAGTTGTACAGATAGGGGTAGGGAGATCCAGAGGATGGGAGAGGCTCAGGAGAAGTCCTGGAGATGAGATGACAAGGGAGCTAGAATTTAAACAAAAAAAGATAACATTGTTTTTGCTTTCTGTTTGTCTCACAAGAAGTGACAAGGACACGGCATTTCTGAAAAGACCAACAGGTAAGTTCTGTACTTGCTCAAAAATGTCTTACCCTAAAAATTGAAAATTAATACAAAATGAAAATGCAAGGACTAGTGCGCAAAACCACAATCTCATCAATAAAATAACACAAATAATAGTACCAGATGAAAAGCTGCCAACATAAAAAGGTGTACTCACACACCCTGGTGGATAAGTAATTAAAGTAAGGTGGATATGTGGCGATAATCTATCCTAATGTACCAATCACAATTACGGAAAGGACCCACCAAAGCTGCACTAATCTATATACCTACAATCTTCCTATTCACGGTGCAACTATGCATCTAAACTATCAATACCCTAAGGTCAGTACAACATCCGGTCAATAACCACAGGAAGGTACTTTGTATTTTGTGGTAGCTATCTGTGGTTATTGACCGGATGTTGTACTGACCTTAGGGTATTGATAGTTTAGATGCATAGTTGCACCGTGAATAGGAAGATTGTAGGTATATAGTATGGGTGGTCAGATGTAAACGAACCAGCTGTCCGTTTTTATGCCATCTGTGTCCTCTCAATTCCTGTTCCATGTCCAAAAACAGGAAGTGAGAAGAAACCCCCCCCCCAAAGTGAGGGAATTCCTGGTTGTCACCAGAGCAAGTGTCCCAAATGGAAGATTTCCCCTCTATTCCTGTTCTGGTGACAACTCAAATTTGGGATTTTCTTTCACTTTCAATCTCGGTAATAACGCTAAACAGGGCAATTAGAGAAAGTGAATAAAACGGACATAAGTCGGTTTACATCCGCCATTCCAAAGAGGAGAATGGAGGGTCCGATCAGGTCCACCTGAAAAACAGACAGGCCTGATCGGACCGCTTATGTGAAGGGGGCCCAAGGACTGGAAGCTGCAATATATAACATTTTTGTTCTTGGGATTAGTTATGCTTTAATGATAGCAGGCACATAATTTTTTAAAGCTTACAATGGAATACATTCATTTGAAGCTAGAGGTGCGGTATACATATATAATAAGTACATTTGTCTGACTTCTATAATTAAAACTCTATGCAGAATAAGATTTCTAAAATATAAAAAATATGGTAAAAAGATCTTTTACATTAAGAAGATCACATTCACACGTGTCTAAAAAAAAAAAGTAAAAATATGGATATCCATAGCTCCCAGCTGTCCCTGATTTCGAGGGAATGTCCCTGATTTGGAACAAAGTCCCTCTGTCCCTCTTTCCCCGCTCATTTGTGCCTTATTTTGGTCTGATATATATAGTTGTATATAAAATGCACTTTTTATCTTACAAAAAGTGTTTCCCAGGGCTAAACCTTTCATCCAATTTCTAAATTGCTGCATTTGTAAATTTCAACAGCCAATATAAAGAAATAGTAGTGGTTAAAAAAAGCACTTGTGGGTTTACCTAATCCTTTTTTTTGTATAATTCTCCTTTAAGGGGGCGTGTCCTATGCCTAAATAATTTTGCTAATAGGTGTCCCTCTTTTTTTTTTTTTTTTGTTATGTGCAAAGTAAATTTTATTTGCACATAACAAAATATTTTTCACTGTTAAAATATTTTTCACTGTATATCTTTCACTGTTTATTTAAATCCAGCGCTGCGCTTTTTATATACATTTTTAGTGGTGCCCCCTATCAGGGTTATAGCGTATAGCTGCAGGATACTTCTTCATAGGTTTATAGTGTATATTTGTACACTTGAGCACAATATATATCTTCTCATAGATTTATATTTTTATTCACAACAATTTACACCTAGCGCAAATTTTTCCTTTTATAATAATAGGTGTCCCTCGTTCCCATCTCAAAAAGTTGGGAGGTATGGATATCCCCTTCAAAATATATTATTGCTAACTTTAAATCCAGAGAAGAATGTATTCAGAAGACTCCTTATCCCAGTGTTTCAAGCAACAGCAGCCTGAAAAAAATACACACAATGATTACAACAGGTTTTCAGAATACCCTGGTTTTATCTTATACTGTACAATACCTTTAAAGTAGAACTACTTTTTTTTAAAATTTGGATAGAGTAAGCGAGGGTTATAACCCCTGTCAATTATTTTGCCATCTGTGTTCTCTCAATTCCTGTTCCATGGCCAAAAACCGGAAGTGAGAAGAAATTCCTCCAAAGTGAGGGAATTCCTGGTTGTCACCAGAGCAATGGTGCCAACTGGAAGATTTCCCCTCTATTCCTGTTCTGGTGACAACTCAAATTGGGATTTTCTTTCACTTTCAATCTCAGCAATAACGCTAAACAGGGCAATTCGAGAGGGTGAATCTTCCTAATAGAGACACAGGTGTTCTAATCCCTCTCTTTAGACCCCATTCACACTTGTTGTTGGGGCAGATTAGGATTAGCTGCGGAAGACCCAGTGAGGTTCCCTGCAATTAGCTGTGGACCGGAAGCCCTATTGAAAGCAAAGGTAGGCTAACAGCTCCGGCAGCTATTCGTGGCTCATCCACAGGCAGGGCTTTTTTTCAGGGGGAACTTGGTGGAACTCAGTTCCACCACCTCTGGCTCAGACCCTCTGCTCCCTGCCCATCACTATCACTTGTATACACAAAAGTCCGGTTTCTATGTTTACAAGGGACAGCTCTGCACTCTGTGTGTAATGCAATCCTGGTATTTAATGACCTTAAAGACCCTCCTACTGTTCGTGAAATTTGATTGACCACACCCACTATTTGATGTGATTTGGAGGGTGTGTGTAGGGGAGTGGTTTTGGGGGGTCGTGGTTGAGTTCCAGCACCTATTGTTTGAGGAAAAAAAGCCCTGTCCACAGGTAATCACTGCATGAGCAATTACATGCAATGTATGTAGAAATCTGGCATGTAGGAGGGCCCCCCCCAGAATCTGGGTTGTTAAGCCAGTCCCAGAGTTATAGGAGGCATTTGGTTCAGCAGCTTTAGAAGGACAGTGCAACAAAGCACCTCTTCATCCCGCTGTTCCCAATACAGTCTCTTGAAGGTTCTCTTTGCAGGTCTCAGGATTGAGTAGGTCCACTACACACTTTTTGCAGAGGACCCATATACTACATTGTTTTAGATGCAAATAACGTGTCCAGGAATTTTATTTGGCACACTGGGGAAACCTACCCAGTCACTGCTGTAAATGACCTATGTAATTAACAATCGTGGCAATACCTCATATGTGTGGTTTGAACACCATTTTCATAAGCGGGCACTACTCACGTATGCGTTCACTTCTGCACGCGAGCTCGGCGCGTTTAAAAAAAAAAGATTTTTTCTTATTTATTTTACTTTTTATTTTTACACTGGTCTTTTAAAAAAAATTGTGTCACTTTTATTCCTATTACAAGGAATGTAAACATCCCTTGTAATAAAAAAAAGCATGACAGGAACTCTTAAATATGAGATCTGGGGTCAAAAACACCTCAGATCTCATATTTACACTAAAATGCTATAAAAAAAATACGTTAATTAAATGTAATTTGAAAAAAAAAACATGTTCCTTTAACAGCTATGGGCGGAAGTGACGTTTTGACATCGCTTCCGCAATGGAGATGGGTGGGGGCCTTCTTCCCCTCACTCATCTCCATGCCTAACAGGGAGAAGAACCCGATCGCCTCTGCTTCTACCGACGGCTCCGGTAAGCGGCGAAGGGCACCGGAGCGTGGTGGGAGGGGGGCCCCCTCTCCCGCCGCTGATAAAAGTGATCTTGCGGCAAATCCACCGCAGAGACCATTTTTGTCTGAAAGCAGACCACCTGTTGAAGAAGAGGATACCGGGCTTATGGTAGCTAGCTGCTGCCATAACAACGATATTCCTCTTCAAAGTAGCGGCGTAAAGCGGGGGCGGGTGGTCCGTAAGTGGTTAAAAATCTTTCTCTTTACCTTAGTGTCAGGTAAGACATAAATCACAAGAGAACTCCCCAAAACTCGTTATCACTTCAACCCTGACCAGCCTGAACAGCAAATGGCATTCCACAGACTGAGGAGCGGTATCAGCAATAACTAGGGCATGAAGACCTCTGACATTAAAGTGGAGTTCCACCCCAAAAAAGAAAAAATTTGTATTGTGCTTAAAAAAAAATCATAAAAAAACATTTGGAGAAATTTTTTTTTTTTACTCACCTCTAAATGCCTGTTGCTAGGGGGTCCCTCATAGTCTGTCTTCTTTGGTGCCTGGGCTGGTGACATCACTTCCGTCGGCGCAGGAAGGGAGATCGCCTCTCTCCCCTCCCTCTTGTCAATCATCTGGGACACGTGACCGGTCCCAGATGATTATGGGGCCAGTGACAGTGTGCGGCTCGGCTCGCGCATGTGCAGTGGGTGCCCGGCTGTGAAGCCACAGCCGGGCGCCCACAGTTAAAATGCCGGCGCCGCCGAGCGGTGGGGGAGACGAGCGGGGCTTCGATCCCCCGCATTACTGGACCCTGGGACAGGTAAGTGTCCAATTAAAAGTCAGCAGCTGCAGTATTTGTAGCTGCTGAATTTTATTTATTTTTTTCATGGGCCCTCCTCTAAGGCTGATAGAAGCACAACTTCTGCTTCTGACATATGTCAGTCTTTGGGCTTTTGCACACACTCAAGATGTTGTGTCTGGTGAAAGTGTAAGTACATCAAGAATAGAGAATTTCCATAATGCAGACACATGCATTTTTTCTGCACTTTCGATCCCTTTTTTTTTTTTTTTTTTGAGCCAACATACCACACATCACGCCAGATCTCCTATTTTATTTTTAAATGTGCAAATCTGTAGTGCATGAGTCTGAGCTAGCCATATAGTAATTAAAAGGATTTCTGCTTGAAATATATACCAATCAGCCATAACATTATAACCACTGACAGGTAAAGTGACAGGTAACTTTATTATCTTATTATCTTATATCCTCATGTTGTAAAGCGCTGCACAAACTGTTGGCGCTATATAAAACCTGTATAATAATAATAATATTACAATGGCATCTGAAAGTGGGTGGGATATATTAGGCATCAAGTGAACATGTTGTCCTCAAGTTGATGTGTTGAAAAAAAATAAAAATGGGTGGGCGTTAGGATTTGAGCGACTTTGACAAGGGCCAAATTGTAATGGCTAGACAACTGGGTCAGCAAAACTCCAAAATTGCAGCTGTTTTGGGATGTTCCCGGTCTGTAGTAGTCAGGACCTACAAAAAGTGGTCCAAGGTAGGAAATCCAGTGAATTCACGGCAGGGTCGCTGGCGGTCAGGGGTCATTGATGCATATGTGGAGCGAAGGCTGTCCCGTATAGTCTGATCCAATAAAAGAGCTACTGTACTTTAAATTACTGTAAAGGGTAATGCTGGGTTCCATAGAAAGGTGTTAGAAACCATAGTGCATTGCAATTTGTTGCATATGGGGCTGTGTTGCAGCAGACCGGTCAGTGTGCCCATGCTGACCCGTGTCCACAGCCAAAAGCACCTACAAGGGGTACAAGGGAACTGGACCATGATAGTGTCTTTGAGGAATTGACTTGGCCTCCAAATTCTCCAAATTTCAATCCAATTGAGAATCTGTGGGATGCGCTGAAAAAACCATTCAGCCATTGTCAACGTGTCCAGCCAGGCATCTCAGGTGGCCCCTCAAGATCATGCAGTATACTGTGCCACAAAAGGAGCTCTCGACATGCTCACAAAGGGAATGGCGCTTGAACTGGGTCCAAAAAGGATTTGTGTCAATTGTGTGAACCCCACAGTGTTAATGACTGTTATGGGGCATGCTAACTGGAGTTCCATGGAGGCCCCACCTCACAACGTACGATGACTTAAAGGATCCGCTACTGGTGGTTTGGTGCCAGATACCACAGCATGCCTTCAGGGGACTAGAGGAGTCCATACCTTCAATGGAACAGGGCTGTTTTGGCAGCAAAAGGGGTACCTACTCAATATTAAGTGGATGGTGAATTTATGGTGGGTGGCTATAATGTTATGGCTATTGGTGTATTTTCATTTAGCAAAACAGATAAGTGTGAACAGCCCTTTATTCTGCAGGAATGACCATTACTAAAAGAGACTTACGTTGACCTTCCTTTTCCTCAAGCAGGTGCCGCAGATCACCCCGATGATTCCGTTGATGACTTGTATGAGACACAGGACGGCCTCAATGGCAGAGATTCCCAGCGTGATAGAGAACAAAACAACATTCCACAGCACGACATTCTCTGGTTCCTTGCAGATGCTCCACCTGTCCTGATCCAACAGGTAATTCTCTCTGTGGATCAGAGACAAGTTTGTTCAATGACTATGTCTCAGCGAAACGTTAATTCAACATTAAACAGCTAATCCTAATAATGCTGGACTTCTTACATCTTTGCCTTTTTGAAATCAATGGAAACACATGAAAATGCCTCTCAGCACACGCGTTAAAGATATGCGTCCATGCACGTCATAATGCATATTGACCAATCATAATGCACATAAACACACCATGATGTGTGTCCTGCATGTTGATGTGCGTTGTGATGAATAATGCGATCTAATACAAAGTGCTTTGCAAGGCACGATGAAAGTGCATCAGCATGCATTAGCAAGAATTTTCATGCGCTTACATTTATTTTGATGGAAATCGAACCGGGAAAATTGCATATGAGCAATTCCACCATAAGGAAGATTGGAAATGTGGTGAATATAGAAACCCTGCACAATTTACAGCACATGTGGATTTCCACCAGGTAAGGAAAATTTTTGTAAGTATTTCATAAAATTTTTTGTTTTCCCGGCACCAACACAAACATATGCTTCCATGAATTGGCACCAGGGCAGCAAAATGATGGTATGTCATACAATTTTCCAATGTCACTCTCTCTGCCAGAACATAAAGGAAATGGCACTTGGAGCATGAGACTCACTCCATGTGGCAACACTGGGCCAATTAGTCACACTGGGCCCTGTCACACAGGGAGTCTATACAGCTTCGTAAGCATGTTTTAGCTCCTAACAGGATAAATCTAATTTAAGAATTTCCAATTGGGTCTTATTTACAATGTCAAAACACCTAAAGTAGCATCCATCAGTTTTACAATCAGATTCACACCTGCGGTGGAATATAGCGATTAAAGTGACACTAAACACACACTGCTTAATTTACATTATCCCTTCTATTTCTGTATGTGGATGATGGCACTAATTATTTTAAGTACCTTTTTCCTAATTGATATACAGCTGTCATATGAACAAGATGTTTCCCAGGGAAACATAAGCAGGAGGAGCTTCTAGTCCTCTGCTGCTGGTCATATGTTCCAAAAAAAAAAACGCCTTTGGAATACAGAGTAAAAATAAATAATTAATATCCATAAACTGTTTTCAATTGTCATACAAATATGTATTTGAAATCAAATCTTTATTATATTTTGGCAGCAACATGGTGTGGGAGGATTTCTGCTAGTCACAGGCTGTGTCACGCATCTCCAGCCTGTATCTTAGAATAAGAGGGAGGTGAAGCCTCCATTAATCTGCATGTAATATCCCAGTCCCATTGTGTTTAGCTGGTTAGTGGGCATAGAGTAGGAGGATGGAGGGAGGGAGTGGGCTGTCATTTACCACTATGTATACACCCACTTGTGTGACTCTATAGTCACTTGGGCTGCTTAGATGTGATAGGGAGGAAATGCTCAGCATAGAAGCTCACCGAAAACTAAGCATGTGCGGTTTTGCCTCAATGGCTACAAAGTCCCTAGCTGAATTGGGGACATGAACAGAAGGGGGAGATAGAGAGCAGCAGGATCAACCAGTTTTTTTTCAGAATACAGAAAACAAATCTCATAGTGACTGAGTGAGTATGAACAGCGTGTAACACACCATTTATTGATCGTTTTTTATGATGTGGGTTTAGTGACACTTCAAAAGCTGAAAATCTGAATCTAATTAGATGCCCTGTGGCAATACAGATATTTCATATATTTTAAACAGTTTGAAAAATAAGACCTGTAACAGTGTCGCCTGGCTAAAGAGTCAGTCCACCTAAAACCGACATATTAGTTGTTAAAAAGCTGTTTGAGGGTGAAGACCTGCAACTGTTTCCTTTTGAAAAGGGGCAGCTGCCCTGGGCCCTGTCACTGCTGTGGGGCCCAAAGCAGCTGCCACTTAAGCCCTGCGCTGCCCGCAGTTTTTCCGGAGCAGCCGATCCCCCCCACCCTCTCTCCCAAGCGGCGGCCACATTAATTATACAGGAGAGCGGGACAGCTGCGGGCTTCATGTGTTTGAGCCCGCTCGTCCCGCTTCTCCCTCTGTCAGGTCAGGAGCTGCGGACCCTGGTCAATGACAGAGCGAGAGCGGCGCCCCGTGTTCCTCCCACCCCCGCCTGGCAGACCTGTGCAGCACACAGCCGAGTGAAGTTTTCTGGCTGTGTGCTGGGTCTGATAGGCTGGGACTGTATTGCACCGCGTGTGATCAGGTAAGAAAGAACAAGGTGGAGAGAAGGGGAAGAGGATTCATATGTGCAAACTGCAGAGAATTGCTGGTACAGATGTGGACATGGGGGGTACAGAGGTGGACATGGGGGGTACAGAGGTGGACATGGAGGGTACAGAGGTGGACATGGAGGGTACAGAGGTGGACATGGGGGTTACAGAGGTGGACATGGGGGTTACAGAGGTGGACATGGGGGTTACAGAGATGAAACATGGGGGTTACAGAGATGGACATGGGGGTACAGAGGTGAACAGAGGTGGTGGTGGGGGGGGGGTACAGAGGTGAAAACAGAGGTGGGCTGGGGTACAAAGGTAGAGGGGGGGTACAGAGGTGTACGGAAGGCTATAGAGGTGAACGTGGATGGGGGATACAGAAGTGAGCTGTGGATGGGGGGGGGGGCACAGAGATGGAGGGGGTACAGAGGTGTACACAGTGGTGGAGGGGGTACAGAGGTGAACACAGGTGGATGGAGGGGTACAAAGGTGGACATGGGGGGGTATAGAGGTGGACATGGGGGGGATACAGAGGTGGTGGGGGGGTTACAGAGATGAACCCAGAGGTGGACGGGGGTACAAATGTGGACATGGGGATGTACAGAGGTGGACGGAAGGATATAGAGATGAACATGGATAGGGGATACAGAAGTGAGCTGTGGATGGGGGGATGCAGAGGTGAACATGGATGGGGGGTACTACAGAGGTGGATGGGGGGTACAAAGGCGGACCTGGGGGGGGGGGCCTACAGAGGTGGACGGAAAGATATAGAAGTGGATGAGGGTACAGAGGTGAACACAGAGGTGGATGTGGGGTACAAAGGTGGACAGAAAGATATAGAGGTGGACATGGGGGGGGGTACAGAAGTGAGCTATGGGGGGTGGGGTGGGCAGAGGTAGACAGGGGATACAGAAGTGAGCTGTGGATAGAGGGGTACAGAGGTGAGCTGTGTATAGGGGGGGACAGAGGTAGACAGGGAATACAGAAGTGAGCTGAGGATGAGGGAGCAGAGGTAAGCAACGTGACGTGCAGAGGTGACCAATAGATAGTTACTTTGCGGGAGGGAGGAGGATATGCAAGTACTGCCCCTTGTGCTGATTTTTTCTGTGCCCTGTATGATACAAACACCTCAAAGTACACACCCCCAATCCCTGTGTGTCATCCTGGACTCCTATCTCCCCCCTCCCCCCCATAATGTTGAACTCCCCCATCCCCCCCCCCCCCCAATCATCCTGGACTCCCATATCTCCCCCCCCCCACCCATCCTGGACTTCTCTATCTCTTCCCCCCATCATTATTATACAGGATTTATACAGCGCCAACAGTTTGTGCAGCGCTTTACAACATGAGGGCAGACAGTACACTTACAATGCAATACATAAGTTTACGTGTGTGTTTTGTTTTTTCGAATGTTGGGGTAGAGAGACAAGGGGGCAAGAATTTTTTTTTGCCAAGGGCCCAATCAATAGTAAAGACGGCCCTGCTCCTTAAATTTTTCACTCTTTGTTATATTGCAGCCATTTGCTAAAATCATTTTAAGTTCAGTTTTTTCCTCATTAATGTACACACAGCACCCCATATTGACAGAAAAACACAGAATTGTTGACATTTTTGCAGATTTATTAAAAAAGAAAAACTGAAATATCACATGGTCCTAAGTATTGAGACCCTTTGCTCAGTATTTAGTAGAAGCACCCTTTTGATCTAATACAGCCATGAGTCTTTTTGGGAAAGATGCAACAAGTTTTTCACACCTGGATTTGGGGATCCTCTGCCATTCCTCCTTGCAGATCCTCTCCAGTTCTGTCGGGTTGGTTGGTAAACGTTGGTGGACAGCCATTTTTAGGTCTCTCCAGAGATGCTCAACTGGGTTTAAGTCAGGGCTCTAGCTGGGCCATTCAAGAACAGTCACGGAGTTGTTGTGAAGCCACTCCTTCGTTATTTTAGCTGTGTGCTTAGGGTCATTGGCTTGTTGGAAGGTAAACCTTCGGCCCAGTCTGAGGTCCTGAGCACTCTGGAGGTTATTCGTCCAGGATATCCCTGTACTTGGCCGCATTCATCTTTCCCTCGATTGCAACCAGTCGTCCTGTCCTTGCAGCTGAAAAACACCCCCACAGCATGATGCTGCCACCACCATGCTTCACTGTTGGGACTGTATTGGACAGGTGATGAGTAGTGCCTGGTTTTCTCCACACATACCGCTTAGAATTAAGGCCAAAAAGTTCTATCTTGGTCTCATCAGACCAGAGAATCTTATTTCTCACCATCTTGGAGTCCTTCAAGTGTTTTTTTAGCAAACTCCATGCAGGCTTTCATGTGTCTTGCACTGAGGAGAGGCTTCCGTCTGGCCACTCTACCATAAAGCCCTGACTGGTGGAGGGCTGCAGTGATGGTTGACTTGCTACAACTTTCTCCCATCTCCTGACTGCATCTCTGGAGCTCAGCCACAGTGATTTTGGGTTCTTCTTTACCTCTCTCACCAAGGCTCTTCTCCCCCGATAGCTCAGTTTGGCCAATCAGTATAATTAAACACAGCTGGACTCAAATGAAGGTGTAGAACCATCTCAAAGATGATCAGAAGAAATGGACAGCACCTGAGTTAAATACATGAGTGTCACAGCAAAGGGTCTGAATACTTAGGACCATGTGATATTTCAGTTTTTCTTTTTTAATAAATCTGCAAAAATGTCAACAATTCTGTGTTTTTCTGTCAATATGGGGTGCTGTGTGTACATTAATTAGGAAAAAAAATGAACTTAAATGATTTTAGAAAATGGCTGCAATATAACAGAGTGAAAAATTTAAGGGGGTCTGAATACTTTCCGTCCCCACTGTATTTGACCCTTGGGGCATTGTTCCTTCCATTGACATGAGGCACAATTCCTCCCACTGACACCAATAGTGTGGTACTATTCCTTCCACTGATACCCACTGTGGGGTACTCATCCTCCCACTGGCACCAAGGATGGAGCATAAATCCTTCCACTGCCATCAACGATGGGGTACTATAGCTCCCACTGATACCAATAAAGGGGAACTACTCCTCTTCCTACTGTTCACAGGTGAAGTTATTTTTTTACTCCCACTGACCACCAATCCAGAGACACTGTCTACTCCTATGGATATTGGACCGATTTATACTCCTACCAGCCACAGTCCGGCCCTCTAAGATCTGAAGGACCTTCACTGGCCCTTTATTTAGAAAGTTCGGAAACTCCTGGTTTAATGTATTGCCCTACCCATTTGCACCTCATTTTTACTAGTTATTAATTAATCTGATCAACTGTTGTTTCTTTTGATGTTCTGGAACAGAGCTGGAAATTGCGGCAGATAGACCAGAGATATAAGAAGCCAGGGTTGACTGACCAGGACCCTCCTGTAACTAGAAAACCAGTTTAAGGTGGACTGACCCTTTAAAAGTTATCACAAACCATCCCAGGAAATTAACAGGTTCTATCCACTGTGCTACTTACACATTGGTGTCATTCCTGAAGGGGTATATGTAATCTCCATTTCCTGTGTCACACAGAGGACCATTAACCAAACCCATCACTGAGATTATTACGCAGTACACTGATCCCACTGTGCCCAGTGCGGACAGAATGACAGACAGGAACATCTGAAAGAAAGGAGACTTATGTCTACTACAGTAATATTCTGTCATGATTCTCTTTGTCTTTACTTACTTTATTTTTCTATATAGAGCCAACAACACATACAGGTCTGTGCAGATCTATTACCATTAGTCTACCGTTTTTCCACAACTTCTATGTGGTCTCCTACACCAAAAAGACTTGTACTATGGTAACCATTTCAGTCACTTCTTTGCTCATAAGATGTGAAATTATTATCGTGATGCTTTACACTACAATGGCCTTACAAAGATCTAGGATAAATCTAAGTTAACATTTAGGTATGGCAATTTTTATATGGTTACATTTGTCCAGATTGGACTAATGTAAGTATGTACAGTACCGTGGCCTTGACAATGCTATCTTATCAACCTTAAAGCGGTGTTACACCCAAAAGTGTAACTTCCTCTCATCTGATTCCTCCCCCCCTCCGGTGCCACAATTGGCACCTTTCTGGGGGGACGGAGATGGAGACAGGGGGAAAGGTAGCCTTTCCCACTTCCGGGAGCTTCAGCCGCAGCTATTGACATCACGACTGGGGCTCCCTCCTTCCCCTGTCGCCGGGCCAGTAGGAGAAAGGAGCGGGCCTCGTGCATGCGCAGTACGGTTCCCAGCGTGAAGCCGTAAGGCGGCAGCACCTGACAGCTGATGAAAACATCAGCTGCGGTGCCGAAATCGCTGGACTCCAGGACAGGTAAGTGTCCTATTTTCAAAAGCCAGCAGGTGCAGTATGTGTAGCTGCTGGATTTAATTTTTTTTTTTTTTTTTTGGGCGGACCTCCGCTTTAACTTCTGCTGTCTGCTACTCATTTTTATTTCAAACAATGAAGATGGCTACCATGGCAGAATACAATATAGCTGGTGAGGCCAAATGTTCTAAAGTTAAAGTTCTCAAACCATCCTCAGGTATCACCAAGAGTATATGTTTGTTTGTGGATATTTACACAAAAACCCAGGGAAATCTCTTCAATAATTTCCCTTTGGGATCAACAAGTATTCTGAATCTGAATTAGTTTGGACTGGTATTGCCCCAACTGTTTTCTAGTGAGTAAATCTAAAAATCTTACTCTTGGGAAGACCTTAGAACAGATTTGAAAAGCTAAGCTCTAACATGACATATAAATTGCCAAGGTCAGATATGACACACTTTACACATTAAACATACAAGATATTTTTTTTAAACTTCTTATAAGCTTCATAATTACAGTTTCTTACCCCACATCTGTTGGCACAACACCCTTCTCCTCCAGCACCCAACATCATAAATGCAGGTAGGAAGACCTGCAAAACAAAGCAGTACCAATTAGACAACATTATGCAGGAAACAATTATTTTAGTAGCTGCGAATGCACACCCCAAACATTGTTAGATTGTTTAAAGACCAGGGCTTTTTTTCAGGGGGAGCTTGGTGGAACTCAGTTCCACCCCCCCTTTGGCTCAGACCCTTTTGTGCCTGCTCACCACAATCACTTGTAAACACAGAAGTCTGGTTTCTGTGATTACAAGTGACAGCTCTGCACTCTGTATGTAATGCAATCCTGGTATTTAATGCCCCTTTAAGACCCTCCTACTGTTTTCGTGAAATTTGACTGAACACACCCACTATTTGGTGTTTGTAGGGGGAGGGGTGGGGCCGTGGTTAAGTTCCAGCACTTATTGTTTGAGAAAAAAAGCCCTGTTAAAAACTAAGTTCATAAATGTGTTTTCAGACTAACGATAATAACAAAATGCAAGAACCTTGTGATTCCTACAAAGTCTCATATAATTGATTTCTATCCAGTAGCTTGCTGGTGGGCTGGCAGTGTGTGATGCTGATAGGTATGTAGAACCATCTTAACCCCCCCCCCCCCCACTATACCTGCCAGTCCTACTCAATTTTCTTAATCGCTCAATTCCCCATCAACAAAGTCAGTGTTGATGGAGGCATGCCTCCCACAGCGCTATTGCATTTTACCTGTGGGGGGGTGCAGGGAGTCTTCCCGGCCGGCAGACTAAAATTATTACTGCTAGTGGCTATAGCCAAAGACATTAATGGCATTAAGAAAAATCCAACAGGCTGGTTGTACCCAAGTCGATCCCTCAACAATCAGCCTGCCCGTACATAGATTGAAATTTGGCAGGTCCCTGCTGAACCGGCCAAGTTTTGATTCATGCATGGCCGGCTTAAAGGTTATACTATCGCCATGGGGTGGATTTACTAAAGGTAAATTGGAAGCGCAGTTGCTCCAGAGCTTAGTAAATGAGGGGAAAATCTTCTGACTTCTATTATCCAATCATGCGCAAGCAAAAAAAAATTTTTTTTTTTCCTTGCATGTGATTGACAACAGTCAGTTTGCCTTTAGTAAATCAACCCCTAAGGGTTTATATACTGTATGTATTTTGCAGTGTCTTCTGGAAACAAAACTTATGCTGGGTGGGGATGCAATTGGGATCCAAAAGCCTAAGGTCGGATAAAGGTATGGGACAGGCTACTGGGTACCGCTGGTTAGACCAGGCCAGGCTGGGGGCCTCCTGGTTGT
The DNA here is from genome assembly GCA_037952925.1 of Lithobates clamitans. Classification (NCBI taxonomy): domain Eukaryota; kingdom Metazoa; phylum Chordata; class Amphibia; order Anura; family Ranidae; genus Lithobates; species Lithobates clamitans. The sequence continues at coordinate 2,087,144 of JBBGZY010001655.1, read as the reverse complement.
AAGTATGGCGCTCAGGGGAGAATTCCCATGCCCATAGGATCTCAGTGAGTCCAAGGACACCAGCCTTTGCTGCAAAGGAATGGGTTAAGGATTGTAGGTGTTCTCCCACCACACGGCTATGCATTTGGAAGACATCCTCCTCATCATGAAGCTAGCCTGCTACACACTATTACGTAGCACTTGTGCAAGATTGTCTAATGAAACAAATGAATGGAATCTCAGTCCAAGCATGGAGGTCAATTCAATTTGTTTCCTCAGCCATCCTAGTACCAGTGCTTCTTGTTACGTTACACTGCATTCAAGTGTAGCGCCCTGGGGTTTAGTCAGGGAGCTCCTCACCAAATTCCTTGTCAGGGGTAGCTACCATAGTTAAATTGTTAAGAGATCCATTGATTTCTCCCTAAGTTTGGCCTTATTGAACTTTTCTCTTCTACCACTAAGTGGCCGGGCACTTGAGAAGGACTCAAGGTCAGGTTATGGGTATATGGGGTATCTTAGCCAATGGGCAGGGGTTTTCTTGAATTCCTTGGCCTGCTGGGAGAGCCTATATATCTGGGTGGAGTCTGGCGATCAGGTGATCTTTGTTCTGTGCCACCCAGACTGCCGCCCCGGGCTGCTAGGCTGGAAATTGGGCCTATCCTGGGAGCATCTGGCTGCCAGGCTGTGTGAGGGCCTATCCAGAAGTAAGAGGGCAGCGCAGGGTTGGGACTGGGGACTCCAACCAAAAGTGACGGTTCTCCCGGCCAGAGAACCTGTCATGGTCGGAGGTAGAAGGGAAGCTGTCGCCACTAAGGGACCAACCACCTTTACCAGAGACCACAGTGAGTGACTGAAGCACGTACCAGAGCAGTATTCTCACCGGGCACGGTGGAGAATCGGGAAACTTCAGGCGGTGATCAAGTCAGGGACCCAGCCAGCGGAGGTGAAACTTGCAGAGCAGCTTGTGTGTCAAGCCAGGGACCAAGCCGGTCAGCGGGGGGTGAAGCTGGAAAGATATCTGAAGTGCCAAGCTAGGGACCCAGCAGGGAAGCGTGGGTGACGATTGAGGGAGATACCACCGCAAAAGCCTTGAGGAGCTCACGGGATACAGAGTTAGTGAATCTAAGGGTCCGGTGAGAAACCAGGAGCTCAAGGGGCTGAAGAACTACAAGTAGAAGTTGTAATGAAGCTGAGAGAACTGATACGTTTGAATTAGGAACTGTTAAGTACTGTAGCCATAGGGGACAGCAAACCTGCACTTGCATAAGTGGCACCTTGCTTTGCCTGTACAGCTGTTCTCCTATTGAAGTCTCGGAGTCTGCCTATTGAAATTGCAACTACTTCCTGGCCCTAACCTTCTTTCCTTTGCAAAATATAAAAGGAATGTTAAAAGAAATAAAACCTCTTTTGCATCCAAGAAGTGTCTGGCGCCCAATGACTTTTACCACCTTTGCATCCACTATTCCTCACAACCCACTACATGTTGAAGGATGTCAGCGGTCTGTGGCCTCAAAGGTTCTCATTAGAATATATTGTTGGAATATATTGAAGGAATGCAGAAAGTGATTATTCTCCATGCATTCCCCATGCATCCCTTGCACTTTATCAGATGAACAAACACAGGTTTGTTCATCTGATAAAGTGCAAGGGATGCACGGGGAAGCATTGTTTCCTGCATAGGCGTGCGCAGGGGGTGTGCCAGATGTGCCTGGGCACACGCTAATTACCCCATGCAGCGCAGATTCCCCCTGCTGATATTTCACCAAAGCTCCTAAAAAAAAATGTAAAAAATAATAAAAAAAATAAATAAAATTGTAAAAAATAATACAAAATAAAATAAAAATAAAAAACTACTGACACCGTCTAATTCCCTACTGACACCAACCTCTGCTCTACTGACACTAACCTCTGCTCTACTGACACTGTCTACTACCTTACTATATTTAGAATTTTTTACATTTATTTAGAGTGTGTGTGTATGTATATACAATGCTGTGAAAAAGTATTTGCCCCCTTTCTGATTTTTTTTTTTTGCATATTTGTCACACTTAACCACTTCAGCCCCGGAAGGATTTACACCCTTCCTGACCAGAGCACTTTTTACAATTTGGCACTGCGTCAATTTAACTGCTAATTGCGCGGTCATGCAATGCTGTACCCAAACAAAATTTGCGTCCTTTTCTTCCCACAAATAGAGCTTTCTTTTGATGGTATTTGATCACCTCTGCAGTTTTTATTTTTTGCGCTATACACGGAAAAAGACCGAAAATTTTGAAAAAAAATGATATTTTCTACTTTTTGTTATAAAAAAAATCCAATAAACTAAATTTTAGTCATTTTATTGAATTTCATTGTATTTGGCCACATGTCTTTGGTAAAAAAAATGTCAATAAGGCCCCTTTCACACTGGGGCGGTGGGGGCGTCAGCGGTAAAACAGCGCTATTTTTAGCGCTGGTTTACAGTCGTTTTTGCGGCTGTATTCGGCCGCTAGCAGTGCGGTTTTAACCCCCGCTGGCGGCCAAAAAAGGGTTAAAACCGCTCGATTAGCGCGGCTATAGCCGCGGTATAGCCGCGCTGCCCCATTGATTTCAATGGGCAGGAGCGGTTTAGGAGCGGTGAATACACCGCTCCTTCACGGTTTCAAAGATGCGGCTTGCAGGAGTTTTTTTCTTCTCCTGCCAGCGCACCACTTCAGTGTGAAAGCCCTCGGGCTTTCACACTGAACAAACAGCAGCGGCTGTTTTCGGTCGGTTTGCAGGCGGTATTTTTAGCGCAATAACGACGGCAAACCGCCCCAGTGTGAAAGGGGTCTAAGTGTATATTAATTGGTTTGCGCAAAAGTTATAGCGCCTACAAACTAGGGTACATTTTCTGGAATTTACACATCCTTTAATTTATGACTGCCTATGTCATTTCTTGAGGTACTAAAATGGCAGGGCAGTACAAAACCCCCACAAATGACCCCATTTTGGAAAGTAGACACCCCAAGAAAATTGCTGGGAGACATGTTGAGCCCATTGAATATTCAGTTTTTTGTCCCAAGTGATTGAATAATGACAAAAAAAAAAAAAAAAATTACAAAAAGTTGTCACTAAATGATATATTGCTCACACAGGGCATATGTGGAATTGCACCCCAAAATATATTCAGCTGCTTCTCCTGAGTACGGGGATACCACATGTGTGGGACTTTTTGGGAGCCTAGCCGCGTACGGGGCCCCAAAAACCAATCACCGCCTTCAGGATTTCTAAGGGCGTAAATTTTTGATTTTACTCCTCACTACCTATCACAGTTTTGAAGGCCATAAAATGCCCAGATGGCATAAAACCCCCCCAAATTACCCCATTTTGGAAAGTAGACACCCCAAGCTATTTGCTGAGAGGCATGTTGAGTCCATGGAATATTTTATATTTTGACACAAGTTGCGGGAAAGTGACAAATTTTTTTTTTTTTTTTGCACAAAGTTGTCACTAAATGATATATTGCTCACACAGGCCATGGGCATATGTGGAATTGCACCCCAAAATACATTTAGCTGCTTCTCCTGAGTATGGGGATATCACATGTGTGGGACTTTTTAGGAGCCTAACCGCGTACGGGGCCCCGAAAACCAATCACCGCCTTCAGGATTTCTAAGGGTGTAAATTTTTGATTTCACTCTTCACTGCCTATCACAGTTTCGGAGGCCATGGAATGCCCAGGTGGCACACAACCCCCCCAAAATGACCCCATTTTGGAAAGTAGACACCCCAAGCTATTTGCTGAGAGGCATGGTGAGTATTTTGCAGCTCTCATTTGTTTTTGAAAATGAAGAAAGACAAGAAAAAACATTTTTTTTTTCTTTTTTCAATTTTCAAAACTTTGTGACAAAAAGTGAGGTCTGCAAAATACTCACTATACCTCTCAGCAAATAGCTTGGGTGTCTACTTTCCAAAATGGGGTCATTTGGGGGGGGGGGGGGGGTTTGCCACCTGGGCATTCCATGGCCTCCGAAACTGTGATAGGCAGTGAAGAGTGAAATAAAAAATTTACGCCCTTAGAAAGCCTGAAGGCAGCGCTTGGTTTTCAAGGTCCCGTACGCGGCTAGGCTCCCAAAAAGTCTCACACATGTGGTATCCCCGTACTCAGGAGAAGCAACAGAATGTATTTTGGGGTGTAATTTCACATATTCCCATGGCATGTTTGAGCAATATATCATTTAGTGACAACTTTGTGCAAAAAAAAAAAAAAAAAAAAATTTGTCTCTTTCCGGCAACTTGTGTCACAATATAAAATATTCCATGGACTCGACATGACTCTCAGCAAATAGCTTGGGGTGTCTACTTTCCAAAATGCGGTCATTTGGGGGGGGTTTTGAACTGTCCTGGCATTTTATGCACAACATTTAGAAGCTTATGTCACACATCACCCACTCTTCTAACCACTTGAAGACAAAGCCCTTTCTGACACTTTTTGATTACATGAAAAAATTATTTTTTTTTCAAGAAAATTACTTTGAACCCCCAAACATTATTATATATTTTTTTAAAGCAAATGCCCTACAGATTAAAATGGTGGGTGTTTCATTTTTTTTTCACACAGTATTTGCGCAGCGATTTTTCAAACGCATTTTTTGGGGAAAAAACACACTTTTTTAAATTTTAATGCACCAAAACACACTATATTGCCCAAATGTTTGATGAAATAAAAAAGATGATCTTAGGCCGAGTACATGGATACCAAACATGACTTGCTTTACAATTGCGCACAAACGTGCGGTGGCAACAAAATTAATACAATTTTAAAAGCTTTTACAGGTTACCACTTTAAATTTACAGAGGAGGTCTACTGCTAAAATTACTGCCCTCGATCTGACCTTCGCGGTGATACCTCACATGCATGGTGCAATTGCCGTTTACATTTGACGCCAAACCAACGCTTGCGTTCGCCTTAGCGCGAGAGCAGGGAGGACAGGGGTGCTTTTTTTTTTTTCTTTATTATTTTTTTGCTTTTTTAGCTTATTTTTAAACTGTTCCTTTCATTTTTATTTTTTTTAAAATCATTTTTATTGTTATCTCAGGGAATGTAAATATCCCCTATGATAGCAATAGGTTGTGACAGGTACTCTTTTTTGAAAAAATTGGGGTCTATTAGACCCTAGATTTCTCCTCTGCCCTCAAAGCATCTGACCACACCAAGATCGGTGTGATAAAATGCTTTCCCAATTTCCCAATGTCGCTGTTTACATCCGGCGAAATCTAAGTCATAAAATGCTCGTAGCTTCCGGTTTCTTAGGCCATAGAGATGTTTGGAGCCTCTATGGTCAGCTGGCTGAATCACCGGCTGCATTCTCAGGTTCCCTGTTGAGACAGGAGAGCCAGAGAAAAACACGGAAGACGGTGGAGGCATTCCCTCCCACTGCTTGTAAAAGCAGTCTAGAGGCTAATTAGCCACTAGGATTGCTTTTACATGAAAGCCGACCGCTGGCTGAAAAGGATGATACCTAAACCTGCAGGCATCATTCTGGTATAACCACTCAAAGTCGTGAATGGCGTACCTGAAGACAAAAAAATGGTTAACAATAAAGCACAGTAAACGGTAAAGTATAAAAAACTGCATACCTGAAAAACAAACATGATAAAACATAATAACAATAAAACATTGCAGAATAGAATACAGTAAAAAAGAGAGAGAATAGAGAGAGAGAGAACAATAAAACGACAACTATTTTTATTTTATTTTATATATATATATATATATATATATATATATATATATATATATATATATATATATATATATAATTTTTTTTTTTACACTTTTTTTTGTAACTGTAACTTTTATAACTGTAACCGGTTCCAGGTTCGGGTCTCTCAAAATGCGATGGCATCTTGGGAGACCCTGTGAAAGTGCGCCTAGTCTGTGGAATGCTGTACCCTACGCTAATACTCAACTAGTGTATGGTAGCGTTCAAAACATTCACCAATGCAAAGACCAGGATTGTCAGGACAGGAGGGACAATAATAGCGGGTGTCACGCCTATATCCGCGCTTGCTGCAGACACAACATCTTTTTTGGGGGGGTTCGTTGGGTAGAGGTGCTCGGGAGGACATAAAGAAAATGCCTCTCATGCAGCCGACTGCATTTGGTTGGGGATGTGAATGGGGGAAGTACGGGCGCTGCAGAAGTGGTGGGTTCCCAATGATTAGGATTGGCGAATGCAGCAGGAAGGGCACTATGGGCACGACGGGCCTGTGTTTGTCGTCTTCTTGGTGGCAGCGGGACACTACTTGTGCTTGCCACCTCGCCAGCTTGAACTGCACTTATGGGACTCGCCACGTCACCAAGTGTTATTGCAGTGCTGGTTTGACTACGACCGGGGTGTACTAGGCCGCTGATTCACCAAAGTTCACCAAAACACTACCAAAAAAACTGTTAGCGATCGCTGGGATCAGGCCTGACTCTGCGAACGCTGCAGTTATGCATTTAGTATTTTGTAAGTGTCAGTGATCGATCGATACTGCACTTGGGTGGGCTGGGCCGGGCGGAGGGGCAAAACGCAGATGATAGCAGGTATCTGGGCTGATCCCGCTAACACTGCGTTTTTGGGAATCTTAAACTGCTGGGGACGCTAGTATAGATCTGATCGGATCAGATATTGATGCGTTCAAATACTATACCATTAAGAGAGGCGCATGCTGCGTGCGTGGGTGTTAGCGGTACTGGCGCTAATCTGACGCTGCCTGGGGCGACGCATATCACCGCCGGGTGATCAGGGGGGCTAAACCTTTATTCGGTAATAAACGGCGGGTGCCCTGACACTATAAAAAATAAACGAACTAACCAGCGTCACCCGTAGCGGTTATACGGTAATCAGTGGTGAAAGGGTTAACTAGGGGGCAATCAAGGGGTTAAAACATTTATTAGGTAGTATATGGGGGTCCCTGTCGCTATAAAACGCTGACGGCGAACCTAAATATTTACCTCCCTAACTAGCGTCACTAGTGACACTAATACAGCAATCAGAAAAATGATCGCTTAGCGACACTGGTGACGGGGGGTGATCAAGGGGTTAAAATTTTATTGGGGGGGGTTAGGGGGTATCCTAGACCTAAAGGGGGCTAACCCTAACTGCCCTAACACACTGTCACAAACTGACACCAATGCAGTAATCGGAAAAAAAAAAAAACAGCTTGGTGTCAGTTTGACGGGGGGGAGGGGTGAATGGGGGGTGATCGTGTGCCAAGTATGCCTGGCATGTTCTACTGTGAGGTGTAGTGTTGTGCAGCTCACTCAGATGTCTTCTCTCCTCGGCGCCGGAAAGGAAACTGCCGAGCCGAGGAGAGATGACACCACATCCCCTGCCTCTGTGTACTACACACAGGCAGGGGAGGATTCTCATTGGCTGGGAGCGATCACGAGGGGGGGGCCACGAATGGATGGCCTCCCCCTCATCTCTGAACGCTCCCAGACCAAAGCCGACCGCCTCGGGCACCGGGGGGGGGGAGGGGTCCGACCGGACCCCCCGTCCACGGGAAGGCAATCACGTACCAGGTACGTGATTTTGCCTGCCCGTGCCATTCTGCAGACGTATATCTGCGTGAGGCGGTCGGCAAGTGGTTAAAGTGGAGTTCCACCCACTTTTACAACTCTTCAGCATCCCTCACTAAACTGTGCACTGTAAACAAATTGGATATTTTTAAAAAAAATTCTCAGCACTTACTGTATATCTGCTGTATTCATTTTTCACTTTCTCCTCCCTGGCTGCGGCCCATCACATCATTTCCTGTTTGCAATGCCTTCTGGGAAGGGGCAGCAACTTCCTCTGAAACAGCCGTTGCTATGGAAACCTGACCTGAAACCTATTACACTGCTTGTGCTGCACTGAGCATGCGCGAGATCTGCAAGGATGAGATCCAGGAAGAAATACAGTCTGGCTTCAGATGCCCAGACTTAAGATGGCCACGACCTGCTGTAAGTTTATAAAATAGCAAACTACTGCTATAAACTAACAAAACAGACCTTAGTTTACAGACTAACTTTACTAGAATACATTAAGCTTGTGTATTATAGGGGTATTTTTATTTAAAATTATAATTTCGGCCGAAACACCACTTTAAATGACTTAGATCATCAAACAAATGCTATTATTACAACAAGATAACCCAAAAATGCATAGTTGGCAACATTGTAAAAAAAAAATGTGGGACACTTTTGTGGCTGTAGGCGGAGCCATACAATAATTAGGGGACGGGGGCATTTGTTTGTAGGCGTGGCTTAGGAAAAATATACAAGTGTGGCGCGCGAAGCGTGTCGCGGTGAAAAATGGGCGTGGTTTATGAGACAGTGGGCGTGGCTTAAATGGGCGTGGATCAAGAGGGTGTGGTTAGAGTCTGAGATGAATGAGGGGGGGGGGAGAGGGGGAGAGAGGGAGAGAGGGAGAGGAAAATGACGGGACAGCAGCCCCAGATCCTACACAATAAAAATATGTGTATTCTAGAAAGTTTAACAACCAGCAGATAAAGATACTCCAAACACCTGGTGTTAGCACTTGTGTCAGGATGATTGAAGTGCATTGTTTCTATTATTACATTGTAATATAAAATGAAATCATTTAACTCACCATAATGCAGAATCAGTGGGATCCCTGAGGATCAGATTCCCACAGTGGTGCGGTGCGCCCCCCCCCTACCTCAGAGGTGTCCTAGTGTGTCCGGGGAGAGTGGGAGAAGCGGCAGTGCAGAGGGCTGGAGAGGCGGAGTTCCAATCTCAGCCGAGAGACAGGGGGAACAGATTTCGACGGGGAAACCATTCTCGGCACAACACCAGCCGCATGGCTAGAACCCCCGCCCCTTTCCATAGCAGACTGGCAGCGGAGCGGGGGGTAGGCGGGGCGAGGCAGAGGGTGGGCGGCGACGCAGGAGCTCCGTCTAGCCCCCCGCCCCGCTGCCAGTCTTCCTGAACTTCTTTAAGATGCCGGCTGCGGACCTCTAGCAGCGGCGAAAATCTTGAAGAACCAGATTTCTCTGGACATTTCCCGGGACACCACAAATTCGGGAATGGAGTCCAATGGAGTCCAAGTCCCGGGACAGTTGGAAACTATGAAAATGCAGTTTTTAAATGATGGTTTAATTTATTAAAGTGGATGTAAACCCACTCTCATCTTTTCTAAACTACTGCCATAGTGGTTATCTATAAGGATATACATGCCTCCTGCATGTATCCTTACCTGTCAAATGTCTCCCCCCTGTCTGTTATGAGACCATAAAAACTGCAGATTCTGTGGGTGGGTCTGTTGTCTGGAGCGCAGTGGGTGGAGTCATGATGTCAGTAGACTCCCCACCTACCTCTACATTACCCTTGGCAGGGCATCAATATTTCTTACACTGAACTTCTGCTGGTCTTGTGGATTATGCCCCATGATCACTAACATCCAGTCAAAACCCAGGAAAGTCACCACATGACTTCAGCAAGCTCCAATCATGCTGAGGTATGGAGCAGCCAATCCTGGGAGAGCTGGAGAATAAAGGAGGAGGGGATCTGAAGTACACCGAATATACACAGAATGCTTCTCTCACACTCCTGCATGAGATATATAACTCACCTGTCGCTCACAGCAAGGGGGAGAAATGGACATCTATTTCTCTGTCTGACCATTTTTATCGCACTAAAAAAAGATATGAGGACTGCTCAGAGCTGGATTAACTCTTTGTGTCAAGACTGGGCACAGATGACATGAAATCCTATACTGTACAAGGTGCAAGTCTTAATTTAAAAAAAAAAAAAAAAAATCGGGTTTACATCCACTTTAAGGCAAAAAAGCTGTCCAAACCTGCCTGGCTTTATGTGAAAAAGTAATTGCCCCCTAAACCTAATAACTGGTTGTGCCACCCTTGGCGGCAACAACTGCAATCAAGCATTTGCGATAACTGTCAATGAGTCTTTCACATTTCTGTGGAGCAATTTTGGTCCACTCTTCTTTGAAGAATTGTTTTAATTCAGCCACATTGGAGAGTTTTCCAGCATGAACGGCCTGTGTAAGATACAGCATCTCAATTGGATTTAAGTCCGGGCTTTGACTAGGCCACTCCAAAATCAAAATTTTGCTTTGTTTGAACCATTTGGAGGTGGAGGATGGCCGGACATTCTCCTTTAGGATTTTCTGGTAGAGCTCAGAATTCATGGTTCCATCAATTATGGTAAGTCGTCCAGGTCCTGAAGCTGCAAAGCAGCCCCAGACCATCACGCTACCACCACCATGTCTGACTGTCGGTATGATGTTTTTGTTATGAAATGATGTATTAGTTTTATGGCAGATGTAACGGGACGCACACCTTTCAAAAAGTTAAACTTTTGTCTCATTAGTCCACAGAATATTTGCCTAAAAGTCTTGGGGATAATCAAGATGTTTTTTGATAAATGTGAGGTGAGCCTTTGTGTTCTTTTTGGTCAGCAGTGGCCATGGCCTTGGCCGTGGATGCCACTTTTGCCCAGGTTCTTTCTTATTGTTGAATCATGAACACTGATCTTACCTGAGGCAAGTGAGGCCTGCAGTTCTTTAGATGTTGTTCTGGGTTCTTTTATGACCTCCTGGATGAGTCGTCGTTGTGCTCTTGGAGTCATTTTGGTTGGCCGGCCACTCCTGGAAAGGTTCACCACTGTTATAAGTTTTCTCCATTTGTGGATAATGGCTCTCACCATGGTTCGCTGGCCTTAGAAATGGCTTTGTAATCTATCCAGGCTAATACATGTAAATTACTTTGTTTCTCATCTGTTCTTGAATTTCTTTAGATCACGGCATGATGTGTCGCTTTTTGAGATTTCTGAGTGATTTATTGATTCAACAGGTCTGGCAGTAATCAGGCCTGAGTGTGGCAGGCTAACTCAGCTTTCCAAAAAATTGTGGTTAATCACAGTTCATTCATGATTCAGCATGGGAGGGGCAATTACTTTTTCACATAGGGCCAGGCAGGTTTGAACAGCTTTTTTCCCTTAATAAATAAAATAGTAATTTTAAAACTGCATCTTAGATTTACTCGGGTTATCTGTCTGTAATATTAAAATCTGTTTGATGAGCTGAATCATTTAAAGCGGGAGTCCCGCGAAAAATTTTTTTTTAGATGTCAGCAGCTGCAAATACTGCAGCTGTTGACTTTTAAAATAAGGTCACTCACCTGTCCCGGGGTCCAGCGATGTCGGCACCCGAGACCGAACCGTCCCTCGATCCTCGGGTGCTGCCGCTGCCATTCTCAGTGAGGGAATCAGGAAGTGAAGCGTTGCAGTTTCACTTCCCGATCCCCTACTGCGCATGCGCGAGTCGCGCTGCGCTTTCTCAATGGTCCCCGCTATCTCCTGGGACCTGTGTCTTTCCTGGAGACAGCAGGGGAGTGCGGGAGTGGGTGTGACTCCCATGGGAGTCTATTCCCGGAAGTGGGTGCAGATACCAGTCTTAGACAGGTATCTGCACCCCCCTCCCCCCTGAAAGGTGCCAACTGTGACACCGGAGGGGGGGAGGAATCCGATGAGCGGAAGTTCCACTTTTGGGTGGAACTCCGCTTTAAGTGTGAAAAATATGCAAAAAAATAAAAAATCGGGAAGGGGGGCAAATACTTTTTCACAGCACTGTATATACAGTATCTCACAAAAGTGAGTACACCCCTCACATTTTTGTAAATATTTTATTATATCTTTTCATGTGACAACACTGAAGAATGTGTCATACTTTGCTACAATGTAAAGTAGTGAGTGTACAGCTTGTATAACAGTGTAAATGTGCTGTCCCGTCAAAATAATTCAAAACACAGCCATTAATGTCTAAACCGCTGGCAACAAAAGTGAGCACACCTCTAAGTGAAAATGTCCAAATTGGGCCCAAAGTGTCAATTATTTGTGTGGCCACCATTATTTTCCAGCACTGCCTTAACCCTCTTGGGCATGGAGTTCGCCAGAGCTTCACAGGTTGTCACTGGAGTCCTCTTCCACTCCTCCATGACGACATCACGGAGCTGGTGGCTGTTAGAGACCTTGCGCTCCTCCACCTTCTGTTTGAAGATGCCCCACAGATGCTCAATAGGGTTTAGGTCTGGAGACATGCTTGGCCAGTCCATCACCTTTACCCTCAGCTTCTTTAGCAAGGCAGTGGTCATCTTGGAGGTGTGTTTGGGGTCATTATCATGTTGGAATACTGCCCTGCAGCACAGACTCCGGAGGGAGGGGATCATGCTCTGCTTCAGTATGTCACAGTACATGTTGGCATTCATGGTTCCCCCAATGAACTGTAGCTCCCCAGTGCCGGCAGCACTCATGCAGCCCCAGACCATGACACTCCCACCACCATGCTTGACTGTAGGCATGACACGCTTGTCTTTGTACTCCTCACCTGGTTGCTGCCACACACGCTTGACACCATCTGAACTAAATAAGTTTATCTTGGTCTCATCAGACCACAGTGCATGGTTCCAGTAATCCATGCCCTTAGTCTGCTTGTCTTCAGCAAACTGTTTGCGGACTTTCTTGGGCATCATCTTTAGAAGAGGCTTCCTTCTGGAACGACAGCCATGCAGACCAATTTGATGCAGTGTGTGGCCTGAGCACTGACTGCTTGACCGCCCACCCCTTCAACCTCTGCAGCAATGCTGGCAGAACTCATACGTCTATTTCAACCTATAAGACAACCTATGGATATGACGCCGAGCACGTGCACTCAACTTCTTTGGTCGACCATGGCGAGGTCTGTTCTGAGTGGAACCTGTCCTGTTAAACCGCTGTATGGCCTTGGCCACCGTACTGCAGCTTAGTTTCAGGGTCTTGGCAATCTTCTTATAGCCTAGGCCATCTTTATGTAGAGCAGCAATTCTTTTTTTCAGATCCGCAGAGAGTTCTTTGCCATGAGGTGCCATGCTGAACTTCCAGTGACCAGTATGAGAGAGTGAAAACGATAACACCAGGGAAAATGGCTAATTGGGCTCAATTTGGACATTTTCACTTAGGGGTGTACTCACTTTTGTTGCCAGCGGTTTAGCCATTAATGGCTGTGTGTGGAGTTATTTTGAAGGGACAGCAAATTTACACTGTTATACAAGCTGTACACTCACTACTTTACATTGTAGCAAAGTGTCATTCCTTCAGTGTTGTCACATGAAAAGATATAATAAAATATTTACAAAAATGTGAGGGGTGTACTTACTTTTCTGAGATACTGTATATGTATGAACACACCTATGGTTCCCTGCACTCTGATTATGTAATACAGCACTTCTACACTTACGCCTTCTGCATAATGTCTCACAGCACATGTAGACTATGCAACTGTTCTCATGAGCTTCAGCTTATAAAAGCTAGTCTGAAAACCATTACTGCAACACGTGTGACACACAAACTATGGTACGATCCATTAAAGTGCCATCTATTTTGAAAGGCACCCTAATGTATCTACATATCTTATCTGCAATAACAATGTGATATATGGTGCACTGTGTTAAAAAAAAAAAGTAGGAACATTCTTTTTTTGCATTGGGGCCCAAACAAAATTATTGGGCTGTGGTAAAGAAGCATCCCATAAGGCTGGGTTCAAACTATTGCTAATTGGATGCGGGTTTCCCCGCATCTAATTCGCATGTCAGAAGACTGTGACCGACTCTCAATGGAGTCAGTTCACACACCTCCGGGAAGGCTGCGGAGAGAATTACACAGGATTCCTGTGTGTCTTCTGATCCATTTCAGGTCTGAATTCAGCCAAAAATTCTGAACGAAATTGGACTTGAAACAGTGAACAGGGACACACCGGACCCCTGCTCAAAAAATGCTACTTGAAAGCTTTGCAAATCCTTTCTGTATACATTGCTCTTGCCATACACTGATTGAAATGAATCCAGGTTCAGAAGGGACTGGAGGAATTTCTATCAGTGTGTGGTCATCCGTGTTTGACAGAAGTCGATCATTTGATGGACTTGTGTCAAAGGGACATGCTTCAAAACTTTTGTTGAGTGACTGCAGCCAATCTGGGGAGTTCTGACTGAATGAAAATAAACTAACCATCTATGGCCAGCTTAACGCTCATAAGTTGAGGTCTCTGTGAAAAAGGCCAAAAGATGACTGAACTCAGAAGCAGGCAAGAAAACAATAATTAAGTACGGTGTACCCAACATATTTTAGCCTTTTATTTATAAGCCTCATGCACACTGGATGTCAAAAATGCCCCTTTTTAAGGGCTTTTGACCTTTTTTTTCTGCTTCTAAACAACCCTCAATGTTAGCCTATGCGTCCATAGGCTTTAAAGGAGTTTAGAGGCAGAAAAAAAAAAATTCCAAAGGCCAATGGAATGAATTAATGCCCAAATGCTTGATGCTCCTACAACTTCGGCCCATTTTTTATGCCTCTTTTCTCCTGCCAGAAGAAAAGGTGTTCAGGAGAGCTGGGCAAACACCCATGTGCATGAGGCAATAGTATAAGCAAAGCAAAGTTTATCATATATTCTTTTTTCAATAAACACAATATTTTCCTTACCGGTAAAATATCATTTTGTTCTTACCAGTAATCCAGCTCCAACGATTCCATGGAAATACCATACAAAGTCTGTTATCTGCTCTGTCTCTACGATCTTTCCATTTGGGAAGAATAGGAGAAGGTTAGCAGCTATAGCAAGGATTCCCAATGGGAAGAGGAGTTTCCCAATAAGTGTTGCGCATTTCCCCGTGCACATTTTCTGCTTAGCCTGAAACAATTATTTTGAAGAGAATCCATTAGTTCAATTAGTGATATCATCTCCTTCATACTCAAGGCTTGCTCCACAAAATACTCATTATTTGCACCTTTCACTTGTGAGAGCTAGCAAGTTTGAGACACTGGTATATGAAAAAATAGGACTGCAGTTAAATATCCTACTGTCCTAGTCTAGACACATTTGAAAGATGAGTCCTCTTTGTACAAGCACCACCGCTTACAACATTCAATTACCTAGTAAAAAATACAAGTGGAATGAGCTATTAGAAGAATCATCTTAATTTTTAACTGTTCTGGTCAACTGTCAGGAGCGTGTAGCGCTTCTGATCCTTGATAGCTGCTGGTCTCATTTCAGCATCCTAGTTTTGGCTGTGATACATTCTCCCTGTCTGTTTGTCCACCTGCAAGGTGATAGATTTGTGGCCAGTCTCTGGGTGGAGACCAAACCTGATTTAAGCCAGCCAAGCCTGCAGACTTTTGCTTGTGATATTGCGTTTGTTACACTTGCCCCAAGCTCCCTGTTTGTCTTCCCTGTTCTGCTAGGTTGAATTCCCTCGTTGACAACCTCAGATCAAATATCGACTATTCTCAAAACTCTGGAAAGAAGAAGCCGCACTAATAAAGTCCAATTTATAAATAATTGATTGTAGAAATGAAGATCATCTCTTATATGGCAAGAAAATAGTGGAATAATAATCAGATTCTTCTAATGTTAACACCACAGTGAGTTCGTTCAATAAGTGTGCCCCCACCTTAAGAAAAACTTGCTTACCAGATGGCAAGCAAAACCAGGCATGTGGCTATAGCCCAGCCAAGGCCTTTGCTTGCACAGAAGATTGTGGAGTTCTGGATGGATGGTAGCATTAATATATTCAAACACCGATGACACCGCTCAATCCAGGACCATAAATTCAGCAACCCACTCAGCATTAAACCCAGAAAGAGAGAACTACCATAGTGTAATATTGCCTAATTGGGTATTTATTCATATGAAAAACAACATTGCACTTACATTTTATAATTTTAAAAATCGCGCATAAAATAACAGAGCCAGCCGGCTACAAACGAGACAGCGTGGTGACGTCAGCACGTATCCTCCTTCAGATGCGTTTCGTCATATGTGACATTGTCAATGGGGAAAGGATAGCGTGCTGATCAACCACCTTATATACAAAACCACACCTCGTTCTGAGTGCCGTGTGCGGAGCTACAAATGCCATTTTAGATACTGGCAACCCATTTCTCATTGAAGGAGTAGTATATTGAACATACTAATACAAAACAAAAATTAAATTAAAAATATAAATCAATATAAACGAACACCTCAATTAGATGTTTAATTTGATTACTAATAATATGTGCATATAAATAACCTACATCAATTAAAGTAACCCAATACGTGAATTGATAGTACAAAAATACCATTGAATTTAACTCCTGATACATTCGTGAGCGTAGTGAAAACACTACATGAGTATAAAAAAACACCAATAATAATTATTGATTTAATCAGTAAATAATAGGTAGTGTAGATTTATATTGAAATTGAATATGAATTTATCAATACCAGGCATCGTAATCAATGTAACATGACAACCTGTCTCCTCCCCACCTGCAACTTGTGACTGGACAGAGAAATGAGAAACAGCAAACTGATGAGGTCATCTCTCTGTCACTATGCTCAGTCTTCCAAACAGTATGCTCCTTGCACTACTACACTCCTGATTGGCTCCTTGTGCTGTGTTTCTCTCCCTTTCCCTGAGCTCTGCTGTACAGGGGACTGCAAGAGGCAGATACTGAGTTAAATTCAGGTTGCACTGCCTTCATTAAATGGTGTACTAATGAATACAGAGCTGCATTAATTAGCTCTTTTTTATTCTGCTCTGAATATGAATGTTTGCATAGGTTTTCATTATAACATTAATGTTTCCATAGTACACAGTACAGTTTAGCGGAAACAGCCAATTTCCTTTTTTTTAATTATTATTATTATTAACTGTAAGCAGTTAGTGAGATTAATGATTTTGATTCTGCATGAATAATGTTCAGCTTTTATGTATTTTTATCTAAAATTCAATAAAAAGATTGTTAAGGAAATAGTTATTTAAGGCATAACTGCATAGTGAATGGAAATTCTGCTTAACGTTTGTTTTTCAGTGCAACCCTCTTTGTGAGTCTTAAGCAATAATTATTTTATATTGATCTTTTCACTTGTCAAACAAACCATAATATATGAAACCCTTATTGTATGTGTACATGTATTAAGCAGATAACTGCCCTTCTCCAAGCAGAGAGGGATTAATTTACTTGGCAACATGCAGAGATGATAACCAAAAACCTACAATCCATCCCAACCATTCAGCAATCAAACATAAGACCCTGGGTCAGACCTACCTAGAATAAGACCCTAAGGCAAACCTATCTAGCAAAAGATCCTGGGTCAGCTCTACTTATTATAAAACCCCAAAGCAAACTCTTACAGCAAAAGGTCCTAGGGCAGACCCACCTAGTATAAGACCGTGGATCAGACCCACCTAGGATAAGACCCCAGGACAGACCCACTTAGCATAAGATCATGGGGCAGACACATCTAAGAAAGGCCCTGGGTCAAACCCATCAAGTAAAGACTCAGAGTCAGACCCACCTAGGACAAAACACCAGGGCAGACCCACTTAGTATATGATCTGGGGGTAGACCCATCTAGAATAGGACCCTTGGTCAATCCCATCTATGATAAGACTCTGGGTCAGACCCACCTAGTATAGGACCCCAGGACAGATCCACTTAGCATCAGATCCTAGGGCAGATCCACCCAGTATCAGACCTACGTAGATCAGACCCACATAGGATAAGACTCTGAGTCTGACTCACCTAGGATAAGACTCCAGGGCAGACCCACTTAGCATAAGATTTTGGGGCAGAACAACCTAGAATAAGACCCTAGGTCAAATCCATCAAAGATAAGACTCTGGGTCACACACCCCTAGGATAAGAAACCAGGGAACACCCACCTGGCATAAGATCCTTGGGCAGGCACACCTTGTATAAGATCCTGGGTCAGACCCACCTAGAATAAGTCCTTGGGACAGACCCATCTTGCCTAAGACCCTGGAGCAGATCCACCTAAGATAGGATCTTGGGGCAGCCCCATCTACGATTAGACCCTGGGAGACACCCACCTATTTGTTTCCTGTGTCTTTTGGAGAGATTTCTCCTCATATCCTGTCCTGGTGACTACAGATGCGCTAACAATAATGCTTTCTCACTTTATTAAATACAGCAACTGTTTTTATTGCTGTCTGTTGTTGGAAAAATGTCCCCTCACTTAGTGATTTCCCTTACTTACTAAGTAAGGGAAATCCTCCCTACAATGATCAAGACCCCTAAAAAAATAAGAAAAATGTTTTACGTGAAGTTTTATCTTAAGAACATATGTTTTGTTTTCAATCTCAAAAATGTAGGATACATGTTACCATGCTGATGAATGCATTGAGATGAAAGTCCTAAAAAAGAACAACTTTTTGATAATCATTGGGTGTTTTCTCTATCTCAGCCATGGATTGTAGGACAGCAGTAGTGGTATTGGTGTTCTTAATCTTTTCAGCCAGTGGACAGAGAGGTGTGTTGGCACTGGGAAGGATCAAAGACCCAGAAGGGGCAACAGGCTGTGTTGTCCTCTCCCCCAGCTCCCTTGACCACTGAGGACACATGTGTCAGAGAGGGATTATGATAGTGCTCAATACTTTTGGATTTAAGGGGAGGTGTGGATGCTTGTAGATTGTAATGATTGCTTCTTTTTTGCACACCTATTGTGATAATTGGCTGTTTTTTTCCCCCACATATTGTACCAATTGCCTAGTTATGGTCAGGATTGTCATTTTTTTTGTCAAGTTAGTGCTGTTTATTTAGAGCAGGGGAAAGCAACCTTGGCCCTCCAGCTGTGGTGAAACTACAAATCCCATCATGCCTCTGCCTCTAGGAGTCATCCCTGTGATTGTCAGGGTCTTGCAATGTCTCATGGGACTTGTAGTTTCACCACAGCTGTAGGGCCGAGGCTGCCTACCCCTGATTTAGAGAACCGTATTACTATAATTAAATCCCTTGCAGACCTGTCACTATGAAACCATGACAATATTATCCACATGTTGTATCATAGCACCCTATATGTGCCACTTGTATCATTGTCCACTGGGACTGGCCCCAAACCCTTCTCCAGGAATTGCAGACTTACTGAGTTCTAGAGGCTCCTAAAATCATCTCCACTTGTTTTGGTAAACTGTACATCTCTCTCTGGTGTATCTTCTATTCTCCCCTCTCTTTGTGAGTTGCAGTGCTACCTGAGCTCAAAATTACTCCCCAGCAGATGTACAGGATTACTGCATGTGTGCTTGTGATGAGCACACTACGCAGAGGAGGTGCTATTGTTGTCTAGAAATGAAGGGCATTCTGTGAGACCAACATCCTATTACATGTCTACTATTAGGCGATCCCTGAAAACGTTTCTCTTTAGAGAAGCCTATCCTACCGCCACCTAACAACTGTTAATTTTATCTTCTCCATCAGCTCATCCCCACAGTTATTACCTTTTGTATCACTTGACCCTCCATTTTAGATTGTAAACTCTAACAAACAGGGCCCTCTGATTCCTCCTGTACAGAATTGTATTGTAACTGTCATGTTGTAAAGCGCTGCGCAGACGGTTGGCGCTATATACATCCTGTATAATAATTAGTGAGACCAGGGCTCTGGAATTTCTTCTAAAACTTTCCATGCCTCAACAGTAAAAAAAGAAAAAGAAAAAGAAAAAAAAAAGAAAAACATAAAAGGAATGGAGTACAAGAGAATAGACCTCTCAAGCTCCATCAGGTTGGATGGGGAGCATCGGTGCACAGCCATTTTCAGATCTCTCCAGAGATGTTTAATCGGATTCAAGTCTGAGCTCTGGCTGGGCCACTCAAGGATATTCACAGAGTTGTCCCTGCTTAGGGTCATTGTGCTGTTGGAAGATGAACCTTTGCCCAGTCTGAGGTCCAGAGCCCTCTGGAGCAGGTTTTCATCAAGGATGTCTCTGTACATTGCTGCATACACCTTTCTCTCAATTCTGACTAGTTTCCCAGTTCCTGCCACTGAAAAAAATCCCCACAGCATAATGCTGCCACCATCATGCTTCACTGTAGGCATGGTATTGGCCAGGTGATGAGCAGTGCCTGGTTTCCTCCAGGCATGATGCTTGCCATTCAGGCCAGAGTTCAATCTTTGTTTCATCAGACCAGAGAATTTTGTTTCTCATGGTCTGAGAGCCCTTCAGGTGCCTTTTGGCAAACTCCAGGTTCTCCTCTCTCCACAGAGAAATGTTGGAGCTCTGTCAGAGTGACCATCAGGTTCTTGGTCACCTACCTGAAGTTCCTTGTCCCCCGATCGCTCAGTTTGGCCGGGTGGCCCGCTCTAGGAAGAGTCCTGGTGGTTCCAAACGTCTTCCTTTAATGGATGATCGAGGAAACTGTGCTCATTGGGACCTTCAATGCAGAAGAGATTTTTTCTGTACCTTTCCTCAGATCTGTGCCTCGATAAAATCCTGTCTCGGAGATCCACAGATAATTCCTTGGACTTCATGGCTTGGTTTGTGCTCTGACATGCACTGTTAACTGTGGGACCTTATATAGACAGGTGTGTGCCTTTCCAAATCATGCCCAATCAACTGAATTTACCACAGGTGGACTCCAATCAAGTTTTAGAAACATCTCAAGGATGATCAGTGGACACAGGATGTACCTGAGCTCAATTTTGAGTGTCATGGCAAAGGCTGTGAATACTTATGTACATGTGATTTTTTTTTTTCATTTTTTTTTAAATAAATTTGCAAAGATTTCAAACAAACTTTTTTCACAATATCATTATGGGGTATTCTTTGTAGAATTTTGAGGACAATAATGAATTTAATCCATTTTGGAATAAGGCTGTAAAGGAACAAAATGTGGAAAAAGTCAAGTGCTGTCAATACTTTCCCGATGCACTGTAGCCCCTCAATTCAATGGTATCAGTGAGACAGTGGCCCCTAGGAAAGAGTAGTTCCCTAATGATTATTGTCAGTCATATAGTGGCCACCAGGAGAGAGCAGCCCCCCAAATCATTAATGTTAGTGGGTAGTGAACCCCAGCCTGACAGGAGGGAGCCTGAGTGGTTGAGAACCACTGTTTTAAACTTTATGTAGTAGTGCTTTTCTTCTAAACAGTACATCCAAAAATATTAATAATACAAATCTAGGTAGCTAGCTATCATCATGGCATGATTATAAAATGTTTTATATTTCATAGAATTTTCCATCAGCACCTATAACTAAGAGGTCGGATTCACAAAATTAAAAAAAATATCTTTGTTTCCTGATTTCCATTTCTACTTCCCATTTTCTACCTTTACCTTGGTTCTTGTCCGTTTATGCAACTATAGTTTGAGTGAAAATAGATTTATATGTTGACTGTTTTAAACGTATAAATTCCATGCAGAGCATTATGTTCTGGAATCTTGTGGGGCCACGTTCTTCTAGGCCTCACTGCAGCTGCAAGGTCTGAAAAAGTTTCACTTTCAAGGTATACATTATATGAATACTTTAGCTGGCTAAACAAAATACAGACAAAATTTTGTTTATTGCAACCGATAGTTAGTACATTGTTTTAAATGTTTCTGCTTTCTAGATATGGACGGCATATAAAATAAAGCAAGTTCCTCGTTATTTTTGAACTATACAATTAATCAGTGGGGAAAGTTTATGAAGAAGAGGTCATGCTTTCAAAAAGATAAAGTAGTTTAGACCTGGACTCCTCAAACACTGTATATCATAATTAATGTATACGATGTGTTATGCGCTTTATGTTTATAGAAACTAAAGTCTGTTTATGATCTATAAAGTCTGTATATTTCTATGGTTTATGCATTGATACATTCATTCATTTTATGTCTAATGTATTCATACATTTATTCATTTATTTTAGGTTATCTTAAAGTGTGTACAATGGGAACCTCATTTAATTGGGATTTTTGAGGCAACAAAAGAAGGAAATAATTAAAAGTTAGATAAGTTTTATTATACAAAAATTGTTAAAAAATAATTAAACATATGAAAATATACATTTGCAGAGAATAAAAAATGATACACTACAGAAGTGGCAAAAAATCATATAATCCAACGCGTTTCAAAATGATAAAATTTCTTCTTCAGGGATAAATTTTTGCCATTATCTGAAAGGCACAAAAGTAACATAAGTATACATACATATATATTTTTGAAAAACCAACAAAAAATATGTGTAAAGAGGCTTACAGTAATCATGATTGACCCAGCGGATTCTCAGTGTAACACTCCAAAAAACCCCATCCAGCCAGATAACGGTCTTTTATCGCGCAAAGGAGCCCCCAGATATTGAGATCCAATGAGAGACGCCAAGTGTCCCAAGCAAAAAGAAGACGCTGGGGGGGAGGGGAATGTGAAATCTGAAAAAAATATATATACACACACCCATCATCTGTAAGGGAGATAATGCATCCATGGGAAAAAAAAAAAACACACAGCAACAAAAACCAACCTTCTATCGGGGATGCGGGTTTGTGTGCCTTCAAATGCGAAAAAATTCAGTATGCAATAAAGAGGAGAAATTCCTCTTCCTGGAAACAAGAGGAAGAGGAATAAAAATAAATAAAAAAATGCAAAATGAATGAAAAACAATACCAGTTGTGTCCTAATATTTTGGTGAACTTGACCCAAAAGGGGACTGAATCTGGTGTGTAAGGGAATATATATATAACTAAATAAAAAATATTAATAAAGTATTGTGAGAATATCGGTAAGTGAATTCATATGAAGGCACTGAAGCCTGAGGGTACAATAAAGAAGTGGAATTAACCCCAAAGGGGGGAGATTCCACTCTTGAATGATTGAAAAAATTATATGTGATAAATGAAAAACAAAAAACAAAAAAACAAAAAACCTACTGGCCATGCGTTCATGGCCAAAAAGCAGCTATATGAAAACGACCCCATAGAGAATAACTAAAAAATATATATATCTCACTCCCCAGATACTGTCCACAAATAGGGAAAAAGGTCTGGAGAGGAGAGGTAGCTGAGAATAAAATGTATCAATCAATAGAAAATAGTGATTTGAAGCTTACCATAGTTTTACAGCATATCTCCCACAGATGAGCACAGGTAAGTCCAGAGTCCACCAGGGGTCCAGGAGGAAACAAAGATCCGCCCCGAGCCCAAGCACAAACCCACGGTTGTCCAATCTCAGCAACAAACAGCAGAGAAATGACGCTGGCGGCTCAAGGGCTCCCGGCGTTCTCCTTATAAGTCGGTGCTGATGGATTGCTTAACGAGCGCGAGGAGATGACGCCGCCCCGAGAGACGTAGGCGACGTCACTTCCTCCGCTCACATTACAAGTCAAACAAGCGCCCATGTATCCGGACGTGAGGGGAGACAGGCCAGCATCCCACCCCGCCCCCCCCAACGTCAATAACCGGAAGGACGCAGAGAGAGACACACATTGCTGACACTAATAGAACGCCCGTAGGTCAGGACGTAGGGAGAGACAGGCCGGCACTCCGCTCCACCCCCCCAATCGTCCATGATCAACAGGACGCATACAAAGAAACATGGACTGCTGACAAAAAAAAAAAAAGTCCAAAGCCAGATCCCGGAGGAGGCAAAGACGCCCCTCACCAGATCCGCGCATGCAAGAGGGCACGTCCAGAGACAGTTCCCACCCCTGTAGATTAAAAGATTATAATAAGGTGTACAGCAGGGTCTCTGATAAAAATAAATTTTAACAAATAACTCAAAAATTGCCATAAATGACTGGACATGTGGGAAAAATACCCCATATCCGGTGTTGAAGCAGAGACTTATTTAAAGGAAACATATCCAAAAAAGGATAAATCCTCAAAGGGAGAACAAAAGCCCCCGACACAGGAAAATCCATCAAATGCCAGAGGATGGCGTCAAATAGACGCCTCGAATGGCAATGGAAAAAACAGGGGCCCCCAAACTTAAGTTCGGGCCCCCCCCTTGTGCCGGGTGCACGATATGACCACAGATCCGAATGGGGGCGATTGGAGGACCACCCAGGAAACAGTCAAATCACGAGAACTGAAGCAAACAAATATATACAAATAAGTAAATGGACAAATCATGAAAAATATCATGGACGGGACAGGGGGAACACAAGATTCTCTCAGCCAGCCCACGAACTATCATTATGCAAAACACAAAAATTCATAAATCATATATAAATAGAAATATACCCCAATAGACATTATCATTCCAAATGCTGATCCATAGGCTATATATAGTGTGAATGGATAGGAAAGGGAAAGGGGAGGGGGGGAGGAAAAAGAAAGAGGTTTAAACCATAAAGATGAATGAAAGGCAGGGGAGATTGTATTCAGTCTGTTTTACCAGAGCTGAAACCTTCCAGAAAAGGTCTAAAACTTTCTGCCTCATTTAGGCCTGGCGGGGTGGTGGCATCCAGATGTCTTATCCAACGCATTTCGCGTTGTAGAAGGATTTTATTCCAGTCACCACCTCGCAAAGGGACATGGACACGGTCTACCACCGTGAAATTCACAGATGGCATCCTGTATCCATGTCCCTTGGCTACATGTCTGCCGAGGGGAAGATACAAGTTGCCAATCTGCATACTTAGCAGGTGTTTGCTCACGCGTTGTCTAAATTCTTGGCGGGTTTTGCCAATGTAAAAGGCCCCGCATTGGCATTGTACCAAGTAAACTACCCCTCGGGTTTGGCAGTTCGCAAAATGCTTTAATTGAAAACGTTCCCCATTGGGTAGTAGGGGTGAAGTCCTCTTCCCAATAACATTGCAAAAAGAACAGTTGCCACAAGGGAAGGTCCCCCATGTTTCGCAGGGGTTCCCTCTTTTATTCCCCTTGTATTCACTTTGGGTTAGTAAATCAGCTAGGGAACCTGCCTTTCGGAAGGTAATTTGTGGTTTTGAGGTTAACAGACTTCCCAAAACTGGGTCGTCGGTCAAAATTGACCAGTGTTTTGTAAGAACTCTTCTTATAGTACTATGCTCATTGGAGTAGCGTAGGATGATCCTTATTGTGTCATCAGATTTACGAGTTTTGGACCCAAAAATTAAAGCATGTCTGTCTTGATTTTTGACACGATTAAAAGCTTTTTTCAAAGAGGATTTGGTGTATCCCCTTATAAGTAATCTTTTACTGAGTTTGTCTGCTTCACATTGGAAAGTTTCCATCGTGGTGCAGTTGCGTTTTAGTCTTAAAAATTGACTGAAGGGTATGGATTTCTTCAAAGGTTCCGGGTGGAAACTGTCAGCATGCAAAAGGGTGTTGCCGGCAGTTTCCTTCCTGTACAATTTGCTAGCAACTTGACCATTCTTGTCCTTATAGATGGTAACGTCCAAAAAGTTGATCTGTTGGTGGTCATAGGACATAGTGAAGAAAAGATTCATGGTATTGTGATTCATTGCTTTGAGGCAGCTTTTTAAAACATCTTCTGGGCCATTCCATATCAAGAATATGTCGTCTATGTATCTTTGCCATAAAATGACATGTTCCGTATACATAGTCAACTCGTCATTAGTCAGAAATCCCTTTTCCCACTCCCCCAGGTACAGGTTTGCGTATGAGGGGGCGCAACATGTCCCCATAGCAACGCCCTGTACCTGGAGGTAGTGGGAACCCCTGAAGAGAAACACATTGTGTCGAAGGATAAAGTCCAGCATTTCAAGGATAAATTTGTTGAATTTCCATTCCGTCGTCGCCTTTTGACGTAGAACGTGACCAACCGCAGCTACCCCCAAGTCATGTGGTATACTATTATATAGTGACTCGACATCTATGGTCACTAGAATGGATGACTCTGGAATCACAAGGTCCTCCAAAACCTGTAACAGATGGATGGTATCCTTGGTATAGGATGCCAATTCGAGAACATGGGGTCTGAGATGTTGGTCAATGACTTGACTAATGCCTTCTGATATACTGCCATTGCCGGATATGATAGGGCGGCCCGGAGGATAAAGTGTGTAGCTCTAAACCCAATCATATAATCTTGTCTAAACTTTAAAGTGTATAGTCAAAACTTTATTTTTTTTTGGTAGAGTGGGTAAGGTTAAACACCCCTGTTAGGATTATTTGGTATCTCGGGCTCCCAGATTTTAGACATTAGAGATTTCCCCTGGCTTGCTATCCTGGGGACACATTTTTCATTACACAAAAAATGAAGGGAATTCTTAACCACTTCAGCCCGGGAAGGTTTCACCCCCTTCCTGGCCAGAGCATTCTTTGCAATTTGGCACTATGCTAATTTAACTGGCAAATACGTGTTCATGCAACACGATATCCAAACAAAATTGACGTTCTTTTTTTCCCACAAATAGAGCTTTCTTTTGATGGTATTTGATCACCTCTGTGGTTTTTATTTTTTGTGCTATAAACAAAAAAAGACCGACAATTTTGAAAAAATAAACAATATTTTTTGCTTTCTGCTATAAAAAATATCCAATAAAAAAAAATTTTAAAAATCAAATTTCCCACAGCCAGCCCGTCCTGCCGCAGTAAATGTGTGGTGGGCGGTCCAGAACTGATTAAACAGCAACACAGAAGAAGCACAATGGTTAGCTGTTCCTAGCAGCACTGGGGCCGTTGGTTCCATTCCCAACTGCGGCACAACCTATCTGGAATTTGCATGTTCTCCCTGTGCCTGCGTGGGTTTCCTCCCACACCCCAAAAGACATGCTGGTAGGTTAATTGGCTCCTGTCTAAAATGGCCCTAGTATGTGTATGTATGAATGTGAGTTAGGGACCTTAGATTGTAAGCTCCTTGAGGGCAGGGACTGATGTGAACGTACAATAAATGTGTAAAGCGATGCGTAAATTGACGGCGCTGTACAAGTACCTGTAATAAGTAAAAATGCTTTTTTTCTAGGATACTACCAAAAGTGTGTCTGTTTGTTGAATGGAGGGTACAGAGGTGCTTATTGGTACAGTGGCAGTGAATGCAGAGATGTGCATTGGGTGTGGGACTGCAATGGCGAATGAAATGGGGCATGTGAGAGCAGGGGGAAGAATGGGGGTCAGGTGCAGTGGTAAGAGTACGGGTGGTGGAGGTTGGTGTGAAGGTGTAGTGGTAAGAGTACGGGGGGTGGAGGTTGGTGTGACGGTGTAGTGGTGAGAGTACAGGGGGTGGAGGTTGGTGTGAAGGTGTAGTGGTGAGAGTACGGGGGGTGGAGGTTGGTGTGAAGGTGTAGTGGTGAGAGTACGGGAGGTGGAGGTTGGTGTGAAGGTGTAGTGGTGAGAGTACAGGGGGTGAAGGTTGGTGTTAAGGTGTAGTGGTGAGAGTACAGGGGGTGGAGGTTGGTGTGAAGGTGTAGTGGTGAGAGTACAGGGGTGTAGGTTGGTGTGAAGGTGTAGTGGTGAGAGTACAGGGGGTGAAGGTTGGTGTGAAGGTGTAGTGGTGAGAGTACGGGGGTGGAGGTTGGTGTGAAGGTGTAGTGGTGAGAGTACGGGGGATGTAGGTATAGTGGTGATAGGCTTTAGACACGGTAGTGAAAGAGGGTACAGGTGCAGTGATGGTGAGGATGGTTGCAGATGCAGTGATGAGTGGTGCTTCTGCAAGGATTTGTCAGTTGTAAATCCAGATGAAGACTTTTCAACCGCCAGCAGAAGTTAGTTGGGGAGGTTGGTGTTTATGAGCTGCCAGTATGGATACCTCAGAACTTGAGGGGCGGGAAGTTGGTGCAAGCTGTCGGGGCCAGGAAATAGAGGCCCATGTCCCATTTTGATTAATCTCAAAGACTCTAAACTACCATAAACCCAAACCTGGTATTTAGTAATTGTGCTTCTAACCTCTTCTAAACTGCAGCAAACTTTGCAGTTAATTCATGTAATAAAAAAATGAATTTTTGCATGGCCTTCATTTATATTTGCTGGAGAGCCTCAGGCTCTGCCAGTGATGTGCTTTTATAGGTTGAACTAGATAGACTTGTCTCTTTTTTTTTCAACCTGACTAACTATATGTAACTATGACTGAAGTGGTAGAGTAATATCAGACTTTCCTGGGCGGGGGGAACAGTTACAAGCTTATTTCATATGTCTTATTTTAAAGAGAAATTTTAAACTTTTTAGAAACCCTATACGTACAATATTTACAAATGAAAAGTGGCCACTTTACATTCTCTAAATAACTAATAGTCCCATCATTGTGGGAAATGTTGCATAAGTTACAAAGAAGCTGGCAGATGTAGTTTAAAAAAAGTCCGTTAGTAGCTAAAACAAGAGAGAATATGAGTGCTAATGCTTTAAACGATGTTAAGAGAGTTATACTGTATTAATATCACCAGCATTATACTAATGTTTTCTGTGTTTTTATGTTTCATCAATTCTATTAAACATCATTAAAAAAAAGACATACATCATTGATGTAGCAATTAGCAATGAGGCTTAAAGTTTTCTAATTGTAATGCCCCGTACACACGGTCGGACTTTGTTCGGACATTCCGACAACAAAATCCTAGGATTTTTTCCGACGGATGTTGGCTCAAACTTGTCTTGCATACACACGGTCAAAGTTGTCGGAAAATCCGATCGTTCTAAACGCGGTGACGTAAAACACGTACGTCGGGACTATAAACGGGGCAGTGGCCACTAGCTTTCATCTCTTTATTTGTTCTGAGCATGCGTGGCACTTTGTGCGTCGGATTTGTGTACACACGATCGGAATTTCCGACAACGGATTTTGTTGTCGGAAAATTTTATATCCTGCTCTCAAACTTTGTGTGTCGGAAAATCCGATGGAAAATGTGTGATGGAGCCTACACACGGTCAGAATTTCCGACAACAGGGTCCTATCACACATTTTCCATCGGAAAATCCGACCAAGTGTACGGGGCATTCGTTTTGAATACTGCAGGGAATGATTAGAGCCAATGTCATAGAGACCTATTGAGGAGATTTTCATTCACTTATCATCCCTGAGACACAACAGGAAGTGAGATGAAATCTCTCCAAAGTAAGAAGTCCCCCTAGACAGTTATCATTGGTACAAGTTTCCCCATTGGAAGATATCCCCTCTACTCCTGTGATATCCATAAAATTTTTGATTATTTTCTATCCAAGGCAATGGTCACTAGGACAAATAGAGTTGACCCTTTGGCGGGGGCACAGAAACCAACAGGAACCAGGCATACTTCCACACCGTGATCAAGATTAAATAAATGCTTGTTCAAGAGATACACTCTAAGAAAGTCTTACATCTTTTATCTATCTATCTATCTATCTATCTATCTATCTATCTATCTATCTATCTATCTATCTATCTATCTATCTATGTGCACTATTTAGGAAATTCAATCACTTCTTAGTTAAATGTAATAAAGCAGTTCCTCGTATCTGGACCAATCCTCCACTCAACCAATTAAATCAAAATTATACAGTATCAGTCGGCACTTACTCCTTCTTCCACTTCCACCTTACTACTGTACAATATTCCAATTTTGTTATTAGTGTGATTAGTGAAATTGGCAAATTGGACAGAATGGTATAAATATCAACCCTTTTAACCCCTCCAGATTATCTTTAGGTTTCAGGGATTCCCTGCTAAAAATTGGTACAAGGGGTCTTCAAAAAGTTTCTGCACTTTCATATGTTCGCTGGAAACGATGGGGGCGGGAAGAGTAGTAATTTCGTCATGTCATGTGACTAGTCTGTCTGGCAAAGCAGGCTGACCTTGCAGTTTAGTACGAGTGATGTAATTTGTATTTCAAATTCCTAATTTAAAGAGTTGAAAAAAGTGCGGAAACTTTTTGAAGTACCCCTGTATATTTAATGTTAACAGTAAGTTGTTCAATAAAGAAGAAAACAAAGAATTTGACTTACCTAGATTAGTTGACACCCAGGACAACTCATTTTAACCCCCCATATATTAGTGGTTAGTAGAAAGGGTCCCTTTATATTGGGTGGTGGAAGTACAAATGGCTTTCTTACATCAATCCTCAGTAGGAAAGAATGCTCCTCGTACAGGAGGCAATGGCTCCCATAACTCTGCAGGCACCCTTAAGCAGAATATGAATCCTCTACAGCTTAAGGAACGTCTAACAACCTCTGGAGGAACCCTAAATTTCCACGGAACCCTGGCTACTCTATATTATGTAAAATACATTATTGCAGTAACTACAAGTTAAAAACATTGTGAGGAAATAATTTAACAATAGCAACAATAGTTACAGGTGGACACTGAGTCATTTGCAAGGCTTCATATGGTTCTGGGGGACTTCAACTGTGAGATCCCCCATCTGAAACCTTTGCCACTCTGCCTGCTGAAATTTCCATAAAGTAAAAGAATAATCTAAGACTAGGACTTCACATGGCATGCATACATAGTGGGAAGTTATATTTCCAGGTGAAATAAGCTATACATTTTGCATTAGACTCTATTTGTTATTACCTACCTGTTAAATCAGGAGAGATGAACCAGGGCACAGAAGATTAAGGTGATGAGTGGACTCCGGTTGACTGGTCAGTCTGGTATTTGGTTCGATGTAGAATGAAGCTTTGTCACCAACTGTCCGCAAACACTGATCTGTCTGAAAAGAATTCGAAAGGACCCTGAACTCCCTCTGCAGGGTGCTGGTTTGACAGATAGCCAGATATTGATTTTCCTAGTGATGAATGTAGCACTGTTCTCTGGGTCAGTGTTCCCTCTTCTTATTGATTAACCCACTGTGCTGATGTCATCATTTATTAATAAGGATGAGAGGAAATACTAAAGGCAAATATGGCCAAATCTTATAATTTGCACCGTTAAGATCAAGTTTTATCACCTTGAACACCACAAGACTTTTATACATTTTGTTTATTTGCTTCTCAAGATGGACTGTCTCAGGATGTTCATTTTGAACACTCACTTAGAATAATTTTTTATTTTTATAATTTTTGATGTTTTATTGCACACATAATTTTTATTCAATATAGCACTTTCCAGATTGGTGTTTTATTCACCTTCTTGATCAGTATATGTGTTCATCACACATTACACACACAAATCCCTTTGCTAGCTCTCGTGCACTCTGGCGGCTCTTAAAAGGGAACCCTGTGCCTGGACAGGGTTTCGCGCAGGGGGGCCATTCTGCCCCCCCGTAAAAAGACGTGAGCCGGACGGGAACCGGTTAAGTTCTGTAAGTTGCGAGGTGTGGCCTCCATGGATTGGACTTCCCGTAGTGCATCCTGGTGCCATCTCTTCCCCAGGTAAGCAAAGCACACGCACCCAGCAATCCACATGATGTAAAAGAAAGAACGTCCCCTAATCAGGGGGTGGTTATACTGCCCTGTTTATTTGTACTTCACCAATAAAGCTTTATATATAAATTTATATTTACTACACCGTGGTTGATCTCCCTTTGATTGCTTTCCAGGGTCACCTGTTTGACCCTTCAACTTTATTTCCATCTCCTTCATTGCTCTGGGGTCCAGTTCTGATGCTCACATGCCCATTGTAGGCCATGGGTCAGCATGGGTCCTCTGACTGCTCTGCAGCCTCATACACAACAAACTAATGCCCATTTTTTTCTGCTTTCAGCACATCAACTTCAGGGACAACATGTTTATTTGCTGCCTAATATATTCCACTGATTTTCAGATGCCATTGTAAAGAGGCAATCCATGTTACTGTACAACAGTCTATATTGGATGGAACTTGTTGATGAGAGGGCAGAAGAGAATGGCCAGACTGGTTCAAGCTTATAGAAAGACTATGGAAATTCAGATAATTGCTCTTTACAACTATGAGCAGAAAATTAATCTCAGTAAGGGCTACAACAGCAGAAAACCACGCTGGGCCTTCCAGTCATGCCAGTATTACCATATATGCAAATCTGGGTTTTGACCTATTACATCCTTTTAGAATATTTCTTCATCTCTAAAGGCACGCTCACAACTGAACGAGGTGCGTGAAACCCGCGTTGGTTGCATGTTTTACGCACGGCGCTCCAAGCGCGGAACACGTACCTGTATAACTTCTGGTGTATACTGGCCCTAATTAGTTGCATTCATTTATTAGGAGGATGTTCTGTGTGCCCCATGTTTGTAAATTATATCTTTTTTTAAACCAGATATCAACTTGTTACTATGATTTTACATACCTGGTTTCCAATGCATTGTGGGAAAAAAATTCTAAATCTATTAGAAAGAGATTTGTTCTAAGTGTGACAACATCCATCATAGTGACACTGAAAGCACAGGGGGGCTACTTAAAAAGGACTTTGCCCACTGAGAACAATGTAACAGGTTCACTTCAGAATGGGAAGGATAAGCAGAAGACACAGTATTTACTGTACCTTCCATATTTTGCACCACCGGGTTCACTTGCTGGAGCCCCCCCCCCCACATGCACATTGTGAC
The DNA here is from genome assembly GCA_037952925.1 of Lithobates clamitans. NCBI lineage: Eukaryota > Metazoa > Chordata > Amphibia > Anura > Ranidae > Lithobates > Lithobates clamitans. Next base: position 2,055,031 of record JBBGZY010001655.1, on the reverse strand, counting down.
CCAAAAATTGGTTTAAGCTACACTGGACTAATGATCCTCTCCCGATATGACAGCACCCAGCAGTGAGGACTGGTTATACAGACACCAATTAACCACATGCCGACCAGCCATCGTCATTATACTACGATCCCACGAACCATCGTAACTATAAGTCAGTCCCTTTAAGCGGGATAGCAGGCACGCGCTGCACAATGGGGGGGTGCCGATGCTCGTGACCGGCGGTAGCGATGACCATCGGCCATGAGCGATCGCGGGCACAAGAGGCAGCCTAGGGGCGTGTGTGTGTAAACACACACACATCCCAGTTCTGTGAGGAGAGGAGAGAGAGATTGTGAGTTCCTACGAGCTGGGAACCACGATCTCTCATCTCCTATAGTCAGTCCCATCCGTCTACAGTTAGAACACACACCTAGGGGCACACAGTTAAACCCTTGATCGCCCCCTAGTGTTAACCCCTTCCCTGCCAGCGACATTTATACAGTAATCAGCACTGATCGCTGTATAATTGTCATTCGACCCAAAAATGTGTCAAAAGTGTCCGATGTGTCCGCCATAATGTCGCAGTCACGATAAAAAAATCGCAGATCGCCGCCATTACTAGTAAAAAAAAAAATAATAATAAAAATGCCATAAATCTATTCCCTATTTTGTAGACGCTATAACTTTTGCGCAAACCAATCAATATACGCTTTTTTGCGATTTTTATTACCACAAATATGTAGAAGAATACGTATCGGCCTAAGCTGAGGAAAAAATTTAGCTTTTTTTTTAAAAAAAAAATGGGGGCTATTTATTACAGCAAAAATTAAATAAATATTGTCTTTTTTTTTTCAAAATTGTCGCTCTTTTTTTGTTTATAGAGCAAAAAATAAAAACCGCAGAGATGATTAAATACCACCAAAAGAAAGCTCTATTTGTGGTAAAAAAGGACGTCAATTTTGTTTGGGTACAGCGTCGCACGACCGCACAATTGTCAGTTAAAGCGACGCAGTGCCGTATCGCAAAAAATGGCCTGGTCATTGAGCAGCCAATTCTTCCGGGGCTGAAGTGGTTAAGACATGGTTGGTTAGAAAGTCACCATGTGTCTCCATACCTGGAAATACCATGTGTTTCTCTGGCAGGGCAGCAGGGAGCAAGTGTGCAGTCCTTTCTCACCTTCTTCTAAAGCCAACCTGTCTCTCTTCTCTAAATAGTCAAAGCAAAGGCCTTTCCTAAATGATGAATGCCTCAGTTGTAACCTAAATTAGAACCTAAATAAAGTCCAATCCACCCCATTGGAGGCTCTTACAAGTAAGGAGGTGTAGTTCTGAGGAAGGAAGATTACATACAGTACAATAACCGGCAAGGGGTTATGGACTTGGTTAGAGAGCCCTCTAGGAAACGTTCAGTCTGCCTGCTTATCATTATGGGAACATTTATAAATTTTTTTTAACCAGCTGCAGACCTTGGCTGAGAGAGCTAAGCTCTGAAAAAGTCATCAAAATAACCTGGGTGTACCTACCTGTATGCCCCCCTGGTCCTCCTGCCCTCTGCAGCCACTGTATACAGAAAAATGAGCAGCATGAGCAACCAATTAGACAGCCAGGTCCTGGTTTCCTCTTCAGAAGTGCAGACAAACGCACCTTTGTAAATGAAGACAACAGCCAGTAGTTGCTGTGATCAGTCACAGCATGCACTTTTTTTTTTTTTTAACACTTTTTATTTCAAGAATTTTACATACAGATAAGAATGCTGAATGAACATATACAGAGTTCATCATAAGCAATTTCAAAGGCAATATGACAAAACAGACTAAACAGAAACCCATCCTGTCTATAGAGTATATAATCACTCAACAGGGTCAAAGCCTAAATAGCAAGCTAAAGAGTATATGCATCCCATCTATACACTTTAATTTTATAACATCAGCTTTGTAATAACAATACAAACAATAGTTATACAGTAAAACCTTGGATTGCGAGCATAATCCGTTCTGGAAGCATGCTTGTAATCCAAAGCACTTGTATATCAAAGCGAATTTTCCCATAAGAAATAATTGGAACTCAAATGATTCGTTCCAACAACCATTTATTCATAAGTCCTTTAGTTTATAGTCCATATAAAAAGATTATAGCAATGTGACCAGATTGTGTAACCATAAAATGTCCATCCACAAATGGAAGCCTCCACAAGGGGATTAGAAGCAAAATCCAGCAGGAGCTACAGAGTAGAAAAGAGAAGAGAGGCGCCTTATGCCCTGTACACACGATAGGATTTTCTGACCAGAAAACTGTGGATTTTTTTTCTGAAGGATGTTGGCTCAAACTTGTCTTGCATACACACGGTCACACAAATGTTGTCGGAAATCCCAAACGTCAAGGACGCGGTGATGTACAACACGTATCACAAGCCTAGAAAAATGAAGTTCAATAGCCAGTGCGGCTCTTCTGCTTGATTGTCGGACTTATGTACACACAATTAGAATTTCTGACAACAAGTTTTGTTGTCGGAAAATTTGAGAACCGCCTCTCAAACATTTGTTGGCGGAAATTCCGACAACAAATGTTCTATGGAGCATACACAAACAGTCGGAATTTCCGACAACTAGCTCACATCCAACATTTGTTGTCGGAAAATCCTTTCGTGTGTACAGGGCATAAGTGTAGCAATATGGTTACATTTAATGAAGGTACATTTAGCAACTCACATGGTTGATGAATAAAAGAGGCACATCTAAGTATGCAGGCATCCGGGGTAAAGCTGTTCACATAGACCGTCCTCTGCACCGCCGGCTCTCATCGCTGTCAGTCTGCAATCGTGACCGGGAAGACTACCCTGCAGTAGAGCAATCTGAAAGCGAGGCTTGAACTGATTGTGGAGTGCAACGTGGAAGGACAACATCAATGGCGGTGAGGAGGACAGTCTATGTGGACAGCTTTACCCGGATGCCTGCATACTCAAATGTGCATCTTTAAATCATCAACCATGTGAGCTTCTAAATGTTGTACCTTCATTAAATACAACCATATTGCTACACTTAGAGGCGCCTCTCTTCTCTTTTATACACAGTTGTGACATGACGCTACTTGTATATCAAGACATCGCTTGTTAATCAAGCCAAAATATATTTTAAAATTATGCTTGTCTTGCAAAACACTCTCAAACCAAGTTACTCTCAATCCAAGGTTTTACTGTATTTTAAAATTTCAAAATTAGCTTACTTGAGAAATCTCCTTTCATGTTAAGAGCACTGCCTAGCGGGCATTGTCTTTGTGCAGAAAACGCACTTTAGGGATGATAGGCTACCAATACTTAAAAATAAGTCATTCCCCACGACTTACCACTCTACATTCCCGACGGAGAAGGCCAGGGGAGTATCCATTCTCCTATCCACTCGGGTACACTGGAAGCACCTAGATGTACAGACGGACCCAGAAGGGCGCTTCTTATTCTTGAAGGGCATGATTGGCAACGCCAAGGTGACATTAGCGAACCTTTATGTCCCCAATAGTCAACAAGACCTTTTCATTAGCAGACATATTAGCTCTTTCTTGGAATTCACAGAAGGACACTTAATCTTGGGTGGGGATTTTAACTTCCCACTGATCCCTGCAGAAGGTACCTCGTCGGGGTCTTCTTCACTAACGCCGGGCATCTGGAGGCGAAGCGCAAAATCCCTCCATAATGCACAGTTGGTTGATGTCTGGCGCATGTCCCACCCCGGCAAAAGGGACTATACTTTCTTCTCCACACCTCATCAAGTATACTCCCGTATCGATTACTTCCTAGTCCCACATACCCAGCTGCACGCGGTTCGTGACACCTCTATAGGATCCATTACATGGTCGGACCACGCTCCAGTGCTAATGTCCTACGCCCTGTCTGATGATACCACGGCTCGAAACGGCACTTGGAGACTGAACGAAAGCCTCCTACAAGAACAAGACGCAGTAGCTGAAGTGGTCAAAGAAATAGGGCACTATTTCCACACCAAGGACATAGCCGACAGCGACACAGGCACGGTCTGGGAGGCCCACAAGGCGGTTATTAGGGGAGTGCTTATTAAGCACGGCGCCCAGATCAAACATCAGCATACTACTCAATTGGCATCCCTTCTGCGCACTCTACAAGCCGTAGAAGCCCAACATAAAAACGCCTTGTCACAATCGTCAGGAACAGAACTTAATGTTCTGCGTACACAAGTTACAGACCTCCTCCACTATAGAGCCAAAGCAGCAATACAGGTCTGCCGCAAGCGCACATACGAGTCGGGTAATAAATGTGGAAGACTGCTGGCCCAGTCCCTCCACGCACAGAAATTGGCATCTTATATACCCCACATTACATCCACCTCCGGCCGTACAACCTCCATGCCTCAATACATCACTAAGGAATTCCAACTTTTTTATAAATCGCTCTACAACTTGCCTACAACCAATCCGTCACAGGAACATATCTTGGAGTACATATCCTCCTCCCACATGCCCTCTTTGACGACCGACACGAGGGACCTCTTGGATGAACCCATCACACTGCCAGAGCTTCAACTGGCAATAGGGAGCACTAAACCAGGAAGGACGCCGGGGCCCGACGGCCTCACACTCCAATATTACAAGACCCTACTCCCTGTCCTCAGAAATCACATGGTTAAACTTTTTAACACCCTGGGTACAGGGTCAATGCTTCACGAGACGACCCTACAGGCAAATATAGCGGTGATCCCAAAAGACGGCAAAGACCCATCCCTCTGCGGGAGCTACAGGGCCATCTCCCTATTGAATAAAGACCTTAAATTGTTCACGAAAATCGTAGCCACTAGAATACAGCAACACATCTCTGACTTGATTCACTTAGACCAGGTGGGATTCGTACCACTTAGGGAAGCCAGAGACAATAGAATTAAGGTACTGAATTTGCTTCATATAGCCAACACCACTAAAACCCCATGTGTCTTTATTGGGACAGACGCGGAAAAGGCCTTTGACCGGGTACACTGGCCATTCATGTTCTCGGTCTTACAACATATAGGCCTGGGCAGCAAATGTTGAACTGGGTGAGGTCTATTTATTCTAATCCGTCGGCCGGGGTTAGGGCGAACGGGGTCTTATCGGAACCCTTCAAGATCGCTAATGGAACCAGACAGGGCTGTCCACTCTCACCACTCCTGTTCGCCCTGTCCCTGGAGCCCTTTTTGTGCCACGTGCGACCAGATATCACAGGGGTAGAGGTGGGAGACTCCCAACAAAAAGTATCCGCATACACAACAACATGATGTTCTCCCTTGCAAAGCCAGTCATTTCTCTTCCAAATCTAATACACATATTTAAAATTTATGGGGCACTGTCTAATCTAAAAATTAATTTAAGTCGGAAGCCATGGGGGTGGGTAAATCCCAGGAGCTACTACTACAACTCCAAACAAACTTTAATTTGAAATGGACTAACACCGCACTGAAATATTTGTGCACCTACATTCCACCAAAATTTTCCAATCTATTTAGCCTGAACTTCCCCCCTCTGCTAAAATCAGTTTGGTCTCTTCTTAATGCTTGGCACACAGGCTTACACTCGTGGCTAGGTCGCTGCAACATACTGAAGATGAGCATCCTTCCTAAATTTTTATAACTTCTCCAGGCCTTGCCTATCCATATCCCGGTGGATTATTTTACGATGACAAACTCGTTATTTATAGAGTTCATTTGGGCACGTAAACGCCCTTGGCTGAGACGGACGCTACTCTCCCTACCCAAACATCACGGCGGCCTGGCCATGCCAGATATACGTATTTACTATTACGCGACACACCTTAGTAGGCTTATAGATTGGTGCCGCCATCACAATGCTAAGCTATGGCCCAGAGTGGAACAGTCACAAAGTAGTGTACCTCTGAACAGAGCACCGTGGTGCTACACATCGCTTTCCACAGGTGTCAAGAGGCATCCCCTCACCGGCCCCACAATACGAACTTGCGCCAGACTCTTACACCAGACCACACTCTCCTCTAGAGACTCGCTCCTGACCCCTATTTTAGGCAACCCACAATTCGCACCCGGTATTAGCGACGCACTTTTTCAAACCCTAATCAGGTCGGGACTTTTTCAGGCCTCCCATTTTCAAACGGGAAGTAGATGGGTGTCGCTATCTGAACTTATAGACCCAGTAGGACCCTTCCGATTGGACTTTCTGAAAGCACTCCAATTAGACCATTTCCTAAAGTCCATGCCACTCCCTAGAGACCCTGACCAACCCCTCACGACCTTTGAAGAATACTGCTCTGACTCAGGAACTTTGCCACACACGCTATCGCTCACATATAACCTGTTAAATATGCCACCAGATGACTTTCAGCACCCAGGTATAACCGGATGGGAACGGGACTTGAATCGATGCTTTAATCCGAGACAGCGACTTCATATCTTCCATTTCGCACACAAATCTTCCATCTGTACAAAAGCGCAGGAGACCAATTATAAAATTCTGTCTAGGTGGTATAAAACCCCAGCTCAATTGCATAAATACTTCCCTGCAACTTCTGATCTCTGCTGGAGATGCCAGAGGGAGAGAGGGGACATCCTACACATCTTTTGGTCATGTCCCAAGCTCAAAAGCTTTTGAGAGACAGTCCGCCAAATTATGCAAAAATTTACGAAACGTCCCATTCCAGATGATCCGGCTTTCTTCCTCCTTAACTCCACGGGGATCCCAGCGAGAGTGTACAAGAAATCTGTACTCTGACATCTCCTTGATGCTGCCAAAGCTTGCATCCCCCTCCTGTGGAAATCTCCTCACCCACCGACCATTGCTATGTGGCTTAGAAAAGTCACGGAAATAAACAAAATGGAAGACCTCATACTCACAGACAGGCACCAACGAGACAGATACTCTAAAACTTGGAGTCTGTGGAACCTATTTGTGTTCTCAGATGAACGCCAGACCCTGAGGGGCAGTGACGTAGATGCCTGAACTTCGTGGCGTTCCTCCATCTACTTCTTTGCTCGACGACATATGCATCGATATAGGCTCTGACACGCTGAACCTTGGACACCCCGGGGATCCATGCTCCTGGGTCCCCCCCCCTCCCCTCTCTGACTCTTTGACTTTTAATTCTTTTCTTACCTAAGATCTGTAATCTATAGACGTTTTTATTTTTTCTCTTTACTTTTCATTTATTTGTAAAAAAAGGGCCGGGAGAGGCGTGGACCGTGGGAAGATGTATCTGTCTCACCATCGTGTGGGCAGAGAATATCTCGTGGTGGAGTAGAATATACAGTGCACTAAAGTATGGTGTAAGTGGTAACCAAGCCAGTATGATAGATCAGGACCTTCAGAGATGTACATGTTCATAATTTTATGGACCCCCACCTGGGGAGAGGTGTGTTCTCGTCTATAAAATATAGCACTGTGTGTCTTCTATGTGCTACCCTTTTAACTATGTTGACCCTGCGGGTCTTGTCTGTTCCGGACTGTATAAATAAATACATTTTGAAAAAAAAGAGCACTGCCTGTCTGGTGGTCATTTCTTTCCACAATTTCCTGAAGTGACGTGGGAGGAAGAAGGGGGGCTGCATCAGTCTGCAGGGGAAGAGAGTGGAACAGCTTCTTCCCATCCAAGCTCCGCAACCGTCTGCAAGTATGGGGGAGATTTTTTAATACAACAACTACGGGCGACAGCAGCGGTGCATGGCACGACTGGCTGCACGCCCAAGTCGGGAACTGCTGGCGGGACCCGAGCAGGGGGGAGCCGTTCCCAGCCCCCCCCCCCCGCGCTGTACCATGCGCTCGGAGGACTAGGCCTTCGGAACGCCTCGGAACAGAGGTTTCCCCATGGGTGCAGCACCGCCTGAGGAACCACCTCCGTGTCGGCTTCGAGGGACCCCCCGGCCCCAACACCAAAGCACTGGTCCCGGGCAACAGCGGAAAGGCCCGGGAGGCATCCTCTTTTTCTGCGGGACTAGCGGGTCGGGGCTGCGACAGACGGCACGGCCCGCCGCTCTGACGCTCAGGCTATTAGTGCGGCGCCCAGGGATGGCTCTGGGGCCACCCGGGCAGCTCGGCTGAAGAGCATTAGACAAGCGGGAACCGGCCTGTCGCCAGTAGCGGCCGGGGTCTCAGTCCAGGGGTGATGGTGGAGGGGGGAGACTGGATGACGGCGCGGACGAGTGCGGCTGGAGTGGTCGGATGGTGAGAGAAGTGGGAAAGCGGCTGCATCCCGCTCGGCGGGGGCGAGTGCCAGGCGTGTCAGCAATGGGGAGCGGCCTGGGGCCCTCGTGGAAAATGGTGGCCGATGACATCACGGGCAGCCAAGATGGCGCTCAGCAGGTGCCAGGAGCAACGGGCCGGGGAAGTACAGCAGATCGCGAGGATGCTTCCCTCAGAGCGGGAGCTAGAAGAAGGGAGTGACGGAGAGCCAGAGGCAGTGCCGGCAGCGGTGAAACACGCAATGACAGCTGGTGGAGGTCCAATTCCGCAGCAGCCTGGTGAGTGGCCTTCGGGCCTACAATATGTGTTTTTCTGTGTGTGTGCCTGGGAGCTGGGTGGGTGTTGAATGCAGTCGGTCTCTGTGTCATTAGGGCCTGGCGCGCAGGAGCTGGGGCAGCCGTAGCAGGTTTAAGGGACGTTCTAGGGGCTGGATCCTTTATTAGGTTTTGGGTTGCCCATGGAAGCCTGGATTGCTCCTGCGGTTCCCGGAGCGGGTGGACAGGCAGTGGTCAGCGGGGATGGGGTCATTGCCTAGTCCAGTGGTTCTCAATTCCAGTCCTCGGGACCCACCAACAGGTCAGATTTTAAGTATTACCTTGGGGAGTTGCAGACTAGAATACTGCAATCACTGAGCAGCAAGTGATATCACCTGTGATGTATTTCAGCTATCTTGCAAACCTGGCCTGTTGGTGGGTCCTGAGGACTGGAGTTGAGAACCACTGGCCTAGTCTGTCAAAGATAGCCAAGGGGGGGGGTGACTTCCTCGGGACCAGTGGCAGGACGGATACCCCCAGCGAGGGACGACGGTGTGGCTGACAGCGTACAAGGTAAGGCGGTGGATAAGGAGGTGGACCGGGTCTGTTTAGCGGACTCGGCGAAATGTGAGGTGTATGTTTGTTTTGAAGGGCCGCTGGGAACACACCTCAAGCAGGAGGTACGGGAAAAAATTTGGAAGGGTGAGTACGTCGTAATTTTTTCCCTCCTTCCACTGGAGACATTTAATCTGGACACAGGTAAGTGGATGATAGCAACAAACGAGTAGGAAGAGAAACGGCGTTACAGGCCCATTCCCCGGTCGTTTGCCAATTGGCTTCAGGCATTTGCAATGTGGCCAGCAGTATAAGGTGAAGGGCACCGAAGAATTGCTCTGCTCTCTACCTAAAAACGGACGCATCCTTGCTATGCTCATTGGAGTCTTCCCTTCTTTCCCCCCAAGCTCCCCAGTTCTGCCCTCACCTCTTTGCATGCCTATATTTAGAGAGTGGGAGCCCCCACTGCCAGAGCACTCATGTTTAAATTTGCACGACGTTCCGCACTTGCAAGTCCCTTTGTTGAACGCCCAGCAACACCCCTTTTTCTTGGTGGCCAGCTGTCCAGAGGAAGAAGATCTGCAGGCCCCTGACTGAAAAAACAAAGTCCTGGCCCGCGCCGAGGTCATGAGCTGCTTTCGGACGGCCTTTTTTCTTTGGCAAATTTTGGGGAGCTGCACATTGGGGAATTGGTTTGTTCTTCCAAAGGCGGTCTGACAGTTTACAGTTGAAGGTGCAATGTTAACGAGTCCGTGGTTTTTGGATCAGAAAATCTAAGACCAATCAAGCATGCGGGTAGAGTTGTTCGGTGTTGCAGGGTCACTGGTTTATCCAGTACAGGTGGTTTCCCGTTTCTTGGAGTTAAGCCCGGATCGAGTGCCACCCCCTTTTTTTGTTGCATGCGGAGGTTTCGGCCCTATCCAGGTATCAGTTTATGGTGTTTAGGAAGTGCTTGGCGGACTGGGGCTTTGTCCATCCGATTTGCTTCTCATTCTTTTGCATCGGGGGCCTCAACAGAGGTGGCACGTCGGAGGGTAAGCGCGGGGGTTTTTGCAGCGCATTGGAAGGTGGGGAATCTGGGCGATACCGCCTGCACGTGCCTCCTCATTTGCTATGAATTAGGTGTTTATTTTATGGTTTGGGTCTGAATGTTGTCCTGTTTGTCCCCTCTGCTGGTGGGGGGAGGATGGTTTTGCATTCTTTATTTATTCTCTGTGTGTGGTGTTTGTATTTTTTTTTGTGGATTAGGAGGTGGCGCACTTTCTGATGCACAATGGGGGCTTGGAAGTACGCCATCATGGTTGGAAGTTGAACCATTTACGACGGGATGGCGTTCATTTGTACGCCGCCGGTATCAATTTGTGGTGTCTTGGGTTGGAGGACGGTATCCAGAGGGCCCTGGGGGTGTGAAGGTCCACGCAAAAGGTGTCAGGCCTGAGCAGTGGTGGCGGGATGCAAGGTCCTTTTAGGTCATATGGGCACTTAAAAGGTATGGTGTAGAGACCCATCTGAGGTAGGGCTCCCAGTTGGTACCTGTTAGTTGTCTCCGAGTTGGGGGTTCACGATTGGAGGCCTTACAAGTGACTAGCAGGTACGGTTCTGGTTTATGCCTATTGGGACCTTGGGCTCCATTATTGTTAATAAACTGTGTGTTATTTAAAAGGTTATTGATATGATAATTATTAGTTATTTATATATTTGGTTAATAAAACGGTTGCTACATAATTTACCCCAGTTATGTGTGGTATGGTCATTAGAGGAAATGGGGGTGGTTTTATTGGCATAGTAGGTAACAAGCCATGGTTAATACCATAGTCATGCAATGTGAAAATGAATATAAGATTTTACATTTTGACCATAGATACACTTTAAAAGACAAATGGGTTGTAAAAACATTATTGTTACAATGTATTTAGATTCATTGTTTGATATGCTGATCAAAGGAGGATTAACATTAGTTGGGCTGCTTACCTTCACCGGTACTCCTGTCAAATTAGGATGAGCAGCTGTGTCCATGTCCAAAAAAGTTGTTTCCTTTGTAACCTTTTTTCAACCCTTGGTTAACCCTCGTTAGCTTTAACGAATGCTATTTTCTTTCTTTAGTTATTATTGGTTTTTGATTTTTTTGATTTATATATAAACATTTTTTTTTAAATCATTATATAAATGTAATTTTTTTCTTTGCATAAAAATATACATATACTGTGTGTATATATATATATATATATATATATACATATACACACACACACACACACACACACACACACACACACACACTATATTACAAAAAGTATTGAAACACCTGCCTGTACACACACATGAACTTTAATAGCATCCCAGTCCTAGTCCGTAGGATTCAATATTGAGTTGGCCCACCTTTTGCAGCTATAACAGCTTCAACTCTTCTGGGAAGGCTGTCCACAAGGTTTAGGAGTGTGTCTATGAGCCCTTGCACACTGGGGCGGGGGGCAGCGTCGGCGGTAAAACGCCGCTATTATTAGCGGCGTTTTACCGTCGGTATGCGGCCGCTAGCGGGGCGGTTTTACCCCCCGCTAGCGGCCGAGAAAGGGTTAAATACCACCGCAAAGCACCCCTGCAGAGGCGCTTTGCCGGCGGTATAGCCGCGCCGTCCCATTGATTTCAATGGGCAGGAGCGGTAAAGGAGCGGTATACACACCGCTCCTTCACCGCTCCGAAGATGCTGCTGGCAGGACTTTTTTTACCGTCCTGCCAGCGCATCGCTCCAGTGTGCAAGCCCTCGGGGCTTTCACACTGGAATTAAAGCAGCGGCACTTTCGGGGTGGTTTGCAGGCGCTATTATTAGCGCAATAGCGCCTGCAAACCGCCCCAGTGTGCAAGGGCTCTTGGGGAATGTTTGACCATTCTTCATAGTGATCAGTTAGTAAAAGCAGCACACTATACACACATTAAACATAGTTAGACACACCCCTTGATCTCCCTAGATGTTAACCCCTTCCCAGCCAGTGTCATTAGTACAGTGTATAGTATTATCACTGATCACTGTATTAATGTCACTGGTAATGTCAGTGGCACTTAGTCAGTCCCCCCCCCCCGTCATTTAGTGCCAGATTGCCGGCCACTCTATCGCAGTCCCATTATAAGTCGTTGATCACCGCCATTAGTAGTATAAAAAAATAATTCCAGTATATACACCATAGTATAAACAGAAAAGTCAGTGCTACGACCCATACAACATAGATAGATAGCAGAGCTCCCGGGTGCTCGATCCACAGTCACTGGCTGAGTAATGTAATGTAGGAAAAAAGATCCGCACTCCAGTTGTTGCTCTTTAAAAAACCTTCATTTTTATTGACAAGCCACAGTGAACAAACGTAAATGAAAACAGAATTTTTTTTTTATTATTGAATATGTTTTAATAGCAGAAAGTAAAAAATATTGTTGTTTTTTTTTTTTTTCAGATTTTCTGTCTTTTTTCATTCATATCACAAAAAAATTAACAACCCAGTGTTGATCAAATACCACCAAAAGAGAGCTTTATTTGTGTGACAAAATTATATAAAATTTCATTTGGGTATAGCATTGCATGACCGTGCAATCACCAGTTAAAGTAGCACAGTGCAAAAAAATGGCCTGGTCACGAAGGGGGTAAAATCTTCCAGAGTCTGTGTTTGGCCTTCTTTTGCCTGCAGCTCAAATGCATTTTAATAGGACATGCTGCATCTGACGAAAACACAGCGCAATGCAAGGCAGGTGAAGGGCAACCTCTGAATTGCCATGTGCCCTGCTCAATGAAAGTCAATAGGATTTTGGTTGTTCCAAAAGCACATTAAAAGCAGGAGAACATAATTCCTCACCATAAATCCTAAATCTAGCCATGCACGTGTCTCGTTTGATTGACTTCCGTCAAGTGGGAACGGCCACACACTAATTGAAATTCTGCTGGTCCATGCTGAACCATTGTTTGGCCAGTTTAAAGTATAAAAAAAGACAATTGTTAGTTTTGGATAGGGAGAGGGGTTTTTATTGCTGTCCGTGCCCCATTACTGAGATTCACCCCTTCAATTTCGGGTTGGCATCAGAACAGTTATAGAGTGGATATCTTCCAATGTGGACACTACTTCTGGTCACCCCGATGACAACCGGCACTTTGGAGGGATATCATTTCACCTCCTGTTTTGGCTATGAAACATGAAGTGAAGGGAAAATTTTCCAAACGGGACACAGGTGGCAGAAAACCCCCAAAAAACTGATAGGGGTTATAACACTCCGTTACTCTATCCAAAATGAAAAGAAAACGTTTTGCCTTTAGTTCATCCTTACAAGCAAGGAATGTCAACATTGGCTATCTTCATTACCTGCTATGGCCAGCAGGTGGCGTCACAACATTAAACTATGTACACAGTATCTCACATTTTTGTAAATATTTTATTTTATCTTTTCATGTGACAACCCTGAAGAAATTACACTTTTCTACAATGTAAAGTAGTGAGCAGGGCTGGTGCAAGGATTTTTGACACCCTAGGCGAAACCTCATTTTGCCGCCCCCCCCCCCAATTGGCTCCGCCCCTCACTGAGATTTTTGCGGCGCCTCTTCACCTATTTCTTCAACCGTGGTCCACAGGCCCGCACCTGTGCCTCTGGACCCGGCCCGAAGACGAATAGTGGATGGCACCAGCTCGCTTCCTCGCGCCAGCCGTGGTCCACAGGCTAGGGCAGTATACAGACAGACTAACTGTGTAACTGCCTGTCTGTACGAGCATACAGATACACTGACAATGTTCTACAGGCTCTTACTAAAAATAATAACAAATCCACATTTTTGTACCTGCAAAAAGATCTGCATTTATTTCATTTTTTTTTACAAAGGTAAACTTGAACCTCCACACCTCAGATTACCCCAATTCCTGTATTTTCAGGTCTCAGATCACCACAATTCTTCCACCTTCATACCTCAGATCACCCGATCACTGTATCACCCTAAATGGCTTTTCCCCTCTGCACCCCCTACACACATCTGTACCTTCCTGCACATCTGTCCCCCCCTCCCCACACACACAAATATCTATTCCCCCTCTGTACCCCCTGCGCATCTGTCCCCCCCTCCCCACACACACAAATATCTATTCCCCCTCTGTACCCCCTGCGCATCTGTCCCCCCCTCCCCACACACATCTGTTCCCCCTCTGTACCCCCCTGCACATCTGTCCCTCCCTCCCCCCACACATCTGTTCCCCCTCTGTACCCCCCTGCATATCTGCCCCCCCCCACACACACACATATCTGTACCCCCTACACATATATCTGTTCCCCCTCTGTACCCCCTGCACGTCTGTACTCCCTCTGCACCCCCCTGCAGGTCTGTACCCCCCTGCATGTCTGTTCCCCCCCACACACATATCTGTTCCCCCTCTGTACCCCCCTGCACGTCTGTTCCCCCTCTGTACCCCCCCTGCATGTCTGCCCCCCCCCACATATATCTGTTCCCCCTCTGTACCCCCCTGCATGTCTGCTCCCCCCACACATATATCTGTTCCCCCTCTGTACCCCCTGCATGTCTGCCACCCCCCACACATATATCTGTTCCCCCTCTGTACCCCCCTGCATGTCTGCCCCCCACACACATATATCTGTTCCCCCTCTGTACCCCCCTGCATGTCTGCCCCCCCACATATATCTGTTCCCCCTCTGTACCCCCCTGCATGTCTGCTCCCCCTCTGTACCCCCCTGCATGTCTGCCCCCCACACACATATATCTGTTCCCCCTCTGTACCCCCTACATGTCTGCCACCCCCCACACATATATCTGTTCCCCCTCTGTACCCCTTGCATGTCTGTTCCCCCTCCCACACATATCTGTTCCCCCTCTGTACCCCCTGCATTTCTGTTCCCCCTCCCACACATATATCTGTTTCCCCTCTGTACCCCCCTGCATGTCTGCCCCCCCCCCCACATATATCTGTTCCCCCTGCATGTCTGTTCCCCCCCACACACATATATCTGTACCCCCTCTGTACCCCCTGCATGTCTGCCCCCTACACACATATATCTGTTCCCCCTCTGTACCCCCTGCATGTCTAGTACCCCCCACACACATATATCTGTACCCCCCTGCACATCTGTCCCCCCCCCACACACACATATATATCAGTTCCCCCTCTGTACCCCCTGCATGTCTGCCCCCCCCCCACACATATGTCTGTTCCCCCCCCCCCCCACACACATATATCTGTACCCCCTCTGTACCCCCCTGCTCATCTCCCCCCCCCCCCCACACAAACATATCACACACACACACACACACACATATACATATATATATATATATATATATATATATATATATATATATATATATATATATATATATATATATATATGCTCCCCCTCTGTACACAGTGAAATGCACTATAAACTTAACAGCAGAGTAATTTTTTTATTTCATGTGACTGCAGGCTGCAGCACTGAGCATGCTGCCTGTGCTTCCACTATACCTGAGCCAGCGGTGGTGATCTGTTTACTCCATGAGTGCTGCCTGCCTGTCCTCCCACAACAGATCATCCCTGAGCGACCAGGAGGAGGGGGAGCGGATATTGCGGCAAGCCCGTATGCAGGGCTTCCATCTCATCCGCTCCAGCCGGTTCCATTGATCATGCAGCACTTCAGGTCGGCTGCTCCTTGTCCTGGCTCTCTCCCTCATTCCTTCACTGCTGGGGCAGCACTGCAGGCTGGGGACAGAGCGGCCCGGGATGTCTTCACAGGCGCAACCGCCCCCTAACCTGGCGGCTGGTGCCATAAGGCAGCATGTTTTTAAAAAATGTCCAGTCCTGGGAGGTATTTTAATAATCCGAATCCCCAGCGAGTGACTGGAGATCCGGATTTTGCCGCCCCCCTTACCCTGGTGCCCTAGGCAGCCGCCTGACCCACCTATTGCTAGCGCCGGCCCTGGCAGTGAGTGTACAGCATAGATAACAGTGTAAATTTGCTGTCCCATCAAAATAACTCAACACACATCCATTAATGTCTAAACCGCTGGCAACAAAAGTGAGTACACCCGTAAGTGAAAATGCCCAAATTGGGCTGAAAGTTCACCAGAGCTTCACAGGTTGCCACTGGAGTCCTCTTCCACTCCTCCATGACGACTTCACAGAGCTGGTGGATGTTAGAGACCTTGCGCTCCTCCACTTTCTGTTTGAGGATGCCCCACAGATGCTTAATAGGGTTTAGATCTGGAGACATGCTTGGCCAGTCCATCACCTTTACCCTCAGCTTCTTTAGCAAGGCAGTGGTCATCTTGGAGGTGTGTTTGGGGTTGTTATCATGTTGGAATACTGCCCTGCGGCCCAGTCTCCGAAGGGAGGGGATCATGCTCTTCTTCAGTATATCACAGTACATGTTGGCATTCATGGTTCCCTCAATGAACTGTAGCTCCCCAGTGCTGGCAGCACTCATGCAGCCCAGACCATGGCACTCCCACCACCATGCTTGACTGTAGGCAAGACACACTTGTCTTTGTACTCCTCACCTGGTTGCTGTCACACACACTATATACAGTATAATATATATATATATATATATATATATATATATATATATATATATATATATATATATACCATTAGAGTAAATTGGGAGCCACCTGGTCAAGTGGTCTGGCAGCAGTTGTACAGCTTCTCACTGATGCTGGGGCAGTTTTCCTGCCACCGGCACTGGGGTATTTTTTTTTCTGCGACTATAGCTGACCACTGATGTCAGGGCATTTTTTTTCTGACCACTGAGAGTGGGACATTTTTTCCTTACTCTTCTTATACCTGGATACTTTACATTTCAACATAATTCAATGTCTTTTCAATACAGTTTTTTTTCTCCCCTAGATTAGATACATGACCATCTAAAGGTAATGTCCCACCACAGAATCCCCTATATGAGTTCAGAATATAACCTGCAGTTTATGTCTAGTCAGCTTAGCTCTGTGTCTTTTCACTCTTTGATAGCCAACCTGAGATCTGGTTCTCATTCCACACATTCCATGAAAGCTCCTCAGACAAAGGGTCTCCTGTCATCTACAGCTGCTATTACTAAGCTCACTAGGCTTTATGCTTCCTCTCAAAACTCTAAAATATTTCTTAACACTAGGGATGCAACTAACAATTATTTTCATAATCGATTAGTTGGCCGATTATTGTTTCGATTAATCGGTTAATAACCTTAAAAAAAAAGTGTGGTGTATAATTTAGTTAATATGTAAAGTTTTTAAAAAAGGGCAATTTATTCTTAAATATCTCTATGCAGTGGTAAATAAAAATAGCCAACTATATGGTTGGGGAAGCAAAATATCTAATCCACTTTGAGAATAACAGACAGAAGAGATATACTGTATATACTATTAGAGAAGAGATAAGAATGTTCGTTCGATTTTCTAATCGTTAGTGGGGTCAAATCGACGTTCATTTTCAACCACAGTAATGGGAAAATTTGAAATAATAAAAAACTTCTTGGTGAAAGGATATATCAGACAGTGTCTGTGGTTTTCGTTCAGAAATTACAATTATTTTAAAACCATGTTAAAACAAGTGAAAATTTCAAACATTCTTTCATTCATCGAATGTGCAAAGAATATTCTCATATGAAAATTGATTGGTGTGGCCAGCATAAGGCTCGGTACACACCTATGCAGTTTGCTTTTGATCTGTTTCTACAGTGCTCTTTTCTGTGCGTTTTGATTTTTGCGCACGTGATTTTGCTGTGATTTGCGTTTTTGCATGTTTTTTGGCCAATTTGTTGTTGTGCAGATTAAAAAACACAAATTGCTGCAAAAACGCATTGCATGCTTTTCTGCAGCTTCTCCATTGAAGTATGTTGAACCAAGAAAGCACTGTTTTGCGTTAAAAAAAGTCACTGACGCTTTCCAAATACGCAGCGGCTGAAAAAGCATAGATGTGAACGTGTCCCTTAGGAAACCATGTAAATGAACTGTAGTCCGTTTCTGCAAATAGCACCAAAAAACACATAGATGTGAACCAGGTGTAAGACGTTTAGTAACATAATGGGGTTAAAAAAACGAATATTAGCCCTTTATAGTACAAAAAGAGCAAATAATCACTACTGTAAGGGGTTCATTTTTTTTTTACTGTAGAACTCTGAAAGAAATAGTTACAGTAGCAATTATTTGCTCTTTTTGTATTATAAAGGGCTCATTTTATTTTTTTTTTAACCACATTATGTTACTGGCCGATTAATCGATTATGAAAATAGTAATCGATTATTTTTATAATCGATTAGTTGTCGATTAATCGATTAGTTGTTTCAGCCCTACTTAACACAAATCAATATCAATTGCTTCCTAGAATAAGCTGTTCCCATCTTCGGAATACCAGCACGTTTTGTCACACTGCACTGGTACAAACTTTTGACACCGATAATTTCATGCATTGTGAATAGGTGCCAAAACTTTTATCACATGAATCTTCAGTATGATAATGTTCTGTCCCACCTATATACAATATATTCTTTTTGTTGTATAGAACTGTATCAGTTTGTGATTTGGTATCTTCCTTTGTCTTCCTGTTTTATGCTAATTTTTTTAATCCTAGATCAGTGGTCTCCAAACTATGGCCCGCGGACCTGATGTAGCCCTTTGCTTGCCTTTATCTGGACCTTAGGATCACTATTACTCTCACTGATACAGTGTAAAATAAATAAGTAAATAAAAGTAAAAAATGTAAAGCCCCCCCCCCTCCCCCCACTGTTCTCATGCGCAAAGGCGTAGGTTCCTTACGCATAAGTAAACGGTGATCGCAACACACATGCGAGGTATCGCCTCGAATGTCAGAGCATAAACAATAATTGTAGTGCCAGACCTTCTGTGTAACTCTAAACTGGTATCCTGTAAAGGCTTCTAAAACGTCTAAAAGTCCACATGCAGCGCTAAAAATAAAACTTTCACGGGGAAGAGTTGATAAACCCGTCACCAGCTTCAGTGTATGTAGAGAGGCACACCGCACCACGTGGAGGCTCAATCTGCTTACCAGATAGCTTAAACAAGCCAGCATGTAATGGATAAACCACAATAGCAGCTCCGTTCCTCAGCTTCAGAACAACTTCATATCAGGGTTGTGGTAAAACGTCAGACTTTTCCACACTGTCAAAACTTCATAGAATTCTCATACATATGTCGTTCACCATAGGTGGTCAGCAGTGCCCAATGAAGAAAAGACCGCAGCCAATAGTGAAGCCCGTAACATCATGTGTAAAAAAATGTATTGTAGTAACTTACATTTCAGTACAGAAATAGATGCATCTCACATTCGAACGGCCGTAGCTTTCAGCGTGCTAGTGTCAGCCTGCCTGACATGTTTCATCCAACAGGATTTCGTCAGAGGCGTGGCTTACTTGACACTAGCACACCCTTAAATCCTAACATCCAATGACATCTAACCCGGAGGGAACAGCCCCCGGGAAGACACGTTCATCAGGAATAGGTGGAGCGGGACACAGCGCACACCACGTCTGTGTTCCAGAACCCGACATAATTTGACAGCCGATGATGCGCATCACGGGAATTCCCACGTGACGCTGCGTACACCGGAAGTTCTGTCAGTGGAGCGCAGAGAGCACTCCACTTGTGCTCCACCAACAGGAAATCTAATACATGATACAATGCTCCTAGAAGGGAACAGACACACAGACAGGTGTCTTGTCGAATACAGTCCCCTATCATATAGTGTCCGCCCTGTACTGCGCAGGCGCAATACGGAGGATAAACGAGACTCCGAAAGTCTCCGAAGTTCAACAGCTGATCAACAGCTGATCAACAGCTGTACACGGCGCCTGCGCTTTTATTCTCACCCTATGTCCAGGATCATTCCCTACTATCCAAGTGGACATAGAGTTAGAATAAATAGTTGCCGAGCGTAGCGAGGCCGTGCCCGAAGCGTGGCGAGCGAAGCGAGCCCGCGAGGGGCCCTCTTACAAAGCCATCGCTAAGAAGTGCCCAAGCGCCGTGTGCAGCTGATGGTCAGCTGATAAACTTCGGACACTTTCGGCATCTCCTTCTCCTCCGTACTGCGCAAGCGCTGCGCCTGCGCAGTACGGGGCGGACACTATCCGATAGGAGGACAGTTTATGTCAGAACACCGGACGTGTTAAGTGGGCGGGCGCAACCCAACAGGGGCATTGAATAAACATGCTATTATAATAAAGAGTACGCAAACATAAATGAAAATGGGATAATTATAGTTACGTCGATGTAGGTGGATATTATTAATAACATAGGAGGCCACCCACAGCGACCATCATCTAATACAACCCCTAAAAACATTAAAAAAAGGGCCATCTAGTGGCAGATCAGAAGAAGACTAAAATCAGATATGTAATGCTAAAAAGAATTCAATTCAATTCAATAATATTAACAATTGGTTAAAACTGTCCAAATCAAATAAACATAATAATAATAGCAATAGTGTCTAATGGCAAATCTGAAAAATTCAGATAAAAGATATAATTAAATACCCAAGGAACTTTACGTGCTCATTAAACTGATTTAGCAATTGTTAATAAAGCTATTCACATCCCACTCGATATTCAACCCATAGGGCGTATAACATTTGAGGTCATAGATCCAGCAAGTTTCCATCCGCGAGATTTCTCTTTTTGTCAGTGTGGTGTGAATCTATCTATAGCTATAATCATAGTACCTGCTGGATTTTTATTATGGCATTCCAAATAATGTCGAGAAACAGTGTGTTTAAGGAAACCCTTTTCGAATATCAGCCAGGTGTTCTTTAACATTCATGACTCTCATCGTGCGGCCTACATATTGTAGGCCACATGGACAAATCAACAAATATACCATATTTTTGGATGTACAAGTTATGAAAGTGTTAATGTCATATACCCTACTTGTAGTATGGGATTTAAATCGGCAAATTTTTGTAGCTTTATTTTTATTAACCACTTGACGACCGCCTCACGCCGATATACGTCGGCAAGGTGGCACGGGCAGGCAGAATCACGTACATATACGTGATCTGCTTCCCGCGGGCGGGGGGTGCGATCGCCCCCCCCCCCCGATGCCCGAGGCGGTCGGCTATTGTACAGCGGCGATCGGAGATGAGGGGGAAACCATCCGTTCGTGGCCCGCCCTCGCGATCGCCGCCGGCCAATAGAATCATTCCTCTGCTGCTGTATGCTAAACAGCAGCAAACGAAATGATGTCGTCTCTCCTCGGCTCGGTATTTTCCGTTCTGGCGCCGAGGAGAGATGACTGCAATGTGAGTGCACAAACACTACACACACAGTAGAACATGCCAGGCACACTTTACACCCCCCTTTACCCCCCGAACCCCACCGATCACCCCCCAATCACCCCCCCCCCGTCACACTGACACCAAGCAGTTTTGTTTTTTTTGTTTTCTGATTACTGCATGGTGTCAGTTTGTGACAGTTACTGTGTTAGGACAGTTACTGTTAGCCCCCTTTAGGTCTAGGGTACCCCCCTAACCCCCCCTAATAAAGTTTTAACCCCTTGATCACCCCCTGTCGCCAGTGTCGCTAAGCGATCATTTTTCTGATCGCTGTATTAGTGTCACTGGTGACGCTAGTTAGGAAGGTAAATATTTAGGTTCGCCGTCAGCGTTTTATAGCGACAGGGACCCCCATATACTACCGAATAAAGGTTTTAATCCCTTGATTGCCCCCTAGTTAACCTTTTCACCACTGATCACCGTATAACTGTTACAGGTGACGCTGGTTAGTTCGTTTATTTTTTATAGTGTCAGGGCACCCGCCGTTTATTACCGAATAAAGGTTTAGCCCCCTGATCGCCCGGCAGTGATATGCGTCGCCTCAGGCAGCGTCAGATTAGCGCCAGTACCACTAACACCCACGTACGCAGCATACGCCTCCCTTAGTGGTATAGTATCTGAACGGATCAATATCTGATCCGATCAGATCTATACTGGCGTCCCCAGCAGTTTAGGGTTCCCAAAAACGCAGTGTTAGCGGGATCAGCCCAGATACCTGCTAGCACCTGCGTTTTGCCCCTCCGCCCGGCCCAGCCCAGCCCAGCCCACCCAAGTGCAGTATCGATCGATCACTGTCACTTACAAAACACTAAACACATAACTGCAGCGTTCGCAGAGTCAGGCCTGATCCCTGCGATCGCTAACAGTTTTTTGGTAGCATTTTGGTGAACTGGCAAGCACCAGCCCCAGGCAGCGTCAGGTTAGCGCCAGTACCGCTAACACCCACGCACGCACCGTACACCTCCCTTAGTGGTATAGTATCTGAACGGATCAATATCTGATCTGATCAGATCTATACTAGCGTCCCCAGCAGTTTAGGGTTCCCAAAAACGCAGTGTTAGCGGGATCAGCCCAGATACCTGCTAGCACCTGCGTTTTGCCCCTCCGCCCGGCCCAGCCCAGCCCACCCAAGTGCAGTATCGATCGATCACTGTCACTTACAAAACACTAAACGCATAACTGCAGCGTTTGCAGAGTCAAGCCTGATCCCTGCGATCGCTAACAGTTTTTTTGGTAGCGTTTTGGTGAACTGGCAAGCGCCAGCGGCCTAGTACACCCCGGTCGTAGTCAAACCAGCACTGCAGTAACACTTGGTGACGTGGTGAGTCCCATAAGTGCAGTTCAAGCTGGTGAGGTGGCAAGCACAAGTAGTGTCCCGCTGCCACCAAGAAGAAGACAAACACAGGCCCGTCGTGCCCATAGTGCCCTTCCTGCTGCATTCGCCAATCCTAATTGGGAACCCACCACTTCTGCAGCTCCCGTACTTCCCCCATTCACATCCCCAACCAAATGCAGTCGGCTGCATGAGAGGCATTTTCTTTATGTCCTCCCGAGTTACCCCTACCCAACGAACCCCCCAAAAAAGATATTGTGTCTGCAGCAAGCGCGGATATAGGCGTGACACCCGCTATTATTGTCCCTCCTGTCCTGACAATCCTGGTCTTTGCATTGGTGAATGTTTTGAACGCTACCATTCACTAGTTGAGTATTAGTGTAGGGTACAGCATTGCACAGACTGGGCACACTTTCACAGGGTCTCCCAAGATGCCATCGCATTTTGAGAGACCGGAACCTGGAACCGGTTACAGTTATAAAAGTTAGTTACAAAAAAAGTGTAAAAAAAAAAAAATATATAAAATTTTTTAAAAAATAGTTGTCGTTTTATTGTTCTCTCTCTCTCTATTCTCTCTCTATTCTCTCTCTATTGTTCTGCTCTTTTTTACTGTATTCTATTCTGCAATGTTTTATTGTTATTATGTTTTATCATGTTTGCTTTTCAGGTATGCAATTTTTTATACTTTACCGTTTACTGTGTTTTATTGTTAACCATTTTTTTGTCTTCAGGTACGCCATTCACGACTTTGAGTGGTTATACCAGAATGATGCCTGCAGGTTTAGGTATCATCTTGGTATCATTCTTTTCAGCCAGCGGTCGGCTTTCATGTAAAAGCAATCCTAGCGGCTAATTAGCCTCTAGACTGCCTTTACAAGCCATGGGAGGGAATGCCCCCCCCCCCGTCTTCCGTTTTTTTCTCTGGCTCTCCTGTCTCAACAGGGAACCTGAGAATGCAGCCGGTGATTCAGCCAGCTGACCATAGAGCTGATCAGAGACGAGAGTGGCTCCAAACATCTCTATGGCCTAAGAAACTGGAAGCTACGAGCATTTCATGACTTAGATTTCGCCGGATGTAAACAGCGCCATTGGGAAATTGGGAAAGCATTTTATCACACCGATCTTGGTGTGGTCAGATGCTTTGAGGGCAGAGGAGAGATCTAGGGTCTAATAGACCCCAATCTTTTCAAAAAAGAGTACCTGTCACTACCTATTGCTATCATAGGGGATATTTACATTCCCTGAGAGAACAATAAAAATGATAAAAAAAAAAAAAATGAAAGGAACAGTTTAAAAATAAGATAAAAAATCAAAAAAATAATAAAGAAAAAAAAAAAAAAGGCACCCCTGTCGCCCCCTGCTTTCGCGCTAAGGCGAACGCAAGCGGCGGTCTGTCGTCAAACGTAAACAGCAATTGCACCATGCATGTGAGGTATCACCGAGAAGGTCAGATCGATTGCAGTAATTTTAGCAGTAGACCTCCTCTGTAAATCTAAAGTGGTAACCTGTAAAGGCTTTTAAAGGCTTTTAAAAATGTATTTATTTTGTTGCCACTGCACGTTTGTGCGCAATTGTAAAGCATGTCATGTTTGGTATCCATGTACTCGGCCTAAGATCATCTTTTTTATTTCATCAAACATTTGGGCAACATAGTGTGTTTTAGTGCATTAAAATTTTAAAAAGTGTGTTTTTTCCCAAAAAAATGCGTTTGAAAAATCGCTGTGCAAATACTGTGTGAAAAAAAAAATGAAACACCCACCATTTTAATCTGTAGGGCATTTGCTTTAAAAAAATATATAATGTTTGGGGGTTCAATGTAATTTTCTTGCAAAAAAAAATAATTTTTTCATGTAAACAAAAAGTGTCAGAAAGGGCTTTGTCTTCAAGTGGTTAGAAGAGTGGGTGATGTGTGACATAAGCTTCTAAATGTTGTGCATAAAATGCCAGGACAGTTCAAAACCCCCTAAATGACCCCATTTTGGAAAGTAGATACCCCAAGCTATTTGCTGAGAGTCATGTCGAGTCCATGGAATATTTTATATTGTGACACAAGTTGCAGGAAAGAGACAAATTTTTTTTTTTTTTGCACAAAGTTGTCACTAAATGATACATTGCTCAAACATGTCATGGGAATATGTGAAATTACACCCCAAAATACATTCTGCTGCTTCTCCTGAGTACGGGGATACCACATGTATGAGACTTTTTGGGAGCCTAGCCGTGTACGGGACCCCGAAAACCAAGCACTGCCTTCAGGCTTTCTAAGGGCGTAAATTTTTGATTTCACTCTTCACTGCCTATTACAATTTCGGAGGGTGGAATGCCCAGGTGGCACAAAACCCCCCCAAATGACCCCATTTTGGAAAGTAGACACCCCAAGCTATTTGCTGAGAGGTATAGTGAGTATTTTGCAGACCTTACTTTTTGTCACAAAGTTTTGAAAATTAAAAAAAGAAAAAAAAAAACAAAAAACAAATGAGAGCTGCAAAATACTCACCATGCCTCTCAGCAAATAGCTTGGGGTGTCTACTTTCCAAAATGGGGTCATTTGGGGGGGTTTGTGCCACCTGGGCATTCCATGGCCTCCGAAACTGTGATAGGCAGTGAAGAGTGAAATCAAAAATTTACACCCTGAGAAATCCTGAAGGCGGTGATTGGTTTTCGGGGCCCCGTACGCGGCTAGGCTCCCAAAAAGTCCCACACATGTAGTATCCCCATACTCAGGAGAAGCAGCTAAATGTATTTTGGGGTGCAATTCCACATATGCCCATGGCCTGTGTGAGCAATATATCGTTTAGTGACAACTTTGTGCAAAAAAAAAAAAAAAAGTGTCACTTTCCCGCAACTTGTGTCAAAATATAAAATATTCCATGGACTCAACATGCCTCTCAGCAAATAGCTTGGGGTGTCTACTTTCCAAAATGGGGTCATTTGGGGGGGTTTTGTGCCATCTGGGCATTTTATGGCCTTCAAAACTGTGATAGGTAGTGAGGAGTGAAATCAAAAATTTACGCCCTTAGAAATCCTGAAGGCGGTGATTGGTTTTCGGGGCCCTGTACACGGCTAGGCTCCCAAAAAGTCCCACACATGTGGTATCCCCGTACTCAGGAGAAGCAGCTGAATGTATTTTGGGGTACAATTCCACATAGGCCCATGGCCTGTGTGAGCAATATATCATTTAGTGACAACTTTTTGTAAATATTTTTTTTTTTGTCATTATTCAATCACTTGGGACAAAAAAAATAAATATTCAATGGGTTCAACATGCCTCTCAGCAATTTCCTTGGGGTGTCTACTTTCCAAAATGGGGTCATTTGGGGGGGTTTGTACTGCCCTACCATTTTAGCACCTCAAGAAATGACATAGGCAGTCATAAACTAAAAGCTGTGTAAATTCCAGAAAATGTACCCTAGTTTGTAGACGCTATAACTTTTGCGCAAACCAATAAATATACGCTTATTGACATTTTTTTTACCAAAGACATGTGGCTGAATACATTTTGGCCTAAATGTATGACTAAAATTGAGTTTATTGGATTTTTTTTATAACAAAAAGTAGAAAATATCATTTTTTTCAAAATTTTCAGTCTTTTTCTGTTTATAGCGCAAAAAATAAAAACCGCAGAGGTGATCAAATACCATCAAAAGAAAGCTCTATTTGTGGGAAGAAAAGGACCCAAATTTCGTTTGGGTACAGCATTGCATGACCGCGCAATTAGCAGTTAAAGCAACGCAGTGCCAAATTGGAAAAAGTTCTCTGGTCCTTAGGCAGCATAATGGTCCGGGGCTAAAGTGGTTAATATCACAAACTGCACATTTCTGACAGGGAAAGAAGCCCTTTGAATTTTGAAAAAAGGAGACCCTATTGGGTGCATCCAAGATATTCGGAGCCACTTGAAGTTTCAAAGGTGGAACTCCCCTAAAAATTACCTGTTGGCGTTCAGGCAGCACTGGACCCAGGATTTTATCATTCCTGAGCACTGCCCAATGTTTATTCACAATCTTTCTGATATCATAATGTTGTTGCGAATACCTAGTAATCATAGAAAAATTATGAGCGGTTTTGGCATTTTGGATTTTTTTCTTCCTGCCTTTCAATATAGTGGCCCTATCCAGATTAGCTACCTCTTTTATCACTCCATCGAGATCAGTGGTCGTGTATCCTTTTTCTAGAAATTTCCCTTTAAGAATTGAAGCTTTAGGTAATCACTCTTCAAGGTGCAATTTCGCCTTACCGAACAAACTGACTCTTGGGTACAGATTTCAGCCAAGTGGGATGATGGCAACTCCCCTGTCCAATAAAGCCGTTTCTATCAGTGCTCTTAAAAAAAGTGGAAACCTTAAACCCACCATCTTCTATTTCTATAGTGAGGTCAAGGATGTGAATATTTTCCCTACTGGATTCAACCTGTAGGGCAATGCCCAAAGAGTTCTCGTTGAGCTGTTGCAAAAAAGTAGTCAAAGATGTCTCATCACCATCACATAGGAGGAGGATGTCATCTATATACCTCCCCCAGAAGACCTAATCGGGTCTTCTGTTGGAGTAGACGACACCCTCCTCCCACTTGGCCATAAAAAGGTTTGCCATGCTTTGTGCAAATTTTGCACCCATGGCAACCTCTCTGTTCTGGTGGTAATAAGACCCCCCCAAACCAGAATTAATTGCGAGACATGGCAAACCTGAGTAAACTCACCACAAACTCTCTCTGTGATGGAATTAAAGAGTCATCTCTCCCAAGGAACATAGCCACAGCCTCAAGTCCATCCGAATGGGATATAATGGTGTAAGGAGAGGTCACATCCGCAGTGGCCATGATGTAACTCTCTCTCCACTCCATGGACTCCAAGGTCTGTATGACCTGGGAGGAATCTTTCAGATATGACGGGGTCTGCGACAGCAATGGCTATAAGAAGTGATCAATGTATTTCCTGATTCAGGAAGTCACAGAATCCAGGCCACTAATAATAGGTCTCCCTCAGTGGCGGCTGGTGAAGTTTTAGGATGGGGGGGGCGCCAGACCCCGCCCTTCCTTTTTGACCCCTCCCACTTCTCATAAGCCCCACCCCTTATATAATCCACCCACTCCGTCCTCTGTATTGAACTTGCTTCCACGCATATTGTCAGGAGTATACAGCTCAGAATTACAGGACAGAGTATACAGAGCTCAGCATCACAGATACTGTACGGTATGTAGATCAGCATTGCAGATAGTATACAGATCAGCACCTCAGATAGTATATAGCAGCCAACACCGCAGATAGTATATAGCAGCCAACACCACCGATAGTATATAGCAGCCAGCACCACAGATAGTATATAGTAATGTTGCAAATGGGAATACAGTGCTGTCTGGAATGTAAAATATATATAAAAACCAACAGGTCCAGCTGCAGCTTACATGTGATATACAGACAATATATATAATTCAGAGGAAAAAGCCGCGCATCATGAAACCCTTTACAATATGACATCTACTCATATGTATTAAATATCTCTAATGGGTAAGGGACAAATAAACTTCCAATCCACATGTCAATTAGTAGATCTAATTCCAACAATACTAAACCACGGGTATCGGAATATTGTAAATAAATGCATATAAAATCATCTATATGGCATGATCAAAAAGAATGTGCCTGAGAGAGTTCATATCAACAAGGAATCACTAAAATATATATTTTTTTAGTGAATCCTTGTTGATATGAACTCTCTCAGGGACATTCTTTTTGATCATATCATGTGATTGATCAAATTGACATGTGGATTGGAAGTTTATTTGTCCCTTACCCATTAGGGGTATTTAATACATATGAGTAGATGTCATATTGTAAAGGGTTTCATGATGCGCGGCTTTTTCCTCTGAAATAGATAGTATATAGCAGCCAGCACCACAGATAGTATATAGCAGCCAGCACCACAGATAGTATATAGCACCCAGCACCACAGATAGTATATAGCACACAGCACCACAGATAGTATATAGCACCCAGCACCACAGATAGTATATAGATCAGCACCACAGATAGTATACAGTAGCCAGCACCACAGATAGTATATAGCAGCCAGCACCACAGATAGTGTATATAGATCAGCACCACAGATAGTATATAGATCAGCACCACCGATAGTATATAGATCAGCACCACAGATAGTATATAGCACCCAGCACCATAGATAGTATATAGCACCCAGCACCACAGATACTATATAGCAGCCAGCACCACAGATAGTATATAGCACCCAGCACCACAGATAGTATATAGCACCCAGCACCACAGATAGTATATAGCACCCAGCACCACAGATAGTATATAGCACCCAGCACCACAGATAGTATATAGCACCCAGCACCACAGATAGTATATAGCGATCAGCACCACAGATAGTATATAGATCAGCACCACAGATAGTATACAGTAGCCAGCACCACAGATAGTATATAGATCAGCACCACAGATAGTATATAGATCAGCACCACAGATAGTATATAGCACCCAGCACCACAGATAGTATATAGCACCCAGCACCACAGATAGTATATAGCACCCAGCACCACAGATAGTATATAGCGATCAGCACCACAGATAGTATATAGATCAGCACCACAGATAGTATACAGTAGCCAGCACCACAGATAGTATATAGATCAGCACCACAGATAGTATATAGATCAGCACCACAGATAGTATATAGCACCCAGCACCACAGATAGTATATAGCACCCAGCACCACAGATAGTATATAGCACCCAACACCACAGATAGTATATAGCACCCAGCACCACAGATAGTATATAGCGATCAGCACCACAGATAGTATATAGATCAGCACCACAGATAGTATACAGTAGCCAGCACCACAGATAGTATATAGATCAGCACCACAGATAGTATATAGATCAGCACCACAGATAGTATATAGCACCCAGCACCACAGATAGTATATAGCACCCAGCACCACAGATAGTATATAGCACCCAGCACCACAGATAGTATATAGCGATCAGCACCACAGATAGTATATAGATCAGCACCACAGATAGTATACAGTAGCCAGCACCACAGATAGTATATAGATCAGCACCACAGATAGTATATAGATCAGCACCACAGATAGTATATAGCACCCAGCACCACAGATAGTATATAGCACCCAGCACCACAGATAGTATATAGCACCCAGCACCACAGATAGTATATAGCACCCAGCACCACAGATAGTATATAGCGATCAGCACCACAGATAGTATATAGATCAGCACCACAGATAGTATACAGTAGCCAGCACCACAGATAGTATATAGATCAGCACCACAGATAGTATATAGCACCCAGCACCACAGATAGTATATAGATCAGCACCACAGATAGTATATAGATCAGCACCACAGATAGTATATAGATCAGCACCACAGATAGTATATAGCACCCAGCACCACAGATAGTATATAGATCAGCACCACAGATAGTATATAGATCAGCACCACAGATAGTATATAGCACCCAGCACCACAGATAGTATATAGATCAGCACCACAGATAGTATATAGCACCCAGCACCACAGATAGTATATAGATCAGCACCACAGATAGTATATAGATCAGCACCACAGATAGTATATAGATCAGCACCACAGATAGTATATAGATCAGCACCACAGATAGTATATAGATCAGCACTACAGAAAGTATATAGCACCCAGCACCACAGATAGTATATAGATCAGCACCACAGATAGTATATAGATCAGCACCACAGATAGTATATAGCACCCAGCACCACAGACAGTATATAGCAGCCAGCTTTTCAGAGGAGTGGAAGTTATTTATAGTAAGTAGTAAGAGACTCAGAGCATCAGAGGAGAGGGACCTTTGCATTTGTCAAGTTATGACAGTGGACTCACCAATTTTGCAGTCTCTTATGTCCTCCAATTGAAGTTTTGGCCTGCTGCAGCTACACACACACCTATCTAGCACCATGCTGTGTGTGTACATCGGGGGTGGGGCTGCTATTGTGAGCACAGCAGGGATTGGTCACTACAAGGGGTCTTCAGCATCTTGGGGGCCTGTGCTGTTCACTCTGAATCCTGCTGTATCCAAAATCTCAGTCACAGGAGTGAGATATTAAGTGACACAGCAGGATCAGCACAGGCAGCACAGTTCACTGTACACCCATCCAGCTTCCAGTCATGGAGTTCTGGCTGGGCTGTGGGTGGAACGTGGAGGCGGAGCCGCTGAAATTCGGCAAAGGGCATTTCCATTCACTCAGGGGGGTTCAGGACAGGTGACACCCTACAGTCCAGCTGGAAGGCAAAAGTAGAACTGGTGCCCGCTCAGCCCGACTACCAAGCCCAGCTGCTAATATAATCCATTGAATGTCTATGCAGTCTCTCACCTTACTGCAGCTCTGAAGAACGGAGCTGCCGACGTGACAATGTCACTTCCGGCTTTTGTCAGTTTCAGAAAACCCGGAAGCGACCTCGAGATTTTTAAAAACAATGCTCCCGCCCATAGAATCACAGTGATTTTAAGGGCGGAAGCTACTCGGCATCTGCATTGCGCCCCAAGGCAGGTTATCAGTACGCAAATGAAGCACCATGTCTGCAATCTCGTGATTGCATTGACGTGGCGCTTTCCATAGTGCACTGCGTCCGGCGCCACAGTGCACTATGTCAAAGGAGTTTTTTTTTTTATTTTTTTTATTTCTTAAAGGGCCAGTTTTAAAAAAAATGTATTCTTTTTCATTTTTTTTTTTTTGTGACTACAGGAGGGGGCCGGCGCCCGGGCGCCCCCTATGGCCGGGCCGCCACTGGTCTCCCTGGTGGATTGACCGGAGCCATAGGAACCAAGTATGCTTTCCCCTTCTTATTGAGTAAATGGTCATTAAAACCTTCCTCAATGAGTCTACTAAGTTCTTTTTTAAATTTATATGACGGATCATAATGCAAAGGAACATAGGTGTCCACGTCAGAGAGGATTTCATTCATTTCCTCCACGTACGCTGCCTTGTCCAATATCACAATTCCTCCCCCCTTGTCGGCAGGGCGAATTATGATATCTTTTCTGGCGTTTAAGGTTTTTAATCCTTGACAGAACCTGGAGTTATTCTGACTCTTTTTTATCTTAAGTTTATCAATGTTTTTTAATACTAAATCCTTAAAAACTGTAGCAGAAGGGGGAACAAAACCGGGTTAAATAACCATCAGTGGTATTAACCGTCCTCCCAGCAGGTTGTGATAAGAAATGTCTTTTAATGTTAATTTTTCGGATGTATCTTTGCACATCCATGAAGGCCCCAAATTTGCTTAAAGGTTTATCAGGAGCAAACTTGAGCCCATGATTGAGCACATATTTTTCATTACCAGTGAGAATATTTTTACTCAAATTGAAAATCCCAACATCCTTTGCATTCTGCTCCTTTTCCTGTCAGTGCCTCCTTCCCCCTCTGGTCCCTCTTTTGGTTCGCCATCCTGTTTGTTTTTTTGGGATCCCTTTGGAAAAAAAAGCTGATGAAGGCCCTGATGGTGGGGGACCCTCAGTGGGATATTGCGGTCTCCTTGGGGATAAAACCCTGGGCTATCGCACCCAGGATGATCCCGATGCTGATATGTATTTCTGGGTGTTCATTGCAGAGGGTGTTGAACTATATATCTATTATAATCATCAGTATAATCACCGCAATCATTATCAAGAGGTTCATAATGATTATAAGTGGGGACTCCCCCAACGCCATGTCTTGGTGGATGACCATAGTACACATGATCATTCCTTACGTTATTATTCCCATAATTAGATCTAGTTTGAGGACGATTATGGTTAAAAGGTTTTCTAGTACCAACTTTTTTCCATCCTCCACCAGGTGTGTTAGTATTTTGTCCACCACCTCTTAATTGAGAAGTGGGGATAATTGGTCTTGGATTCATAGCTGGTCCAGAAGTCTGCTCCGCCCCTCCATTGGCCAGAGCAGCCCTCTTAACCTGCCACTTAAAGACTTGATTGATCTTGTAATCATTCAGGTCTCTAATATATTTCTTTTTCTTTTTAGATCTCTGGTCAAGATCATCTTTTTCAAGAATCTTTTTAAGATTATCCGACTTATTCTTATATTCTTCCATTTCTTTGTACGATGATAATTTATTCTTAACATCAGTGATATCTTCATCTAGTTTATTTAGCTTTCTCCTTTTTCTGCCTATTAAAAAGCGTAAAAAGGTCCAGCCCTACATCATTAAAATATTTATACCAGCCCTGGGGATCTATTTCATCATCCTGGGGTGTAATCTCAAATCTCAGGCTTCTGGGAACCATTTGGTCATCTAGATATTCCTCTAAGAATGCCACATCCCAGTTCCCATGGATCTCTGCTATCATGAGGTTTTTCAATCTCATGAATAACCCTCCAATATCTAAATTCTGTTGAATCTCTATGTTATTAAAAACATCTTTAACATCTATAGAGCGTGAACTCCTAAAATCAAAAATATCCATCTTAATGTGTTTACAATGGTCAGGAAAGCAGCAGATAAAAAAATCTAATTAAAATAGTCCAAAAATAGCAAGCAAATATCCACGCTATCCAAACAATGTTCTAAGCAGCCAGCATAATTTGTTTGATCAGCAAAAATAAAAGCATATAAAGTCCACATGCAGTGCTAAAAATAAAAGCCTGCCTGACATGTTTCATTGCATCTAAACTGTCGCCTATGGAAATTTTTAAATAGCTATCAGTAATAAAGTATACAACCGCCCCTTACTCTAATTACCACCACGCGCCACAAATGAAACTAATAAGTGTACAATACAATAAATGAATGAATAAAGCTGCCACTATAAACTAAAAAGTGCTAAATACTGAATATTCCTTTAAAATATCTAAATGGTGAACAATTTGCATATAAAGAGGACAAATCGTGGCGCTATTACAGCATAATACAATAAAAATCATGTGATGAAAAAAATGATGAAAAAATGTCCACTGTAAAATACTAGGTGCAAAAAAATGTGATGAAACAATCAAAACACCAGGTGACTTTTTAAAGTGATT
Source organism: Lithobates clamitans (assembly GCA_037952925.1). Lineage (NCBI taxonomy): Eukaryota > Metazoa > Chordata > Amphibia > Anura > Ranidae > Lithobates > Lithobates clamitans. The sequence continues at coordinate 2,021,382 of JBBGZY010001655.1, read as the reverse complement.
GAATCCAACACAATGTCCATAAAATAAGATGAAAAAATGTCCATATAATCAATGGTTAATTGCAAGTGTCTTCTTAATTTCTTCCACCACACCAGAGTGTTCAGTGAACCCACTCCCTTAATAAACGCACTTACCGACTCCAAATGCCTGCACTTGCGTGCGAGGCTAAATCGCTTTTATACCACACAAATAGGGTATGATCTGCAACCTGATATCCACCAGTGTGTATGGGACACTCCACATGTAAAATAATAAGGTGCTCCAATAGTGTAAAATTGTACGATCAATTTATTAAAAACACTATCAATCTTCAAAATCGCCACTCACATTTTACAAAATCCAAATAGGCAAAACTCAGTGCAATATCACAACACAGCAACTCAGCAAATGGATCACACAGCATAGGAATGTGGTCACGGCGGACCTGAGGTGTACAGGCGTCAGATATTATGTTCTCACCCCCTCCTCGGTAATTCGCTGGCAGATCGAAACACCACTATCTCAAAGGTAACAGCGTCATGCGTCACAGCCACGCCCCCGACATGTTTCGTCACAGATTCGACTTATTCATGGGATTGGCTGTGCGGGATGACAATCATCCCTTTTATACCCTCCTATCAAGTGTCTGATAGTGCGCCTGCGCACACCTCGTGTCCCCGCGATCGCAGAATTATAATAATTTAAAGTAATCCAGGAAGAATTGATAATAAAATTAAACTACTTATGAATGGCTGGAATACTGAATATAGCAACCCATATTCCTAATAATGAGTAAACATACAAGACAGCATTATCTTAAAAGTATTAAACTGGTCACCCATAATTAGATGACACAACCCTACACTCTATTGTGTAGGCCATATCGGCAACAGGGTACTGGAAAATCATTGTTAGCTATAAAACCAATGCTCTCTCCCCTCCTATTTGTAGCTAGTTAGGCCAGTCTATACCGAAAAAAACTGTAAAAGAACGATAAATGATACAACTTGACAAGGATATTGCCTCTCCACATGCAGACCCAGGACTCAAAATTCATACACATGTTCAGAAGCAACATCCAAGATTTGCATCCAAAAAAAGGAGAATAAAAAGAAATTACTCGCTAAAAATCGTAATGTTTAGATCCCAATCATATGCCATTACTCCAAATATCTAGATAGAGCCACTAACCAACCATACGATAAAGGATAAAATATATAACCCACCAACTGATAAAACAGATCATAATAAATCAGAAATTATTAATGAAACAGTTTAAATCTAGTTCCACGTTTAGTCCCCTCGGGGCCAAACATTTCATCAGGAAGATCCAGCAGGTCTCCCTTTGGGACAAATCCCTCACCCTATTGGACCCTCGCCAAGATGGATGCACTACATCAATCCCACAGAATTGCAGCCTAACTAGCTACAAATAGGAGGGGAGAGAGCATTGGTTTTATAGCTAACAATGATTTTCCGGAACCCTGTTGCTGATATGGCCTACACAATAGAGTGTGGGGTTGTGTCATCTAATTATGGGTGATCATTTTAATACTTTTAAGATAATGCTGTCTTGTATGTTTACTCATTATTAGGAATATGGGTTGCTATATTCAGTATTCCAGCCATTCATAAGTAGTTTAATTTTATTATCAATTCTTCCTGGATTAACAATTCATAGGACAATGAAGAAATTCCATGTACTTTAAAGTTAGTGTGATGTGGTGATAAGTTACAATGCACAATAAGTGTTTTTATGTTTTGTACTAGCGGGGTTAGAAATCAATGGAGGACCGAACATGTTGCACATACTGCGTTGTGTGTATGGTTCGGGATCCTCTGCATGACATGGCCTCTGTGCAGCTAGATGGGAGAAGTATTCCTATAACTTGGGGTCACTTTTATCCTATATTCACTTTAAATGATTATAATTCTGTGATCGCGGGGACACGAGGTGTGCGCAGGCGCACTATCAGGCTCCCGTTCAGACACTTGATAGGAGGGTATAAAAGAGATGATTGTCATCCCGCACAGCCAATCCCATGAATAAGTCAAATCTGTGACGAAACATGTCGGGGGCGTGGCTGTGACGCATGATGCTGTTACCTTTGAGATAGTGGTGTTTCGATCTGCCGGCGAATTCCAAGGAGAGGGTGAGAACATAATATCTGACGCCTGTACACCTCGGGTCTGCCGTGACCACATTCCTATGCCGTGTGATCCATTTGCTGAGTTGCTGTGTTGTGATATCACACTGAGTTTTGCCTATTTGGATTTTGTAAAATGTGAGTGGTGATTTTGAAGATTGATAGTGTTTTTAATAAATTGATCGTACAATTTTACACTATTGGAGCACCTTATTATTTTACATGTGGAGTGTCCCATACACACTGGTGGATTTCGGGTTGCAGATCATACCCTATTTGTGTGGTATAAAAGTGCTTTAGTGTCGCATGCAAGTGCAGGCATTTGGAGTCGGTAAGTGCATTTCTTAAGGGAGTGGGTTCACTGAATACTCTGGTGTGGTGGAAGAAATTAAGAAGACACTTGCAATTAACCATTGATTATATGGACATTTTTTCATCTTATTTTATGGACATTGTATTGGATTCAATCACTTTAAAAAGTCACCTGGTGTTTTGAGTGTTTCATCACATTCTTTTGCACCTAGTATTTTACAGTGGACATTTTTTCATCACATAATTTTTTTTCATCACATAATTTTTATTGTATTATGCTGTAATAGCACCACGATTTTGTCCTCAATATGCAAATTGTTCACCATTTAGATATTTTGAAGGATTATTCAGTATTTAGCACTTTTTAGTTTACAGTGGCAGCTTTATTCATTAATTTATTGTATTGTACACTTATTAGGTTCATTTGTGGCGCGGTGGTGGTAATTAGAGTAAGGGGCGGTTATATACTTTATTACTGATAGCTATTTGTAACTTTTTTGACCACTAGCAGCCATTGATGCATTTAACTTCTTGTCTAATAGACAGATGGACCCTGAATGTACTTTCTCAAGTAATCAGATAATGACTGATTGTGAGGAGGACTTCTCGGGAGTGTTAAAAACATTGGACATTCTTCTTGAGAAGCAAATTAAAACATGGTGGGATTTGTTTACTTTTGAACATTACCAAAAAGAGAACCTTATTTTTAGAAGCTTGAGGTGGGAGGTTTCTCCTCAAGATGGCCTTAATGATCAGAAGTATATAGATGAATGGCGGGAATTTTTTAATAAAGTCGGTAGGGAACTACAGGGACTTGTTTTAAAAAGGAAACATATTAAATTAGGAATTTTAAATGAGAAAATTAAGACTATACAGGAGAAGTTGGAGCCAATTAAAGAAACTACCCAGATGAAGGAATTTAATATTAACATTAAGAAAAAATTAGAAAAAATTGACCGAGAAACACAGAAGAAAAATGTAATAGAGATTCTAATGATTTTAAAACCAATGTATGCGTGGCAGGCTACCGTTGAAACAAGTAATGGTAATCCTGCTGAGAAAGTGAATATGGAACAGATTAAGAGTCACCCTCCCCCTAAACCTGAGCCTAAAAAACTGCGTAATAAAGAAAAAGGTGGGCAGGGTTTAGTGGGATCAATGCGGGGAGGTGATGGTCCTACAGGTGGTGATAACCACTATGTGGAGGATTATTATCATTCCCCTAGACCGCCAGTACGTGGTAGAGACGGTTATCCGTCTACCGCTTATGGTGGGAACTATCACCCCAAACCCATAGGGGGAATAGGCCGCAGGGTCACAACCCTTCATATGGGTATAGACAGTGGCAACAATATCCCCCATCCAATCATTACCCTGAGAGAGGAAATGAATTTCCCCTTTACAACAGATATGCACCATTAGAGGAGGAAGATTACTACACTCACTATCCACATAATTCTCCTTTTTTAGGGCATCGTGGGAGGGAAGGAAGGGGAGGGATACCAAGGAGGAACCCGCGGGCAACCAACCAGAGAGGTGGAGGGAGGAATGAACCTCCCTACATCCACCACAAGGAGGTCATGCCCTTCCAAAGAGAAGAAGGGGATGTAGGGCAGGAAGGTGGAAGCAATCCAAAAAAGCGACCGAGGGACGCATAAATACAGGCATATATAATTTGAGTGAGGTTGAGCTCAATCATAAGGAGCTCAACATACTCAATTTGGGTCTAAAGTGTGCACCACAAAATGAGATGAATAAATTTGAGGTCTACATTGACACACACAAATTTATTAGATCCATGAATATGAAGAAATATTTTTTAAGCCATCCGGTGACAGCTACGGTTAGAGCTACTCTTCCATCTGGGAAGGTAGACACGGGCTTGAAGAATAAGTCTATCTTTGATCCACAAAACCCGAGCAATCACTTTATAGAGGTTTTTAAAAGCCTGGTGCTGAACGATATTGAAAGCCTGACCCCCAAAAAAAGGGTTAACCCTGAGTACATTAGGGAAGGTATAAAATCTTTGGAAGAAAAGAAAAATGTAATCATACGACCTGCTGATAAGGGAGGAGGGGTAGTAGTAATGGACAATCTTTTTTTTGGAACAATTGACTGAATTGGTGGGTGATAGATCCACCTACAAAAGACTAATGTCCGACCCTACAGAAGCCTATAAAACCCAGTTGTCGGCTTTGGTTGAATGGGGTTACAAAATGGACTCTTTGAACCCGAAAGAAAAAAGGTACCTTGTCCCGAGCACTTGTAGAATTCCAATAATCTACACACTTCCAAAGATACACAAAAACTTACAATGCCCACCTCCTCGCCCAATTGTTAATGGCATTGGTTCTGTGACTGCTAGACTGGGTGAGTATCTGGACAGGTTCCTCCAGCCTAGTGTCAGAGGAACCAAGGCCTATTTAAAGGATACTGCGGATCTACTACAACTGTTGGATGAGGTTGAGACAAATACATTAGCTACGTCATATTTGGTAACGGCAGACGTAGCTTCCTTAGACACCATCATCCAGCATGAGGAAGCCTCCCTAGCCCTCAATTGGGCGCTAAGTAAACGGGAGGACATCCCACATACACAAAAGCGGTTTTTGGGACATGTATTGGAGTTCTGCATGTCCCATAACTATTTCTGGTTTAATGGTCAGTTTTTCTCCCAGCAAGTTGGTGTGGCGATGGGAGCTAAATATGCTCCCAGCCTCACCAACTTGTTCATGGCGGAATGGGAGGACAGACGAGTCTTTAATAAAGTGGGGCCCCAGTTAAAATTCTACCGCAGGTTCATAGAGGACCTCCTGTTCATTTGGGAGGGGTCAGAGGAATCTGCGGTTGAATTTCTGGGGGAATTAAATAATAATTCTAACATCAGACTAGGACATGTGATTAGTAATAAAACGGTCAATTTTTTGGATGTCACAATAGAAAATAGTTCAAATAAGCTGAATACAAATGTTTACTTTAAACCAATGGATCGCAATAGCTACTTGTCCATCAGGAGCGGTCACCACCCTGCATGGATAAGAAACATCCCTAAGGGACAAGTATTGCGAGTCCGGCGAAACTGTACACAAATAGAGGATTTCTATATGCAGGCTAACATTCTTAAAGATAAATTTGTACAAAAAGGCTATGATAATAATAATTTGTTGAAAATAATCCAGGAGGTAGCGGATACCCCGAGGGATCAATGCTTTAAGAAGAAAGAGGCTCAGTTGGATAATAAACAACACCAACTGGGGTTCATTTCTGGTTTTCACTGCCAATTTAGGGAAATTGAAGATATATATAGAAAACATTGGCACATTTTGTGTAAAGATAGACATCTTGGAGATATTCTACCCAAACAACCTAAATTTATTTATAGGAGAGCCCCTAATTTTGGGGACCGGGTAGTGAAAAAAATTTTGGATCCTCCTGGACAGGACATGAAAATTAATCTGAAGGGAGTCTATTGTTCCAGAAGATGCATATGTTGCAGAACTGTGATGCCCCGTACACACGGTCGGACTTTGTTCGGACATTCCGACAACAAAATCCTAGAATTTTTTTCCGACGGATGTTGGCTCAAACTTGTCTTGCATACACATGGTCACACAAAGTTGTCGGAAAATCTGATCGTTCTGAACGCGGTGACGTAAAACACGTACGTCGGGACTATAAACGGGGCAGTGGCCAATAGCTTTTATCTCTTTATTTATTCTGAGCATGCGTGGCACTTTGTCCGTCGGATTTGTGTACACACGATCGGAATTTCCGACAACGGATTTTGTTGTCGGAAAATTTTATCTCCTGCTCTCCAACTTTGTGTGTCAGAAAATCCGATGGAAAATGTCCGATGGAGCCCACACACGGTCGGAATTTCCGACAACACGCTCCGATCGGACATTTTCCATCGGAAAATCCGAATGTGTGTACGGGGCATGAGAGTCAGCAATAGAGGGGTAACAAGTGTTACGAATAGAGAGGGGGAAACCTTTGAGATTAAGGAATTCAGCACATGTAACTCCACCCATGTGGTATATCTGATGTGGTGCCCCTGTGGTTTAATGTGGGCAGAACCAAGAGGCTCCTTAGAATCTGCATTTCAGAACATTTAACCAACATTAAGAATGGTTAAAAATTCCACAGTGTATCACTACACTTTAAGGAAAAACACCAACAGGACCCCTCACTGCTGCAATTCTGTGGGATTGATGTAGTGCATCCATCTTGGCGAGGGTCCAATAGGGTGAGGGATTTGTCCCAAAGGGAGACCAGCTGGATCTTCCTGATGAAATGTTTGGCCCTGAGGGGACTAAACGTGGAACTAGATTTAAACTGTTTCATTAATAATTTCCGATTTATTATGATCTGTTTTATCAGTTGGTGGGTTATATATTTTATCCTTTATCGTATGGTTAGTGGCTCTATCCAGATATTTGGAGTAATGGCATATCACTGGGATCTAAACATTCCGATTTTTAGCGAGTAATTTCTTTTTATTCTCCTTTTTTTGGATGCAAATCTTGGATATTTTTTTTTCATCACATAATTTTTATTGTATTATGCTGTAATAGCGCCACGATTTGTCCTCTTTATATGCAAATTGTTCACCATTTAGATATTTTGAAGGATTACTCAGTATGGAAATTTTTAGGTACCCTAGTTTGACACTACTCTGCAGGCGTACACAATTTTAAAGCGTGACATGTTAGGTATTTATTTACTCTGTGTAACATCATCTATTATGTTTTATCAAAATGGGTATTATATTGTGGTTGTGTGAACTAAAATTCATTTAAGTGTATTTTTTGCAACAACAACCATGTTATTCCCCAAGGCCTCTGCTCAAAAAATATATACAGGTAATGTTTGGGGGTTCTAAGTAATTTTCTAGTAAAAACAAATGCTGATTTTTTTTCACATGTATTGGAGAAATGTCAGAATTGGTCTTGACTGGAAGTAGTTAAAGTGTTACTAAACCCAGGAGCCTGCATTTACTATATCTGGTCTCCCACAGTACACAGAACATGGAAATGCAATTATTTTAGTAAATATAAACAGTTAAATACCTTTTCTCATCAGCAGTATATAGCAGTCTTGTGACTTCTATCAGTGTCCGGCCGAGCACTGGTTAAAGCTTGTAGGAGAAGTTTTCATTCTCCTCTGACTGTCCTTTGAGGTTACAGGACCCCTGACCCTCTGTCTGGACAGTGATGATTGGTCCTGTGGTGATCACATGCACACTCCCAAAAAACAAAAGCAAAAAAAACCTCTCTAGCAATACACACCAAACTGGTCCGTGTGCAGAGTGCCTCCTAGGGCTCAGAAGATGAATTGAGAACTGTGGAAAAAGGGGAGGATCAGAGAAGACAGCATCAAACAGCCTTTTTACACTATGCCGATGAGTACCCCTTGAGGTTCCACAGTGAGTATAACAAGCATTCATTACTGCATATTCAGACTGATTTACTGGTGTGGGTTTAGTAACACTTTAAGGAAGGCTAGGAGAGTCTAAACCTGTGAACAAGTAAGCCAAAAGTTGTTTTTCCTCCATGTTCTAATTTTATCATTTGTTCAGAGAGAACTGACTGAAAATAACACATTTTCCACAGCATGGTATGACTACTTGCCAAGTCTCACAGTACACGTCCCCCTCTGTCTTGTACCTGTCTGCTGCACAATTCACAGCCAACTGCTTGTGAGTGAGAGGATAACATCTCCAAAGAATCTGGGAAATGCAATCATATGTATTCTGGGATTTTGAGTCTGGGACTTTCCAAATACTCCCCCATATAACTGCACAAAATCGAAGAAAAACATTATCCAAGGTACAGAATAACCAGTAAGGTCCAAATCACATAATCTTCATTAACTGGATTATGTAAAAGTGAGATTAATCCCATCCTTGGACAAACATTGAGAGCTGGCAGAAGATAATCAACAAGTCAGTCTAATAAAAGTGATATTTTTGATGGCTGCTGAAGAATTTGTGTAAATTTAATCTCGAGCGTTACAATATCACATAAGCTTTAACACGATAATATCATTCCAAAAGTTGTTTTTTAAATCTGCAGTTTGCATTAAAGCGCTTTGAAACCCAAAACCAAAAATGTATAATATTGTAGCTCACCAATTATTAGATGTGGTAGCTGCATTCATTTTCTTTTCTTCTGCTTTTTCGCTCTGTTTCACCTTGTGATCTTGCCAGTTTTTCTATTTGGGACAATGGTTTTGCATGAATAAATTAAAGCTGACAATTTTAAATCACCCCTGCCAGTGTTAAGTGGTTTGTCTCACCCATTTAAATCAGGGGGCAGGGGCGGACTCACAACTCATGGGGCCCCCGGGCAATAGGAGAAGATTATGGGGCCCCCAGGGCAATAGGAGATTATGGGGCCCCCAGGCAATAGATTATGGGGCCACACAGTATACGCACACAGACACACAATATACACACACAGTATACACACACAGAATACACATACACACACTGAAAAGGTACTGGAAAGGCAGGGCAGCTATAATCTTGGGATTTTTTTAAAAAACACAGATTTTTACATACTGTCCCTGGTTTTATTGAGGCTGGCAACCCTGATGGGGCCCCTTAGTGGCATGGGGCCCCTCGGGCAGTGCCCGAGTGCCCGAATGGTCAGTCCGCCCCTGATCAGGAGTCTCAAACTCAAATTACCTGAGGGCCACTGGACAAGTTTTCATATTGCTTGGGGGCCGCAAGCAAACTTTCAAACTTCAAAAACAACATTAAAGGGGTTGTAAACCTTCATGGTTTTTCACCTCAATGCATTCTATGAGGTGAAAAACCTCTTGCAGTGCAGCAGCCCCCCAGAGCCCCCGTTTTACTTACCTCAACACTGTTTATCGCGCTGGGGACGAGCACACCAAATCTAGCTGGTGTCTCATGTCCTGATTGGCTACTTTGATAGCAGCGCAGCCATTGGCTCCCGCTGCTGTCAATCAAATCCAATGATGCGGGCGCCGGGGGGGGGCAGGGCCGAGGCATACATTCAGGAGCTATGGACGCCGAATGATGGACTCGAGAGCGCGGCCGCAAGGTAACCCCTCAGGAGAGCGCCTCTCCTAGTGGGTTATCTGCTGTGGGGAGAAGCTGAGAGAGCCGCCGAGGGACCCCAGAAGACAAGGATCGGGACCCTTACAATCACTTTAAACTATATATAGTGGTAGTAACTGCTTGCTACCAGTAACTGCAGCCTCACTGTGCCCCTCAAATGCAGCCTACCATTGCCCATCAAATGCAGCTTTATCAGTGCCCACCAAATGCAGCCTCACTGTGTCCATCAAATGCAGCCTCATCAGTGCCCATCAAATGCAGCCTCACTGTGCCCCTCAAATGCAGCCCCACCATCACCCTTCAAATGCAGCCTCATCATTGCCCATCAAATGAAGATTTATCAGTGCCCACTAAATGCAGCCTCACTGTGCCCATCAAATGCAGCCTCACCAGTGCCCATCAAATGCAGCCTCACTGTGCTCTTCAAATGCAGCCTCACCAGTGCCCATCAAATGCAGCCTTACTGTGCTCATCAAATGCAGTCTCACTGTGCCCATCAAATGCAGCCTACCATTGCCCATCAAATGCAGCTTTTATCAGTGCCCATCAAATGAAGCCTCACTGTGCCCATCAAATGCAAGAAATAAATGTGACCTGTCTCAGCCTAGAGCAACAACATCAGCATGCCTCCATCCCTAAATGTTATGCGAGAACAAAAAGCAGTGGGGTTGGGACTTTACACGAGGCATGTTGGTGTGTATGATGTTATATAGAATAAACATGAATAAATTGAATGTCACAATTCCCAAGGGGGTAATTCATAGCAATGATAATAAGCATAATAAAGCCAATAACGATGAAACACTGATGATACAGAATGTAATCATAAAGAGTCAATACATATTATAATAATAATAAGAATACATTTAATAGCGAATGATTAATTGATGAACATTATTTGTGACAAAGTAAATGATAAGCAATCAAATACATACAGATAATTCATACATGATTTACATAATATGTGAAATTGATAAAAGTTGTAATATGATACAGTTGTCAGGACAAACTTATACTTGGCACCCATAGATGAACACTCAACGCGTTTCATGGATTCTTGCCAATCTTTAGGAGTTGAATGAGAATGAACTAAAAATTAAATAGATAAATTATTGAGTTATCTATAGGGATCCACTATTCCCCATAGGTAAAGGTAAGGCAGAAAGGAGAGAGAAGAAGCACTATCAATGTTACTTACAAAGCAGCCCATAAGTTATGGCCAGCTCCAGGGAATGGAATAGAGTGGTGGCCCAGTATAGGTGGTCTCAACCGGGGTTGAGGCAGGAGATCCTCGAAACAGGACCCATGGGAAACCGTGGCCAGGGAGCAGGTCGGACAGTCACTACACAATGCCATATTGTGAGATGTGTGCATAATTGGCATCTGCCCAAATCTGTGTGCAAATATAAAGTAAAATAATAAGGAGCAACCAATGCAAAATGATGAATTGCTTGACTAGTGTGGGTGTAAGGTAAATGTGAATATGAGTACGTGTAAAAATAATTGGATATGAGCAGTGACGGAAAATGTGTGAATGATGTAATTAATTTGATTAATTAAAAAGTATATATATCAAATATATATAAATATACATGTCTGTACAAAGAAATATGCCAGTAAATAATTATTGCGTATGAAGTCTATCAAATCAAGGATTTCATAACTTGTTCAACGTCAGGGGTAGTGTACATTATGGAGTGTGAATGTGGCCTCCAATATGTAGGGAGAACTTCCAGACCTCTACATGTAAGAATTGGAGAACATGTGACTAATATTAAAAAAGGCCTTGTCACACATAACGTCTCCAAACATTTTAAACTGTTTCACGCTCGTAAACCCGCCAAATTAAAATTTTGGGGGGTTGAGAAAGTGACCCCCACATTGGGGGGGGTAGGGATTATATTCAACAATTGAGCTGCCTTGAGTCCTTCTGGGTCTATGAGACCTGAGTGGGGGTACACACGGGGCTCAATGTCGAATTTGATTTAAATTGTAGTGGACAGTGTAGTGTAGTATAGTGGACAGTGTAGTGTAGTGGACAGTGTAGTGTAGTATAGTGGACAGTGTAGTGTAGTGGACAGTGTAGTGTAGTGGACAGTGTAGTGTAGTGTAGTGGACAGTGTAGTGTAGTGGACAGTGTAGTGTAGTGTAGTGGACAGTGTAGTGTAGTGGACAGTGTAGTGTAGTGGACAGTGTAGTATGGTGGTCAGTATAGTGTAGTATAGTGGACAGTGTAGTATGGTGGTCAGTATAGTGTAGTATAGTGGACAGTGTAGTATGGTGGTCAGTGTAGTGTAGTATAGTGGTCAGTGTAGTGGACAGTATAGTGGTCAGTGTAGTGGACAGTATAGTGGACAGTATAGTGGACAGTATAGTGGTCAGTGTAGTATAGTGGACAGTGTAGTATAGTGGACAGTGTAGTATGATGGTCAGTGTAGTATGATGGTCAGTATAGCGGTCAGTGTAGTGGTCAGTATAGTGGACAGTGCAGTATAGTGGACAGTGTAGTGTGGTAAGTATAGTGTAGTATAGTGGACAGTGTGGTATAGTGGACAGTGTAGTATAGTGGACAGTGTAGTATAGTGGACAGTGTAGTGTAGTATAGTGGACAGTGTGGTATAGTGGTCAGTATAGTGGACAGTGTAGTATAGTGGACAGTGTAGTGTAGTAAAGTGGACAGTGTAGTATAGTGGACAGTATAGTATAGTGGACAGTATAGTATAGTGGTCAGTGTAGTGTAGTATAGTGGACAGTGTAGTATGGTGGTCAGTATAGTGTAGTATAGTATAGTGGTCAGTGTAGTATAGTGGACAGTGTAGTGTAGTATAGTGGACAGTGTAGTGTAGTATAGTGGACAGTGTAGTATGGTGGTCAGTATAGTGTAGTGTAGTGTAGTGGACAGTGTAGTATAGTGGACAGTGTAATATAGTGGTCAGTGTAGCACAGTGGACAGTATAGTATAGTGGTCAGTGTAGTGTAGTATAGTGGACAGTGTAGTATGGTGGTCAGTATAGTGTAGTATAGTATAGTGCTCAGTGTAGTGTAGTGGACAGTGTAGTATAGTGGACAGTATAGTATAGTGGACAGTATAGTATAGTGGTCAGTATAGTGGTCAGTGTAGTACAGTGGACAGTATAGTATAGTGGTCAGTGTAGTATAGTGGACAGTATAGTATAGTGGTCAGTGTAGTGGACAATGTAGTATAGTGGACAGTGTAGTTCTCAGTGTAGTGGACCGTGTAGTGGTCAGCATAGGAATCAGGTAGGTCAGTACTATTGTATTTGAAGGGACTCAGGGATAGCTAAAAGTCCGCAGGTTAGGGGGCGCAAATTACTCACCTTGCCCCGGGTGCTGACAACCCACACTACGCCACTGGTCAGAAGGACTGGGAGACGCGCCTGAGAGGACTGGGATGGAGCATTCTGGGATGGGTGCAGATCCAGTCAGGATGACTGTGGTGGCACATGCAGTGGAAAGAGGCAGCTGCAGCCAGAAGGGCTGTCAGGGCCTGAACAGGTGGTACTGGGATCAGTAGCCACATGTGGGACAGCTAGCACTAAGAACTACAATTTCTGCTACACCATAAGGGCTCGCAGTCCCTGCCTGCAAAGGGCATTTTCTTTGGGCCTGACAGAGTCAGTATCAGGTCCCCACATCAGTGCTAGCTGGTCCTGAGAGTGATAGTTTGCAAGCAAGTGTATGTGCTGCAGATGAAGAAAAGAGGCAGAGCCAGATTAAGAGCAACATGGGCCTGGTGCTAAGGATTTTGGTGGGCCTTTTTATGAAAATAAATAAAATGAAAACGCAAACAATTTTTTGTTGAATTAAATTAAAGAGAGAGAGGGGTGTGAGAGAGTGGTTGAGAGAGAGAGAGGGGGGAGGGGGGTGATAGCGAGATTGGGGGCTGAAAGAGAGGGGATGAGAGGGAGGGGAAAAGAGAGAGAAAGGCGTTGAATGAGAGAGATGGGGACGAGAGAGAGGGGGTGAGAAAAAGGTGAATAGAGAGAGGGTGAAAGAGAGAGAGGGTGGTAGGAAAGAGGGGGTTGAAGGGGGCAAGAGAGAGAGAATGGGGGATGAAGGGGGTGAGAGAGAGAACAGGGTGAAAGAGAGGGGATGAGAGAGAGGGGGGTGAAAGAGGGAGAGGGGGGGGTGAGAGTGAGGGTGTGAGTCTGTGGGGGGCACAGCATAGTACATTACACGGGGGGGGGGGAATAGCACAGTACATTACATGGTTGGCACTACACATTACATGGTGGATACATGGATACAGCACATTTAATGGTGGGCGAAGCACAGCACATTACATGGCGGGCACAGCACATTACACTGTTGGCACTGCCCAATACAGCACATTACAAGGTAGGCACAGTACATGATATGGTGGGCACAGCACATGACATGGTTGGTACTGCACAACACAGCACATTGCATGGTGGGTACAACATAGCACATGCCCACGGTGGGCACAGGACCTTATATGGTGGGCACAGCACATGACATGGCGGGCACAGCTGAGCACATTACATGGTGGGCACTGCACATTACAAGTCGGCACTGCACAGCACATTATATGATGGGCACAGCATATGATATGGTGGGTACTGCACATGGCATGGTGGGCACTGCACAGCACATGACAAGGTGGGCACTGCATGACACCACATGATATGGTGGGCACTGCATGACACAGCACAGCACATTACATTGTGAGCACAGCACATTAATTGGTGGACACCGCACATGACATGGTGAGCCCTGCATAGTGCATTCCATTGTGGGTACTGCAGGGCACATGCCATGGTGGACAATGTACAGCACATTACATGGTAAGCACTGCATGGCGCAGCACGTGACATGGTGGGCACAACACAGCACGACAGGGTGGGCACTGCACAGTAATTTACATGGTGGCCACTGCACATGACATGGTTGGCACTGCATGGCACAGCACATTACATGGTGGGTACAGCGCATTACATGGTGGGCACTGCATGGCACAGCACATGACGTGGTGGGCACAGCGCAATACATGGTGGTCACTGAATGGCACAACACATTACATGGTGGGCACTGCATGGCATAGCACATTTCATGGTGGGCAATGCAACTGCACATTACATGTTAGGAACTGCACATGACATGGTGGGCACTGCTGAACAGCCCAGCACATTGCACAGTGGGCACAACACACTACATGCTGGGCACAACACATGGCAGGGTGGGCACAGCATATGACATGGTGGGAACTGCACATGACATGGTGGGCACTGCATGGCACATCACATTACATGGTGGGCACTGTACATTACTTGGTGGGATCACTGCATGGCACAGCACATTACATGGTGGGCACTGCACATTACATGGTGGGCACTGCAATGTACAGCACATGACATGGTGGGCACAGCACATTACATAGTGAGCATTGCAATGCACAGCAAATTACATACTGGGCACAGTACATTACATGGGGGGCACTGCAATGCACAGCACATGACATAATTGGCACAGCACATGACATGGGGGGGCACTGTAATGCACAGCACATGACATAGTGGGCACAGCACATTACATGGGGCCACTGCAATGCACACGACATGACATGGTGGGCACAGCACATTACATGGGGCAATGCACATTACATGGGGGCACTGCAATGCACATGACATGACGGGCACAGCACATTACATGGGGGCACTGCAATGCACATGACATGGTGGGCACTGGGCACAAGAGAGCACATTACATGTGGGGAAGCAGCAGTCTGTCCCCTAGCACAATAAAACACCTCCCTAACAAATGTACTAACCTTATCTCAACAACAGCATGGGAGATGTCCTTCCTCCCGGGCTCCTGCTGGTTAGAACATCAGCGCCCCTCCCCCAGACACAGAGGAGGATCTGTGTGAGTGTAACAGATCCTGTGATAGGAGTCAGGCATCGACAGAGACAGGACTCAGCTGCACTGACACTTGTCTCCTCCATGTGTGCACAGAGGGCTCCTCTTCCTTCAGGAAGGCACACAGATATTCATAAGCCACTGCCATGGGCCTACATTGAGGGAGGGGCCTGGAGCTGCAGCTCCACCAGCCCCTATGTTAATCCGGCCCTGAAAAGAGGTTGTATATACCGGCATACCTCCCAACATTTTGAGATGGGAATGAGGGGGCCTCATTAAAGTGGAGTTCCACCCACTTTTATAACTCTTCAGCATCCCTCACTAAACTGTGCACTGTAAACAAATTGGATATTTTTAAATTTTTTTTCTCAGCACCTACTGTATATCTGCTGTGTTCATTTTTCACTTCCTCCTCCCTGCCCGCGGCCCATCGCATTATTTCCTGTTTGCAATGCCTTCTGGGAAGGGGCGGCAACTTCCTCTGAAACTGCCGTTGCTATGGAAACCTGACCTGAAACCTATTACATTGCTTGTGCTGCACTGAGCATGTGCGAGATCTGCAAGGATGAGATCCAGGAAGAAATACAGTCTGGCTTCAGATGCCCACACTTAAGATGGCCACAGCCTGCTGTAAGGCCCCTTTCACACTGGGGCGGTTTGCAGGCGTTATTGCGCAAAAAATACCACCTGCAAACCGCCCCTAAACAGCCTCCGCTGTTTGTTCAGTGTGAAAGCCCGAGGGCTTTCACACTGAAGCGGTGCGCTGGCAGAAGAAAAAATCTCCTGCAAGCCACATCTTTGGAGCGGTGAAGGAGCGGTGTATTCACCGCTCCTGCCCATTGAAATCAATGGGACAGCGCGGCTATACCGCGGCTATAGCCGCGCTATACGAGTGGTTTTAACCCTTTTTCGGCCGCCAGCGGGGGGTTAAAACCGCACCGCTAGCGGACGAATACCGCGGTAAAACAGCGCTAAAAATAGCGCTGTTTTACCACCGACGCCCCCTACCATCCCAGTGTGAAAGGGGCCTAAGTTTATAAAATAACAAACTACTGCTATCAACTAACAAAACAGACCTTAATTTACAGACTAACTTTACTAGAATACATTAAGCTTGTGTATTATAGGGGTATTTTTATTTAAAAAGTATAATTTTGGCCGAAACACCACTTTAACCAAAAAAAAAGGTTAATTAAATTCACAAGGGCTGTTTTACAACTACTATTCCTTTATACTGACTTTTAAAATTTACAAATGCAGCAATTTAGAAACTGGATGAAAGGTTTAGCACTGGGAAAAAGAGAAAGTGCATTTTATATACAGTACAACTATATCAGTGATGGCGAACCTTGGCACCCCAGATGTTTTGGAACTACATTTCCCATGATGCTCAACTACGCTGTAGAGTGCAAGAGCATCATGGGAAATGTAGTTCCAAAACATCTGGGGTGCCAAGGTTCGCCATCACTGAACTATATAGATCAGACCAAAATGAGGGACAATTGAGGAGGAAAGAGGGACAGAGGGACATTGCTCCAAATCAGGGACAGTCCCTCGAAATCAGGGACAGTTGGGAGCTATGTCTGTGGTGTATATATTTCAGTCTCTAAATTTCCTATCTTCAATCAAGTGGGCATCCCATATGTACCCCATCCAAGTTTAATTCCCCTAATAAAAACAAAAAAAAACGAAGTACAAGGACTGTTTCTTGGCTTGGTGAGCCTGGGAATTTGTGTGCCTGGCTGTGCAGGGTGGGAGACGGACCACAAACACCAGCGGCCCCTACGGGGGTAGCATTACAGTAAGTAGAATGTACCTTCTATCTCTCTCTTCCTTTCTTTCAGCTCTCAAATGCAAGTGTTTTTTTCTTCTGCTGTTCTCAGACTTCCTGTTCTAGGGTGGCTACGTTTATTCTCCATGCCCCCTTGTGTATGTGAATGTAGCCACCCTCTCCAGTTTGCCCCCGAGGTGGACTACACATCTATGTGCAAACACATTTAGCTCTATGAGAATTGTAGTATGCATAGAGGGGAGCATATGACCAGAAATAAGAGATTTGCACTCTCTACTCTACTATGTTTTTAGTTTATTACTTGCAAAAGTGTGCTTATTCTAGAAAGTACAAGGTGGGAGGTATACCGAACAATGGTAATGAAATATCTTTGAGGACAGCATATGCAGGAGGGTTCAAGGGGTTTAACAACAGGCTGTATGTGCAGGAGAGGAGTGCAGAGAGTATGACAGTAGGCAGTATGTACAGAAGAGAACTGTGGAGGGTATGACTGGGAGCAGTATGTGCAGGAGAGGAGTGTAGAGGGTATGACAGTGGGCTGTATGTGCAGGAGAGGAGTGTAGAGGGTTTGACAGTGGGCTGTAAGTGCAGGAGAGACATGCAGAGGGTATGATAGTGGACAGTATTTGCAGGAGAGGAGTGCAGAGGATATGACAGTGGGCTGTATGTGCAAGAGAGGAGTGTAGAGGGTATGACAGTGGGCTGTATGCGCAGCAGAGACATGCAGAGGGTATGATAGTGGACAGTATTTGCAGGAGAGGAGTACAGAGGGTATGACAGTGGGCTGTATGTGCAGGAGAGGAGTGCAGAGGAGGGTATGACAGTGGGCTGTATGTGCAGGAGAGGAGTGCAGAGGATATGACAGTGGGCTGTATGTGTAGGAGAGGAGTGCAGAGGATATGACAGTGGGCTGTATGTGCAGGAGAGGAGTGCAGAGGATATGACAGTGGGCTGTATGTGCTGGAGAGGAGTGCAGAGGATATGACAGTGGGCTGTATGTGCTGGAGAGGAGTGCAGAGTGTATGACAGTGGGCTGTATGTGCAGGAGAGGAGTGCAGAGTATATGACAGTGGGCTGTATGCGCAGGAGAGGAGTGCAGAGGGTATGACAGTGGGCTGTATGTGCAGGAGAGGAGTGCAGAGGATATGACAGTGGGCTGTATGCGCAGGAGAGAAGTGCAGAGGATATGACAGTGGGCTGTATGTGCAGGAGAGGAGTGCAGAGGATATAACAGTGGGCTGTATGTGCAGGAGAGGAGTGCAGAGTATATGACAGTGGGCTGCATGTGCAGGAGAGGAGTGCAGAGGAGGGTATAACAGTGGGCTGTATGTGCAGGAGAGGAGTGCAGAGGATATGACAGTGGGCTGTATGTGCAGGAGAGGAGTGCAGAGGATATGACAGTGGGCTGTATGTGCTGGAGAGGAGTGCAGAGGATATGACAGTGGGCTGTATGTGCTGGAGAGGAGTGCAGAGGGTATGACAGTGGGCTGTATGTGCAGGAGAGCAGTGCAGAGTATATGACAGTGGGCTGTATGCGCAGGAGAGGAGTGCAGAGGGTATGACAGTGGGCTGTATGTGCAGGAGAGGAGTGCAGAGGATATGACAGTGGGCTGTATGCGCAGGAGAGAAGTGCAGAGGATATGACAGTGGGCTGTATGTGCAGGAGAGGAGTGCAGAGGATATAACAGTGGGCTGTATGTGCAGGAGAGGAGTGCAGAGTATATGACAGTGGGCTGCATGTGCAGGAGAGGAGTGCAGAGGAGGGTATGACAGTGGGCTGTATGTGCAGGAGAGGAGTGCAGAGGATATGACAGTGGGCTGTATGTGTAGGAGAGGAGTGCAGAGGATATGACAGTGGGCTGTATGTGCAGGAGAGGAGTGCAGAGGATATGACAGTGGGCTGTATGTGCAGGAGAGGAGTGCAGAGGGTATGACAGTGGGCTGTATGTGCAGGAGAGGAATGCAGAGGGTATGACAGTGGGCTGTATGTGCAGGAGAGAATTGTGGAGGGTATGACAGTGGGCTGCATGTGCAGGAGAGGAGTGCAGAGAGTATGATAGTGGGCTGTATGTACAGGAGAGAATTGTGGAAGGTATATATGGGACAGAGCAGTTTGGCTATGTATACACTTGGGGAGGTGGTAAAACATGCAGTTGAGCAGTGTTTTTACCACTCCCCAAACTCCCCCTTAAGCTGCAAAGGCAGGGGACGGGGGTGTACTCATGCCATGGCCCTTTAGGAAATGACCCCCCTCACGTTACTGGTAGTACCTCTGCCAAACACGACCTATTCAACTGAATAGGGCCCTGCTGCAAATGTATGTGACCGTGTACAATGTACGCAGTTGTGGCAAGGTGGTGCGGGTCTTTAAAGGGGTTGTAAAGCCTCAAGGTTTTTCACCTCAATGCATTCTATGCATTGAGGTGAACAACCTCCTGTAAAGCAGTAGCCCCCCAGAGCCCCCCTTTTGCTTACCTGAACCCGTTCTTTCCAGTGACAAGGACAAGCTCGGGTCCTAATTGGATAGATTGATAGCAGTGCAGCCATTGGCTCCGGCTGCTGTCAATCAAATTCAATGGCTTGGGATTCAGGGGGGCGGGGAGCGAGTCCTGCTGTCTGTGTCAATGGACGCAGCAGCAGGACACGGGAGTACACCCGCACAAGTGCCCTGAGGGACCCCAGAAGAGGAGGGTCGGGGCCACTCTGTGCAAAACCAACTGCACACAGGAGGTAAGTATGACACGTTTGCTTTTTTTTGTTTTTTTAAAACAAACTTTTACATATTCTTTAAGGGTTAAAACAGGTAGTAATGAGGCACCTAACACCCCCTCATCACCTGTCAAACGCTCTTTCAAAGCGGCCTGCTGCTGAACGCTCGCCAGAGGGTGAAGCTCATTTAATTGAGCCCTAAATCTTTTGACGTCCAAGTTATGTTTGCTGATCTTTCCATAATTAGCAACAAAATCACTAAAAATATGGTCATAGCCATACAGGGGAATGGAAGGGATGAAGAAATGTGCCTCAAATCCAGTGTCCAGAAAATGGGTCCATTAAAATTAGAGCAAGTTATTCTGGGACAGTGGTGGCAGCAGGGTTCATGTTAGCAGCACCATGGACTGTGAAGTTGGTGATTATGAAAGAGGAAGATATGTATAATTTGTTATATTCCGCGCTTAGGTGTAGGCTGGGCTGCTGCCTCCCTTGAGGGGGCTCCAACTGGAGCGCCCGTGTAAAAAGAATGTTATTAATATAGGGTTGGTGGCGCTGCCTGTCACCCGAAGATTGATCCCCCACACTGAGTCACTCTTCCCAGGTGAGTGTGCAACAAACAGGTGATACTCACTTCCGTCACCTGAAGGGTGATCCTCCAAATAGGTCACTTTTCCAAGATGGAGGGTGAGGGATTCATCAAAAGTGAGTGTTATAAAAGCATTCTCCGTGACTTATTTGAAAAATGTGTTGATTGGTGCTCCTTTGTTGTGTAATGTTATACCCGTGTGATTAGCTTTTAATCTCAAAATAAATAAACAAGTGTACAAATTTGTAGTAATGATCTTATCCGGTCAGCATATACTGTCTGGTTTCATCAGGAATGCTTCATTCCTAGTCATATGTGGTAGCCTTATAGCACACATGCATAGAGGTTACTTATTTATGAAAGAATATAAGAAAAGAACAAAAATAAAAAGAAATATAAAAATAAAAGTGAAAGTCCAGCGAAAAAATTCAATGAAAAAACAAAATGTGGAAAATTTAGAGTGACAACATTTCAAGTGACTGCTTTGCCAAATGACTGGTGCCTAGGTTTGGCCACGGGTGTGCAATAGACCAAGTGACATCCGTGCTCCCCTTCAGTCCCCCACTCACCAGATCCCTACACCTCTGCAGGGGTAAAGTGCATGTAGTGAGTGTCTAGACAGTTCCCGGAACGGTCACCTTCTCCTTGGCTCAGCAAACACTGGGGTGTCTGGACACCTTCGCCCCTCCAGGGGCTCACCACCTCGAATGAATGTGTTTCCAATGATCACCTCTGCGGTTCACTGTAGGATATCCTCATAGACGAAAGAGATAGGTGCTCATAGTGCAAGTCCGAATGATTCGTTTATTAATATCCTGGTTAATAACCATGAGCTCCGGACCGGCGTGCGTTCCACGGGCCGGAACTTCGCAAACGGAAGTGGCGTGAGTGCGTACCAAGCTCCGACTTACGCATTTCATCATAGGGCGTCGTCTGAAGCGGTGGATATGCCAGCAGTTATACTTGACTGTCTCAAGTTTTGTTCTTAAACATTTTTTAAAGTAGTTTTAATAAACTAGCCATTCGGACTTACACTATGAGTGCCCGTCTCTTTTTCGTCTATGAGGATATCCTACAGTGAACCGCAGAGGTGATCATTGCAAACCCATTCATTGGAGGTGGTGAGCCCCTGGAGGGGCGAAGGTGTCCAGACACCCCAGTGTTTGCTGAGCCAAGGATGAGGTGACCGTTCCAGGAACTGCCTAGACCATTCTTTCTCAACCTTTTCAACACAAAGGAACCCTTGAAATAACTTTCCAGTCTCAGGGAACCCCTGCTAAAAATGACTATATCTGACTATGACTATATAAATGACTATATCTACAACTCATGATACATTAGTGTGGTGGTCAGTGGGAAGCACCCCCCTAGACACTCACTACATGCGCTTTACCCCTGCAGAGGTGTAGGGATCTGGTGAGTGGGGAACTGAAGGGGAGCACGGGTGTCACTTGGTTTATTGCACACCTGTGGCCAAACCTAGGCACCAGTCATTTTGGCAAAGCACAAAAGTCACTTGAAATTTTGTCATTTATCCGCAAAACCTATGATTAAACTTTATAATTTAAATATAATTCTACATTTTCCACATTTTGTTTTTTCATTGAATTTTTTTCGCTGGACTTTTTAAAAAAATTTTTATATTTATTTATTTATTTATTTTTTTTTTTATTCTTATATTCTTTCATATATAAGTAACCCCTATTCATGTGTGCTATAAGGTTGCCACATATGACTAGGAATGAAGCATTCCTGATGAAACCAGACAGTATATGCTGACCGGATAAGATCATTACCACAAATTTGTACACTTGTTTATTTATTTTGAGATTAAAAGCTAATCACACGGGTATAACATTACACAACAAAGGAGCACCAATTAACACATTTTTCAAATACGTCACAGAGAATACTTTTATAACACTCACTTTTGATAAATCCCTTACCCTCCATCTTGGATGATCACCCTTCAGGTGACGGAAGTAAGTATCACCCTTTTTTTTGCACACCCACCTGGGAAGAGTGACTCATTGTGGAGGATCACTCTTTGGGTGACGGGCAGCACCACCAACCCTATATTTCTAACATTCATGTAACAGGAAGAGTATGCAAGTGGAATTGGGCACAATGAATATTGAGAAACCAAAATTTTAGAAGGTTATTAGTAGGGACTGTGTCAGGGAGTCGAGGAACAGTGGTGATAGTTCTGGTGATGTAGGAGATAAATATGTAATTTACCTGCTTCTTTTTTTTCTGAATTGGACGCAGTGAGCGATCATTACGGATCACTCCTGTGTCCATTTATGACTGAGCATAATAAATTGGTTTACTATGCTTCAGTTTATGAATGAACAGGAGCCTTTGTCTCCTGTTCATTCATCTTCAGTGCAGCTGAGGCTACAGCGAAAGGAATTGAATCTGTGTCCTCAATTCTTTTCTCTGTCTCAAAAGGTGAGATGTTAGGGGTGTGTTTAGACCCCTGATATTTCTTCCAACTCCTTCCCCCCAGAAGTGCTGTAAAAAAATATTTTTTTGAATAATTAAAACATTTACAAAATAAAAAAAAATGATTTTTAATGTGGTAAAAAATAATGTAAAATTGTAAACAATAATTATTATTTTTTTGTAATTTTGGGGGGGTTGTTGACACCATGTTTTACCGCGCCAGGTGACACCAACCCTAGTGAGGCCACTGGTAATTGAACAGCGTTCAACAGCTGCACAAACTGTTGGCACTATATAAATCCTGTATAATAATAATACGTTAATAATATGTGATTTGTATGTTTAGAATGTATGACTACAGATTGAGAAGTCTCTAAAGAATAAACTGGAGAGTGTGTGTTGGAGTATGGATACAGGAGAAGGACCAATGTGTGTGCTGAAGGTGGGATCTCACTGGGAAAGAACCAGGAAGAGGCAGATTGACCATTATATAATATACCATATAGCAAAGAATACAATGCAACAGGAGGTGTTTGTACACACTAAGGAGGGAAGGAACACCTTTAGAATTAACATTGGCAGGGATATCATGCTGTTGGAGTAGGCATACTATATAAGGCGTTGGGGTCAACTCACCCCACCAGGATCCAACATTAACTTAAATATAACTTTTGGGTGGACCTGTCCTTTAAATCTGCTTCTTCCTGGTTCTTTCCCAGTGAGATATTTTCAAAAACATACCCTGCTTTTAAATGCAAATAATTACTTTGATTCCTCTCTTTGTCTCCAGAGCCATTGGTTTGTAGGTAGGTGGAGTTTTATGCTGCCCCAGTTGGGAAGGTAAGTGTTAATTGTTTCCAAGTTCTTTCTTGGTGGGCTTATTGGGTCCGACCCACTGGTTCTGTGCATTATAAAGGGGACAGGGGTCCAGACCCAAGAGAGTGCACACTAGACATGTACAATTTGTTTAGTTACGAAATTCCAAAATTCCGAAATTTGAAAATACAAAAATTCGGAAATCCAAAAATAAGAATGAAAATCCGAAAATAAGAACAAAAATCCGAAAGTTAAAAAAACCCAAAAATCTGAAATAATAACTTAACTATTACTAACTGTTAAATTATAGGTATTAGAATTTCCTTTCAAATTTGTCTGTTAGTAATTGTAACGAATACTAATTTATCCAACGAATTATCCGTACTAACGAATGCTGTATCTAAACTAATAGAACGTAACGAATTAATAATAATAACTAACAATAATAATAAAAATGCATTATTAATATTTATTATTATTTTGTTTCGTTTCATTTGTTTAGATGCGACATTCTTTATTTCGGATAATTCGTAACATCAGATAAATTTGTATTTGTTACGTTCACTAACAGCCAAATTTGAAAGGAAATTCCAATACTTATAATTTAATAGTTAGTTATTATTAGTTAGCTAGTTATTATTTAGAATTATTTCTAATTTTCAGATTTTCCATTCTTATTTTCGGATTTTCGAGTTTTCGAATTTATGAATTACCGGATTTCCGAATTTCCGTATTTTGAATTTTCAAATTTCCGAAACCAACAAAAAAACGAATGAAACGAAAACAAAAATTTTTAGCAGTGCATATGTCTATTGCACACATGTGGTTTGCTGCTGTTGACTGTCCATTGCTTTTGTTTGTGGTACTGTTGTCGGAGTTCATTCTGCTCCCCTGTAGAAGTGAAGCAGAGACCAGAGTGCCTGTAAAGATCTGGCTTCAGGAGCCTTCTACAACATAAAGGGATTGCTGGGACCAGTGGAGGCCCGTCCATAGGGGGCGCACGGGTAGGGTTGCCACCTTTTCTTCAAGCCAAACCCGAACACTTTTGCGGCGCACGGCAATTTTTTTGGAGTACACGCTATAGGATTGTAAAATACCTGGGACACCTTTTGGGTTACCCAAAGAGAGTAGTAATGAGGTGTTCTACAGTGAACAGTGGCTATGGCCAAATTGCATTAACAGTAGGGGGACTTAAAGGGGCATGATTAAATAAAACAAAAGCATTTGTGTACCCAAAAAAAGAGTAGTGGACGGTGTCAGTAGGGCAGTGGACGGTGTCAGTAGGGCAGTGGACGGTGTCAGTAGGGCAGAGTCTATAATACCATGCTTTCTCCTGCAAAAGCGTCCCTGGTTGCTAGGACACCAGTCCAGAGGCCCTCAATTCATTGTCTTGGGGCATCGGTGCAGGCGGCTGGGTGGGAGAGAGAGCGCGCACAGACAGACAGTGCAGTGTGACCCGGCTGCAGGACATTAGCCCCGCTGCAGCGGGGGGCGAAGGGGGGGAATGCGTGCTGTTTGGGGGTAGCTGACAGGGGGGGTAGCTGACAGAGGAGGGGCAGGTAGCTGACAGAGGAGGGGGGTAGCTGACAGAGGGGAGGGGGGGTAGCTGACAGAGGGGAGGGGGGGTAGCTGACAGAGGAGAAAGTGTGGCTGACAGAGGGGAGGGGGGTAGCTGACAGAGGAGGGGGGTAGCTGACAGAGGGGAGGGGGGTAGCTGACAGAGGGGAGGGGGGTATCTGACAGAGGGGAGGGGGGTATCTGACAGAGTGGAGGGGGGTATCTGACAGAGAGGAGGAGGGTATCTGACAGAGGGGAGGGGGGTAGCTGACAGAGTGGAGGGGGGTATCTGACAGAGGGGAGGGGGGTATCTGACAGAGTGGAGGGGGGTATCTGACAGAGGGGAGGGGGGTATCTGACAGAGGGGAGGAGGGTATCTGACAGAGGGGAGGAGGGTATCTGACAGAGAGGAGGAGGGTATCTGACAGAGGGGAGGGGGGTAGCTGACAGAGTGGAGGGGGGTATCTGACAGAGGGGAGGGGGGTATCTGACAGAGTGGAGGGGGGTATCTGACAGAGTGGAGGGGGGTATCTGACAGAGTGGAGGGGGGTATCTGACAGAGGGGAGGGGGGTATCTGACAGAGGGGAGGGGGGTATCTGACAGAGGGGAGGAGGGTATCTGACAGAGGGGAGGGGGGTAGCTGACAGAGGGGAGGGGGGTAGCTGACAGAGTGGAGGGGGGTATCTGACAGAGGGGAGGAGGGTATCTGACAGAGGGGAGGAGGGTATCTGACAGAGGGGAGGGGGGTATCTGACAGAGGGGAGGGGGGTATCTGACAGAGGGGAGGGGGGTAGCTGACAGAGGGGAGGGGGGTAGCTGACAGAGGGGAGGGGGGTAGCTGACAGAGTGGAGGGGGGTATCTGACAGAGGGGAGGGGGGTATCTGACAGAGGGGAGGGGGGTATCTGACAGAGGGGAGGGGGGTATCTGACAGAGGGGAGGGGGGTAGCTGACAGAGGGGAGGGGGGTAGCTGACAGAGTGGAGGGGGGTAGCTGACAGAGTGGAGGGGGGTATCTGACAGAGGGGAGGAGGGTATCTGACAGAGGGGAGGGGGGTATCTGACAGAGGGGAGGGGGGTATCTGACAGAGGGGAGGGGGGTAGCTGACAGAGGGGAGGGGGGTAGCTGACAGAGGGGAGGGGGGTAGCTGACAGAGTGGAGGGGGGTATCTGACAGAGGGGAGGGGGGTATCTGACAGAGGGGAGGAGGGTATCTGACAGAGGGGAGGAGGGTATCTGACAGAGGGGAGGAGGGTATCTGACAGAGGGGAGGGGGGTATCTGACAGAGGGGAGGGGGGTAGCTGACAGAGGGGAGGGGGGTAGCTGACAGAGGGGAGGGGGTAGCTGACAGAGTGGAGGGGGGTATCTGACAGAGGGGAGGGGGGTATCTGACAGAGGGGAGGAGGGTATCTGACAGAGGGGAGGAGGGTATCTGACAGAGGGGAGGGGGGTATCTGACAGAGGGGAGGGGGGTAGCTGACAGAGGGGAGGTGGGTAGCTGACAGAGGGGAGGGGGGTAGCTGACAGAGTGGAGGGGGGGTATCTGACAGAGGGGAGGGGGGTATCTGACAGAGGGGAGGAGGGTATCTGACAGAGGGGAGGGGGGTATCTGACAGAGGGGAGGGGGGTATCTGACAGAGGGGAGGGGGGTATCTGACAGAGGGGAGGGGGGTAGCTGACAGAGGGGAGGAGGGTATCTGACAGAGGGGAGGGGGGGTATCTGACAGAGGGGAGGGGGGTATCTGACAGAGGGGAGGGGGGTATCTGACAGAGGGGAGGGGGGTATCTGACAGAGGGGAGGGGGGTAGCTGACAGAGGGGAGGGGGGTATCTGACAGAGGGGAGGGGGGTATCTGACAGAGGGGAGGAGGGTGTATCTGACAGAGTGGAGGGAGGGGGTATCTGACAGAGGGGAGGGGGGTATCTGACAGAGGGGAGGGGGGTAGCTGACAGAGGGGAGGGGGGTATCTGACAGAGGGGAGGGGGGTATCTGACAGAGGGGAGGGGGGTAGCTGACAGAGGGGAGGGGGGTAGCTGACAGAGTGGAGGGGGGTATCTGACAGAGGGGAGGGGGGTATCTGACAGAGGGGAGGGGG
Source organism: Lithobates clamitans (assembly GCA_037952925.1). Lineage (NCBI taxonomy): Eukaryota > Metazoa > Chordata > Amphibia > Anura > Ranidae > Lithobates > Lithobates clamitans. Next base: position 1,993,956 of record JBBGZY010001655.1, on the reverse strand, counting down.
GTATCTGACAGAGTGGAGGGGGGGGGGTATCTGACAGAGGGGAGGGGGGTATCTGACAGAGGGGAGGGGGGGTATCTGACAGAGGGGAGGGGGGTATCTGACAGAGGGGAGGGGGGTAGCTGACAGAGGGGAGGGGGGTAGCTGACAGAGTGGAGGGGGGTAGCTGACAGAGTGGAGGGGGGTATCTGACAGAGGGGAGGAGGGTATCTGACAGAGGGGAGGGGGGTATCTGACAGAGGGGAGGGGGGTATCTGACAGAGGGGAGGGGGGTAGCTGACAGAGGGGAGGGGGGTAGCTGACAGAGGGGAGGGGGGTAGCTGACAGAGTGGAGGGGGGTATCTGACAGAGGGGAGGGGGGTATCTGACAGAGGGGAGGAGGGTATCTGACAGAGGGGAGGAGGGTATCTGACAGAGGGGAGGAGGGTATCTGACAGAGGGGAGGGGGGTATCTGACAGAGGGGAGGGGGGTAGCTGACAGAGGGGAGGGGGGTAGCTGACAGAGGGGAGGGGGTAGCTGACAGAGTGGAGGGGGGTATCTGACAGAGGGGAGGGGGGTATCTGACAGAGGGGAGGAGGGTATCTGACAGAGGGGAGGAGGGTATCTGACAGAGGGGAGGGGGGTATCTGACAGAGGGGAGGGGGGTAGCTGACAGAGGGGAGGTGGGTAGCTGACAGAGGGGAGGGGGGTAGCTGACAGAGTGGAGGGGGGGTATCTGACAGAGGGGAGGGGGGTATCTGACAGAGGGGAGGAGGGTATCTGACAGAGGGGAGGGGGGTATCTGACAGAGGGGAGGGGGGTATCTGACAGAGGGGAGGGGGGTATCTGACAGAGGGGAGGGGGGTAGCTGACAGAGGGGAGGAGGGTATCTGACAGAGGGGAGGGGGGGTATCTGACAGAGGGGAGGGGGGTATCTGACAGAGGGGAGGGGGGTATCTGACAGAGGGGAGGGGGGTATCTGACAGAGGGGAGGGGGGTAGCTGACAGAGGGGAGGGGGGTATCTGACAGAGGGGAGGGGGGTATCTGACAGAGGGGAGGAGGGTGTATCTGACAGAGTGGAGGGAGGGGGTATCTGACAGAGGGGAGGGGGGTATCTGACAGAGGGGAGGGGGGTAGCTGACAGAGGGGAGGGGGGTATCTGACAGAGGGGAGGGGGGTATCTGACAGAGGGGAGGGGGGTAGCTGACAGAGGGGAGGGGGGTAGCTGACAGAGTGGAGGGGGGTATCTGACAGAGGGGAGGGGGGTATCTGACAGAGGGGAGGGGGGTATCTGACAGAGTGGAGGGGGGGGGGTATCTGACAGAGGGGAGGGGGGTATCTGACAGAGGGGAGGGGGGGTATCTGACAGAGGGGAGGGGGGTATCTGACAGAGTGGAGGGGGCTGACAGACAGGCGGTTGGTAGAGCAGATGACAGAGAGACCTCACCTCAGTCAGGAGACACACAGACATCGCGCGCCAGGCAGGGAGGCGGGACTCCGGGCGGCCTTGATCACCCACAGCTCCACCAGGCCAATCACAAACCCTTATGAACGCCGCCCGCACATGACTAATTCAGAAAATCACGGGGCGCCCGCTGTCAGCTAGCTCTCGCACACTCGCACAGTGTACATTTATGGCGGCGGGCACGGGAATCGGCATGCGCCACTCTAGAAGTTGCGGCCGGGGCCAGAGGATGGTTGAACAGTTGCTATATGTGTCCGGGTTTCGGGCGGGTTGAAACCCGGGCACATGTGTCAAAACCCGGGCTGTCCGGGTCAAAACCGGACAGGTGGCAACCCTACGCACGGGCGATGCCCCCCCCCCCCCAAGCTGTAAAAATTTTTTTAAAAAGTGCCCTTTAAGAGTGTCCGGGCACCAGACACACAGCGTTCTAAGGGAAGCCTCCCAGCTTGAAATCAGCTGATTGCAAGCTGGGAAGCTGATTTGCCCGCGTTTAGGGCATGTGCAGGGCGCAAGCGATGCGCCTGCACACACTCCCACTCTACACTGATTTGTTTCTGTCCTCCCTTCCGGCATTTTTATTGGCGGGGATCGGAGGGCGGTGGGCGGTGCTTTTTTCAGCACTCCCGCGTCACTTCTGGTTTCCACTGCAGTGTGAAGTGGACACCAATGACGGACTGAGACTGCCGGCGTGGCCCCATAGCCAAGCCCCTATGCAGGGCAGTAACTAGGCATGGACGGAGGAGACGCAGCTCTGTATAGATGTAGGGACTGAGGGATGAACTTAGAGTTGGAGCAGCTTTTCCTCTCAGTAACAAGCAAATGCAGGGAAGTAAACCTTTCACTCCCTCACATGATAAACAGCTCACTGCACACTAGGCTCAGCCTTATTTATTGCAGGAGAGACACCAATCTTCCCCTGTGACAGGTTGCCCTTCCATCCAAGTGCTGCTATCTTCAGCTATCTCACTGTTTGTTGAACTTGTCTCCAGTTATGGAGTTATACTGTCCCAGCAGGAAATAAGTCTGAGCCTGAGTGTGCAGTGAATGTTCTGTCATCAGGTGAGGACAGAGGTTAACCCTTTACTTCCCTGCATTTGTTTTGTTGGTTTCTCTTATTACCTACTGGAGGTAGGGAGGGTATGAGCCCAGGTTCAGACTACTGCGATCTAAGACATGGCATGTGATTTGCACCCGCACTGCTGTGCAAATCACATGCGATGTCTGTGAGATGCAAGTTCAGCCATTACAGTTTGCATTAGATTCGCAGGAAAAAAAATTTCAGCCATTACAGTTTGCATTAGATTCGCAGGAAAAAAAAGTGCAGGGACTTGTTTTCCCGCACACTGAAATCGGATCGCATGGGTGTTCTCATCTATGCAATGCGATTTCTGTGTGAGTTCACAGTTCACACTGCGACCTGTGAACCAATCTGGGGGTGTCATTAACCACTTACGGACCGCCCGCCGTCATTATACGGCGGCTGTTTGAAGGAGGATATCGTTTTTATGGCAGCAGCTAGCTGCCATAACCTCGGTATCCCCGTCTTCAGCGGGTGGTCCGCTACACGATAAAAGTGGTCTATGCGGCGGATTCGGCGCAAGATCACTTTTATCGGTGGCGGAAGAGGGGGGCCCCCCCCCTCCTGCTGCAATCCAGTGCCCTCCGCCGCTTACCGGAGCCGTCGACAGCAGCGGAGGCGATCGCTTCCTGTCATTAGCTGGGTATGGAGACGAGTGAGGGGAAGATGGCCCCCACCCGTCTCCATACAATTGCTGGGCGGAAGCTACGTCAAAACGTCACTTCCGCCCACAGCTCTTAAAGGGCCATTTTTTTTAAATATTTTTTTTAAATTACAAATTTTTTATTTTTTTATTTTTTTTATTGCATTTTAGTCTAAATATGAGATCTGAGGTCTTTTTGACCCCAGATCTCATATTTAAGAGGTCCTGTCATGCTTTTTTCTATTACACTTGCCGACCGCCTCACGCTGATATACGTCAGCAGAATGGCACGGGCAGGCAGAATCATGTACCCATACGTGATCTGCCTCCCGCGGGTGGGGGGTCCGATTGGACCCCCCTCCCGGTGCCAGAGGTGGCCGGCATTTGTTCACGGGCGATGAGAGGTGAGGGGGAGGCCATCCATTGTTGGCCACGCCCTCCCGATCGCTCCCGGCGAATGAAAATCCTTTCTCTCCCTCTGTAATGTAAACAGAGGGAGAGGAAGTGATGTCATCCCTCCTCGAGCCGGTCTTCTTTCCGGCGCCGAGGAGAGAAGACATCCAAGTAAGTGCACCAACACTACACTAACAGTAGAACACACTAGGCACACTTTTCACCCCCGATCACCCCCCGATCACCCCCCTGTACCCCCTGTCACACTGACACCAATAGCATTTTTTTTTTTTGCATTGGTGTCAGTTTGTGACAGTTATAAGTGTTAGGGCAGTTAGGTTAGCCTCCTTTAGGTCTGGGGTACCCCCCTTTAGGTCTAGGGTACCCCCCTAACCCCCCCTAATAAAGGTTAACCCCTTGATCACCCCCCGTCGCCAGTGTCGCTAAGCGATCGATTTTCTGATCGCTGTATTAGACACAGGTGACGCTAGTTAGGGAGGTAAGTATATAGGTTCGCTGTCAGCGTTTTATAGCAACAGGGACCCCCATATACTACCTAATAAAGGTTTTAACCCCCTGATTGCCCCCTAGTTAACCCTTTCACTAGTGATCACCGTATAACTGTTACGGGTGACGCTGGTTAGTTAGTTAGTTTATTATAGTTTTCAGGGCACCCGCCGTTTATTACCTTATAAAGGTTTAACCCCCTAATCGCCCGGCGGTGATACAAGTTAAGTTTTTAGGGTCAGATAAGGTCTGCGTTGCCCCAGGCAGCGTCAGGTTAGCGCCAGTACCGCTAACACCCACGCACGCATCATACACCTCACTTAGTGCTATAGTATATGAACGGATCGATATACGATCAGATCTATATTTAGTGTCCCCAACAGTTTAGGGTTCCCAATAACGCAGTGTTAGCGGGATCAGCCCAGATACCTGCTAGCACCTGCATTTTGCCCCTCAGCCCAGCCTTGCCCAGCCCACCCAAGTGCAGTATCGATCAATCACTGTCATTTACAAAACACTAAACACACATAACTGCAGCGATCTCAGAGTCAGGCCTGATCCCTGCGATCGCTAACAGTTTTTTGGTAGCGTTTTGATACAGTTGCTGACAGTCAGGAGCTTTTTTGCCTGTGACTCTCACTAGTGTACCCCTAAATTTAGAGCCCAAAATGGCAAATCGAAGGTACATTAGTGAAGAGGCCTACACGTTTCTGAGCATGACAGATAGTGAAGAGGAAGTCACTCATCTGTCAGATTCAGGCTCAGAATACGATCCTGTAGACGACAGCGGCTCCATGACAGATATCTTCTTCTTCTGTCCTTGAAGTGCAAGAACCGCAGGTCCCTCATTTGGAGCAGAGAAGTACTAGTGCCGCTATTCCTTCTGGTGAACTGGCAAGCACCAGCGGCCTAGTACACCCTGGTCGTACATCCAGCACTGCAGTATCACGTGGTGACGTGGCGAGTCCCATAAGTGCAGTTCAAGCTGGCGAGGTGGCAAGCACAAGTAGTGTCCCGCTGCCACCAAGAAGACGAACACAGGCCCCTCGTGCCCATAGTGCCCTTCCTGCTGCATTCGCCAATCCGAATTGGGAACCCACCACTTCTGCAGCGCCCGTACTTCCCCCATTCACTGGCCAACCCGGCATTCAGGTGGAAACAGTTGATTTTACGTCACTGGATTTTTATTTGCTGTTTTTCACCGAAGATCTCTATAGATTTATTGTGGACCAAAGCAGTTTGTACGCTGGTCAACACATCGCCACTATTCCCCAGTCCTCCCTTGCCAGAGATTGGAAACTAATTACGGTTTCCGAATTTAAGATCTTTCAGGGCCTTTCCCTCAACATGGGCATAAATAAAAAGAGTGAGTTGCGGTCATATTGGTCCACTGACCCAATTCACCATATGCCCGTGTTCTCTGCCTCCATGACCAGGGCACGATACGAGCAGATCTTGCGGTTCATGCACTTCAATGACAATGAACTCTGTCGTCCTCGTAGAGACCCTGAATACGATCGGCTCTACAAAATTCGGCCCCTCGTAAACCACTTCAACCAATGTTTTGCAGACTTGTTTACTCCCCATCAAGTTGTCTGCGTTGATGAGTCCCTGATTAAGTTTTCTGTCCGCTTGTCATTCAAACAGTACCTTCCCAGCAAGCATGCCAGATACGGGGTCAAGATATATAAGCTCTGTGACAGGGCCACAGGCTATACGTGTAGTTTTATGGTTTATGAGGGAAAAGATAGTTCCGTAGAGCCGACAAACTGCCCTGACTACATAGGAAGCGCTGGCAAGATAGTGTGGGACTTGGTGTCACCCTTATTCGGAAAGGGGTATCACTTGTACGTGGACAATTATTACACGAGCGTGCCACTTTTTTAGTCACCTTTTTGATCATCAGATTGGAGCATGTGGCACCGTGCGACTTAATCGCTGGGGCTTTCCCCAGCGGCTTGTAGATTCCCGTCTTAGGCTGGGGAGAGAGCCTGCTTGCAGTGTAATAAATTTACTCGCTATGAAGAGGAGGGATAATAAGAATGTTTTCGTTCTTACCTCCCTTCATGCAGACACGACAGTCCAAATTACTACGGCAACTGGTGTTGTGGAGAAACCCCTCTGTGTCCACGAATATAACCAAAATATGGGAGGGGTGGACCTCAACGACCAGTTGTTGGCGCCGTACCTAGTTGCACGTAAGGCCAGACGCTGGTACAAAAAAGTGTCTGTTTATTTATTTCAATTGGCTTTGCTGAACGCTTATGTGCTATACAGAGCTTCAGGACGGACTGGATCCTTACTTAAATTCCAGGAAGAGATCGTCAGAGCCCTTCTGTTTCCAGACGATGCTCCACCTCACCATCCCCAACCAAATGCAATAAGCCGGCTGCATGAGAGGCATTTTCTTTATGTCCTCCCGAGTACCCCTACCCAACGAGCCCCCCAAAAAAGATGTCGCGTCTGCAGCAAGCGCGGATTTAGGCGTGACACCCGGTATTGTTGTCCCTCCTGTCCTGACAATCCTGGTCTTTGCATTGGTGAATGATTTTGAACGCTACCATACACTAGTTGAGTATTAGCATAGGGTACAGCACTGCCCAGACTAGGACACACTTTCACAGGGTCTCCCAAGATGCCATCGCATTTTGAGAGACCCAAACCTGGTGCCAGTTACAAAAGTTAAAGTTACAAAACAAAGTGTTAAAAAAAAAAAAAAAAACACAAAAAAAATATAAAATAATAAAAACCAAAAATAGTTGTCGTTTTATTGTTCTCTCTCTCTATTCTCTCTCTATTGTTCTGCTCTTTTTTACTGTATTCTATTCTGCAATGTTTTATTGTTGTTATGTTTTTATCATGTTTGGTAACCATTTTTTTGTTTTCAGGTACGCCATTCAGCTGCAGAGCGGATTTATTTATCTTGACAGCAACAGCGTTTGCTCCCACGATACATAAAGCCGTGACTCCAGCGCTGTCGGAGGTGATTTCACCACCACAGTTACATACTTCAGCATATATGCCGAAGCGTGAGGGCAGCAGTGGGTGGAGGAGCGATTTGCTCCTGCCTTTTGCGGGAGGATGCCCCCATGCTTCGGCATATATATATTTTAGGCACAGGTTGCGTTTAAATGTTTTATTTTTTACTATGTTTTTTTTGTATTTGCTTTGCAGGTATGGTAAGTCTTACTGTTATACTGTAATGTTACTTCGTTTTATTGTTAACCATCATTTGCTTAGCAGGTACGCCTTTCAGTTGCAGCGCGGATTTATTTATCTTGACAGCAACAGCGTTTGCTCCCACGATATATAAAGCCGTGACTCCAGCGCTGTCGGAGGTTATTTCACCACCATAGTTACATACTTCAGCATATATGCCGAAGCGTGGGGGCAGCAGTGGGTGGAGGAGCGATTTGCTCCTACCTTTTGCGGGAGGATGCCCCCATGCTTCGGCATATATAAACGGTGCATGTATGCCCATCATTAGAAGTGGGTTGATGAAGGGAGGTATTCTAATGGTGGGCATACCCACGGATCAATATCTTTTTTCATGCAGCCCATAGGCTGCATGAAAAAAAAGTTTACAATATATGCCCAACAAGGACCAGCAACGTACTGGTATGTTGCTGGACTTTGAGTGGTTATACCAGAATCATTCCTGCAGTTTTAGGTATCATCTTGGTATCATTCTTTTCAGACAGCGGTCGGCTTTCATGTAAAAGCAATCCTAGCAGCTAATTAGCCTCTATGCTTTCAGGGCAAAGGAGAGATCTAGGTTCTAATAGACCCCAATTTTTTCAAAAAAAAATAACCTGTCACTACCTATTGCTATCATAGGGGATATTTACATTCCCTGAGATAACAATAAAAATTATTAAAAAAATTAAAAAATGAAAGGAACAATTTAAAAATAAGATAAAAAAGCAAAAAATAATAATAAAAAAAAAAAAAGCACCCCTGTCCCCCCCTGCTCTCGCGCTCAGGCGAACGCAAGCGTCGGTCTGGCGTCAAATGTAAACAGCAATTGCACCATGCATGTGAGGTATCACCGCGAAGGTCAGATCGAGGGCAGTAATTTTAGCAGTAGACCTCCGATGTAAATCTAAAGTGGTAACCTGTAAAGGCTTTTAAAGGCTTTTAAAAATGTATTTAGTTTGTCGCCACTGCACGTTTGTGCGCAATTTTAAAGCATGTCATGTTTGGTATCCATGTACTCGGCCTAAGATCATCTTTTTTATTTCATCAAACATTTGGGCAATATAGTGTGTTTTAGTGCATTAAAATTTAAAAAAGGGTGTTTTTTCCCAAAAAAATGCATTTGAAAAATCGCTGCGCAAATACTGTGTGAAAAAAAAAATGAAACACCCACTATTTTAATCTGTAGGGCATTTGCTTTAAAAAAATATATAATGTTTGGGAGTTCAAAGTAATTTTCTTGCAAAAAAAAAATAATTTTCTGATGTAAACAAAAAGTGTCAGAAGGGGGTTTGTCTTCAAGTGGTTAGAAGAGTGGGTGATGTGTGACATAAGCTTCTAAATGTTGTGCATAAAATGCCAGGACAGTTCAACCCCCCCCCCCAAATGACCCCATTTTGGAAAGTAGACACCCCAAGCTATTTGCTGAGAGGCATGTCGAGTCCATGGTATATTTTATATTGTGACACAAGTTGCGGGAAAAAGACAAATTTTTTTTTTTTTTTTGCACAAAGTTGTCACTAAATGATATATTGCTCAAACATGCCATGGGAATATGTGAAATTACACCACAAAATACATTCTGTTGCTTCTCCTGAGTACGGGGATACCACATGTGTGAGACTTTTTGGGAGCCTAGCCGCGTACGGGACCCCGAAAACCAAGCACCGCCTTCAGGCTTTCTAAGGGCGTAAATTTTTGATTACACTCTTCACTGCCTATCACAGTTTCGGAGGCCATGGAATGCCCAGGTGGCACAAACCCCCCCCCCCCAAATTACCCTATTTTGGAAAGTAGACACCCCAAGCTATTTGCTGAGAGGTATAGTGAGTATTTTGCAGACCTCACTTTTTTTCACAAAGTTTTGAAAATTGAAAAAAGAAAAAAAAATAGTTTTCTTGTCTTTCTTCATTTTCAAAAACAAATGAGGGCTGCATAATACTCACCATGCCTCTCAGCAAATAGCTTGGGGTGTCTACTTTCCAAAATGGGGTCATTTGGGGGGGGTTTGTGCTATCTTGGCATTTTATGGCCTTCGAAACTGTGATAGGAAGTGAGGAGTGAATCAAAAAGTTACTCCCTTAGAAATCCTGAAGGCAGTGATTGTTTTTTGGGGCCCCATATGAATGTGGTATCCCTGTACTCAGGAGAAGCAGCAGAATGTATTTTGGGGTGTAATTCCACATATGCCCATGGCATGTTTGAGCAATATATCATTTAGTGACAACTTTGTGCAAAAAAAAAATTAAAAAAATTGGTCACTTTCCCGCAACTTGTGTCAAAATATAATTGTTATAGGTAGTGAGGAGTGAAATCAAAACTTTACGCCCTTAGAAATCCTGAAGGCGGTGCTTGGTTTTCGGGGCCCCGTACGCGGCTAGGCTCCCAAAAAGTCCCACACATGTGGTATCCCCGTACTCAGGAGAATCAGCAGAATGTATTTTAGGGTGCAATTCCACATATGCCCATGGCCTGTGTGAGCAATATATCATTTAGTGACGACTTTGTGCAAAAAAAAAAAGTTTGTAATTTTCCCGCAATTTGTGTCAAAATATGAAGTATTCCATGGACTCAACATGCCTCTCAGCAAATAGCTTGGGGTGTCTACTTTCCAAAATGTGGTCATTTGGGGGGGTTTGTGCCATCTTGGCATTTTATGGCCTTCAAAACTGTGATAGGTAGTGAAGAGTGAAATCAAAAATGTATGCCCTTAGAAATCCTGAAGGCGGTGCTTGGTTTTCAGGGCCCCGTACGCGGCTAGGCTCCCAAAAAGTCCAACACATGTGGTATCCCCATACTCAGGAGAAGCAGCAAAATGTATTTTGGGGTGTAATTCCACATATGCCCATGGCATGTTTGAGCAATATATCATTTAGTGACAACTTTGTGCAAAAAAAAGAAAAAAGTTTGTAATTTTCCCGCAACTTGTGTCAAAATATAAAATTTCCATGGACTCAACATGCCTCTCAGCAAATAGTTTGGGGTGTCTACTTTCCAAAAAGGGGTCATTTGGGGGGGGGGTTGTGTTGTGCCATCTGGGCATTTTATGGCCTTCAAAACTGTGATAGGTAGTGAGGAGTGAAATTAAAAATTTACGCCCTTAGGAATCCTGAAGGCGGTGCTTGGTTTTCGGGGCCCCGTACGTGGCTAGGCTCCCACACATGTGGTATCCCCCACATGTGGTATCCCCCTACTCAGGAGAAGCAGCTAAATGTATTTTGGGGTGCAATTCCACATATGCCCATGGCCTGTGTGAGCAAATCTATCATTTAGTGAGAACTTTTTGTAAATTTTTTTTTTTTTTTGTCATTATTCAATCACTTGGGACAAAAAAATGAATATTCGATGGGCTCAACATGCATCTCAGCAATTTCCTTGGGGTGTCTACTTTCCAAAATGGGGTCATTTGGGGGGGGGGGGTTTGTACTGCCCTGCCATTTTAGCACCTCAAGAATTGACATAGGCAGTCATAAATTAAAGGCTGTGTAAATTCCAGAAAATGTACCCTAGTTTGTGGGCGCCATAACTTTTGCGCAAACCAATAAATATGCACTTATTGACATTTTTTTTACCAAAGACATGTGGTCGAATACATTTTGGCCTAAATGTATGACTAAAATTGAGTTTATTGGATTTTTTTTATAACAGAAAGTAGAAAATATCATTTTTTTTCAAAATTTTCGGTCTTTTTCCGTTTATAGCGCAAAAAATAAAAACGGCAGAGGTGATCAAATACCATCAAAAGAAATCTCTATTTGTGGGAAGAAAAGGACGCAAATTTCGTTTGGGTACAGCATTGCATGACCGCGCAATTAGCAGTTAAAGCGACGCAGTGCCAAATTGTAAAAAGTGCTCTGGTCAGGAAGGGGGTAAATCCTTCCAGGCTGAAGTGGTTAATTGATGGCGCTATATAAGTACCTGCATTAAATAAACAAAGCTAATAAGGGGACTGGAGGATCTCACAAGCAATGACTACAAACATTAAACCTATTCTCACTGGAGAAGAGACGCTCAAGAAGAGATATGATAGCGATATACAAATATCTAAATGGTGATTTTAGCACAGAGAAAAAATATTCAGTCTCAGGGAGGGTAAGAAGACACGGGCCACTCAATGAATTTGAAGGAGAAGCGGTTTAACCTTAAATTGCATATCAGGTTTTTCACTGTTAAAGCGGTCAGGATGTGGAACTCACTTCCACAATCGGTGGTGTCAGTGGGAAGTATTGATAGTTTCAAAAAAACTCTTAGATGAGCATCTTAGAAAATACAATATACAGGGATATGGGAAATGATTTGATTTTTTTTTGCCATGAACACACACACACAGGTTGAACTGGATGGACTAGTGTCTTTATTCAACCTTAACTCTTGGGTAGACTTATCCCATAAAGCAGAACTCCAGGCAATTTTTTTTTTCATGTCCTTGTTGCTGATGTCCTACTTTCACCAACTTTGCCATCTATGTTCTTCTGAGCTCTGTAGTTTCTCTGTAATAGGCTGCTGAATTTGCTGAAAAAAAAAACTTCATTGCCTGCTGACATCCTGTTTGTAAGACCGCTGGCTTCTATCCCTCTCCTAAGCTCAGCTAGCGGTCTGACACGCCCTGTTGTAGTCCTTTGAAAGCGAACAGGGAGGAAGCAGCGATGTAGTGGCTGGTCTGTGCCACCCATGGAGGAGGTGTCCTCCTTCTCCTCTCTCCTCCTCCTCCCTGCCAGCAATCCACCCCTCCACTGTCCCCGCCGCACTGCATCCCCGCCGTGGCCCGCTATCGCTATCTCCGTGCAGAGTGGGGATTATTATTAGAAATCACTTGTATGACACAGCAGGGATCTCCCGCTGTGTCAGGTATTGTATATGAGAACACCACTCGCTGATGTCTGCCTCCCTCTGGTATTGGCACAGTGCGCTGTCAATCATAATAACGGGAGGAGGGCCATCAGCGATCGTGTTCTCATATAACAATACCTGACACAGCGGGAGATCCCCGCTGTGTTATACAACTGATTTCTAATAATAATCCCCGCTCTGCACTGGTGGTCCCTGACAAGCTGCACTGGTGGGACAGACATGCTGCACTGCATGGTCTCTGGCATTTGGCACTGGTGATCCCTGGCATTTGGCACTGGTGGTCCCTGGCATTCGGCTCTGGTGGTCCCTAACATTTGCCTGTGGTGGTCCCTGACATTTGGCACCAGAGGACACTGACACTTTGCACTGGTTTGCATTTATATTAAAATGCTTTGTATTTATAAGGCTGTAACCTATCATACCGTGTGTTATATATGGCTTTCCTTACTGCAGAATGAGGGGTGTGATTTATGTTGAAGTGGGCAAGTTCACATTTACATGTACAAGCCTAGTGTACCTTCCAAATTCATTCCCATCCCAAAGATTCATGGGAAATGTAGGCTGATTACAGTTAGAGAGAGAGAAGTAGATATGATGCAATCCCTGTTCTAAGAGATCCTCCCTGCCAAAAAAGATGATGCATTTTTTGAATCACAGAGCTGACTTCCTGAAAATTAAATCAGACATATCTCCTAAACGGTAAGAAATTTCACAAATGTGATAACTGTTTAGTGTTGTGTGTGTGTGTGTGTGTGTGTGTGTGGGGGGGAGGGGGGGGTACTAATGGGGGATTTTTTTTAAATCCCGGAGTTCTGCTTTAAACCTGCTTCTTCCTGGACCTCTCACAGAGACATATTTTCAAAAGAATATCCTGCTTTGGAATGTAAATAGTTACTGGAATTCCTCTATCTGCCTCCAGGGCCATAGACTGCACAGCAAAGTCACGTAAGACCTCAATTTATTTTTAAATGTGGCTACATGCACTGTTTACAGCTGCTGATAGGTTTAATAGATATTTCACAGAAAACATAATAAGCAAATTGTTTGAGCTATAGTTTCCCTTAGGGACCCCTAGACATAGAACAGTATTGGGCATGGGCAATGTTCCCTTCAGATGGCTGGTCATTCGCTAATGGAACTAACTGGCGATCAAACAGGTTTTTCTGCTACCTTTACCCTGACTTAGCTGACCTTAAAAATTTGTGGACAAATGCCTAGATTTCCCTGAGGCTGGTTGGATTGCAATTACCTAGGAGCCTAGGAGCAGATGTAAAGGGGCAGCTGTCTAAGCTGAGTACAAAGGAGGGGGCAGCAAGAACAGATTGTTGTGGGAAGGCAATAAGACAGCATAGTGTAGTTGAGAGGAAGAAGAGAAGGAACAACTGCCTTCTTTCCACCTATAGTAGAGGAAGAAGAGAAGGAACAACTGCCTTCTTTCCACCTATAGTAGAGGAAGAAGAGAAGGAAAAACTGCCTTCTTTCCACCTCTATCCTTTCAGTGAAGAGGTTTTCAGCTTATTTAGAAGTCCCCAAATATTGGTGGGTCTCCAGCTACATGTGTTTATTACCAAGAAGGATACATGGCAGATAATCAGTCGTAGCATCCTATACCTCAGTGTGTCTCCACATTAGGCATGGAGATCAAGTTTGGTCTATTGTCCTTTCTGCCCTCCACCTATACCTCCCCATACACAAACAGATCTTTAAAGTATCTGCAAGTAGGAGTAGACAGCATGGTGGCTGAGCTGTGGATATAGTGGCTTTGCATTCTCACATTCAGACCTTGATGAAACCAACACTTGTAGTCAATAACAAATGCTATGCTATTATATAACTATCTGATCTAAGTTTAGGCCTGTGATCACAGCACCTACCATCACATGACATTTTAGATTCACAAAATAATTTGAATCTGGAGATTTCTCTGGTGTCAAACCTTGTGATCAGTCTGCCTGTAAGGGGGATCAGTAGCTGTATAGTGCTTACTGCCAAAAATCTGCAGGTCCCACTTTCATTGTGGTTTACATGAAGATTCATGTGGTTTACATACAGATTCAAAACCTTCCCAACTAGAATAGAAAAATTAGTTTCTATTGTGGTACATAATTTCTTCCACTTTTTGTTCTGTATGACACCCATCAAATAAAGAAGTCTCAGGGGTACACAAACAATTAAATGTTTCTTGCATGGGCCTAGGTCCCCCTCTAGGTTGTGGGTGGTGCTTGGTGTAGACCCCACGGAGTCGGGCTGTTTCCATCCTGAGCACTCACGCTCTCATCATCTGTTTGTATCTACTCTATAGGTTGCTGCTATGGTATCAACCATTTTGTTTTGAATTACCTTCAATATATTTGGCCTATTGGCCCACCTTTTCTCCACTTTCTCATTGGCACTTACAGTTTTTGTACTATTGTCTTGTACTGTATGAAAATTACTTGAACCTTTAATAAACATTTTTGTAAAAGAGAAGTGAACAGATGTTCCAACTCTTTCACAATTTGTGAAAAGGTAAGTAAGGCAGCATCCACAGAGGGTCCTTGGTAAGGCAGGATCCACAGTGGGTCATTGGTAAGGCAGCATTCACAGAGGGTCGTCGATAAGGCAGCATCAACAGAGGGTCGTCAATAAGGTAGCATCCATAAGGGTCATCAAAAGGGCAGCATCCACAGAGGGTCCTTGGTAAGGCAGGATCCACAGGGGGTCATTGGTAAGGCAGCATTCACAGAGAGTCGTCGATAAGGCAGCGTCAACAGAGGGTCGTCATTAAGGTAGCATCCATAAGGGTCGTCAAAAGGGCAGCATCCACAGAGGGTCCTTGGTAAGGCAGGATCCACAGAGGGTCCTTGGTAAGGCAGGATCCACAGAGGGTCATTGGTAAGGCAGCATCCACAGAGAGAGTCGTAAATAAGGCAGCATCCACAGAGAGAGACGTAAATAAGACAGCATCCACAGAGAGTCGTAAATAAGGCGGCATCCACAGAGGGTTGTCAATAAGGTGGCATCCACAGAGGGTCGTCAATAAGGCGGCATACACAGAGGGTCGTCAATAAGGTAGCATCTACAGAGGGTCATTGGAAGGGCAGCATCCACAGAGGGTCGTCAATAAGGCAGCATCCACAGAGGGTCGTCACTAAGGCAGCATCCACAGAGGGTCGTCCATAAGGCAGCATCCACAGAGGGTCAATAAGGTAGCATCCACAGAGGGTCGTCAATAAGGTAGCATCCACAGAGGGTCGTCAATAAGGTAGCATCCACAGAGGGTCGTCAATAAGGAAGCATCCACAGAGGGTCGTCAACTATTATTATACAGGATTTATATAGTGCCAACAGTTTGCCCAGCGCTTTACAACATGAGGGCAGACAGTACAGTTACAATACAATTCAATAGTGGAGGAATCAGAGCACCCTGCTTCTTAGAGCTTACAATATAGAAGGGAGGGTCAAGTGAAACAAAAAGGTAATAACTGTGGGGGATGAACTGATGTAGAAAATGAAAAATACAGTTGTTAGGTGTGGGTAGGATAGATTTCTCTGGAGAGGCTCTGAAAAAGTCCCGGAGGGGAGCATGGGAGGAGGTGACGAGGGAGCTAGAGAGAAGGAGGTCTTGGGAGGAACGAAGAGAACGATTAGGTTGGTATTTTGGGACTAGTCTAGTGATGTAGCTGGGGACTATATTGTGGATGGCTTTATAAGTTGTTGTTAGTATTTTGAATTTAATTTGTTGGGTGAGTGGAAGCCAGTGGAGGGATTGGCAGAGAGGTGTAGCAGACACAGAGCGGTTGGTAAGGTGGATGAGTCTGGCAGCAGCATTGATGATGGACTGAAGGGGGGATAGACTATGTAGAGGTAAGCCAATGAGAAGAGAAAAAATACAACAAGAGGGAAATGGGTCCTATCAAAGTGTATCCACAAATAAGTACTTGATTATTTCAATGCTTAAAGTGGTAGTAAACCCTTTGCAACCACTTTTTGCTACAGGTAAGCCTATAATAAGGCTTTCCTGTAGCTACCACGGATATCCCCTGTATTTGCATGTACCGACGTCATCGGCACATGAGCACTGAAGCAACGGCACGTACGTGCCGTTGCTTCAGTGAGTGTGCCGTTACCGGCAGGCCCCAAGCGCATGTGCGGGAGTAACATCATCGCGGCTCCGGCCAATCACAGTGTCGGAGCTCGCGATACCCGGAAGTAACTCCGGGAGCGATGTTGCCAGCCAGAGCGGTGTACAAGGGCCGCTGCAGGGACTTCGATTTAGGCCCCTTTCACACTGGGGCGGTTTGCAGGCGTTATTGCGCTAAAAATAACGCCTGCAAACCGACCTAAAACCGCCTCTACCGTTTCTTTAGTGTGAAAGCCTGAGGGCTTTCACACTGAAGCGGTGCGCTGGCAGGAGAAAAAGAAAACTCCTGCAAACCGCATCTTTGGAGCGGTGAAGGAGCGGTGTATTCCCCACTCCTAAACCGCTCCTGCCCATTGAAATCAATGGGGCAGCGCGGCTATACCGCAGCTATAGCGGCGCTATGCGAGCGAGTGTTAACCCTTTTTCTGCCGCCAGCGGGGGTTAAAACCGCACCGCTAGCGGCCGAATACCGCCGCAAAAACGACAGTAGAGCAGCAGTAAAAATAGCGCTGTTTTACCGCCGACGCCCCCACCGCCCCAGTGTGAAAGGGGCCTTAAGGTAAATAATTCATAATGAGCTAGTATGCTATACATACTAGCTCATTATGTGTTTGTCTTGCAGGTTTTTTTTTTGGATCGTGGGTTTACAACCACTTTAAGCCACTCAACACAATGGGGTGTTGTCCCCGTAACCAAACAATCTAAGCATACAAAAAGGAAATCCAGGTAAGATTACCCAGGTAAAAAGCGGCTACTAGGGCAACAATGGGTAATGATATAGGCTGATAAAAAAATTAAAAAATGTTATTAAATTCAAGGTAGAGAGCTAAAAACATGCAAATGTCAAAAAAAAAAAAAAAAAAGCAATTTCATGACATCTTCACCGGTACAGACTTAATAATTACCACATAACAAAGGAGGGGGTGTGTGAAAAACAAACAATGGACAAAAAGACACACAAAAACATACAAAAAACAGTGAACCAACAGAGTCCGGACGCCAAGCACCATATACCTAGAAATTGCCAGCGGAAAAGCCTCTGCATGAGAGTGCAAGAAAAAAAATCCAATTGGGTGTAGACAATCTGTATGTGTATGGCCCCAGGGATTGGAGTGTACTTGATGATTGTCCAATGCTAAAATAATGCAGGTGGATGACTGCGGAGTGAGTTGTAGAGAAGAGGTCAAAGTTTCTGAGCTAGTATTATGACATTTGTATCCACATAAATCAATATGGTTATCGCTAAAATCGATTGGGGGATTGTTGGAAGTTGATACAGTCGATTGATAACCTAGGATGTTGGACTCCTATCATCACATGGATGATCACTGGGTTCAGAGTAAGTTCACTGCTGGTGATTGTAAATGCCGTAGATCACTGCTTGGGAATATGTAGCCTTCTGACAGAGTAAGTAAATCCTGAGTATGCAAAATCTTTTTGTATTCCTATATTCACTGGCACGGTAAGCACAGCAAAGCATTGGCCAGTCAAGCGGCTTTTCATCCATCAGGGCGACATTGCCCCCTTGTCATTTTTTTTTATTATAATGTGTTTAGCCTCTTTAAGCGCCCTGAGGCCCTGTTATTCCTCTTGTGACAAATTGTCGGGGCCTTTCTGGGTCCACACTATGCTGCTCAAGTCAGATTGCACCATTTCCAGGAACATATTTAGCCATCGATTCTTGCTAAGAGGGGACATCTTTTTTAGATCTTATTTTGAGGTCAGCAGATCTCCTAGCTCCAAGCTCCCTCATCTTTGTCACTTAGTGATGTTTCTTGTCTAGACCTTCATTGGGATCTTTAGCCCCTTCTAGCAGATCTACTTCTCCCTCTTCTTATGGTCAGATCTAAAAACCTGATCTTTTTCAAAGTCTAATAAATGCCTTCTGAACTTCCACTGTTTTGTTGTTTTTAAATTATGTTGAACCCTTTCAATTTCCGTTTTAAGTAACTCGTTCCGTAGTAACTCGTTCGTTAGTAAAGTCTTCCAGTTCCTTTAAAGAGTCTAAACCCCTTTGCGCTTTCCTCTATTTGATCTCTTAATTCAGCTAATTGAATCCTTTCCTCCTCCACTATTAAACTTATAACTGCAATTCCATGGTTGATACAGAGTTCCTTCCATTTTGGAAGAAACCTTTCATTATGAAGATGTTCTGCAGGTACTATTTTATCGCGAAGTCCACAAAGGACTATGTGATAGATGTAGGTTTCCAAGAAGGAGACATCCCATTTCCGGTTCAGGTGTTTTGTTAGTAATGTTCTTTAAATCCACTTTTAATTTCTTCATCCTGACTTAACAGTTGGGATGAGTCCTTCTAGGAAGCTGCTCTCATCTCTTGATCAATCTCTTCGCCCAAAGTAAATGCCATAATTATTATTGCTTTGTCCAGGCAAAGCCAGAGAACCAAAAAGAGTATTTGATTATATCAATCCTTAAGCCACTCACCACAATGGGGTGTTGTCACTGTGATCAAACAGTCTAAGCATACAAAAAGGAAACCCAGGTAAGATAACCCAGGTTAAAAGTGACTACTAGGGCAATAATGGGTAATGATAAAGGCTAATAAAAAATTCAAAAATTTATTAATCTCAAGGTAGAGAGCTAAAAACATACACAATGTCAAAAAAAAACCATACACAATGTTTTAGGAGAGCAGTTTCTCTGGAGTATTGAGGGCAAAATCCAAACTGAAGGGGATCAAGAGGGCAAGGTAGTCGCTCAGTCAATTGTAGACCAGACGTTCAAGGAGTTTGGATAAAAAGGGGAGCAAGGAGATGGGGCGTAGGTTGTTAAGACTGGTTGGGTCGAGTGAAGGCTTTTTAAGTATGGGGCTGACTAGTGTACGTTTTAGAGAGTTGGGGAAGATGCCAGAAGAGAGGGAGAGGTTGAAGACGTGGGTTAGAGAGTGTAGAATAGAGTCAGAGGGTGAACGTAGCATTTGGGAGGGAACTGGATCCAGAGGGCAGGTGGTTGGATGGACGTTAGCAAGTCGTTTAGCAACCTCATCTATAGTGGTGGGGTTGACTGAGGGAAGTAATGATTGTATCTGTGGGCATGAAGTGTAAAGCGTGGAGGGTATCTGAACAGCAGAGATCTTCTCACAAATTGTTTAAATCCTCTTTTAGAAGTGATTGGCGATCTCCTGGGCAGTGAATGAGTTAGTGGGTGGAGGGCGAAGTAGAGAGTTGAAGGTAGAGAAGAGTTGACGGGGACGGGATGATAAGTTGTTAAGGAGAGTGATAAAATAGGTCTGCTTGGCAGTGCGAAGGAAAATACAGGAACTGTATTTTTGGAGGGCACATTTATATTGGTTGAAATCTTTCTAAGACTTAAGCCTGGTACACACGATTGGATTGTTGGCCAACAAAGTGTCAGACTTTTGTCTGAAGGGCGTGTGCCAGAAACTTGTCAACAGACCTTTGTCCGCCGAAAATTTACTAGCCTGCCATCCAACATTTGTTGGCGGAAAGTTGGACAACAATTCTCTGAAGGAGTGTACTAACGGTCGGATTTTAGGCAAACAGTCTGTCATTACACAATTCCCTGCCGAAAATCCGATTGTAGTTACAAGGCTTTAGTCTTTCACCACAGGCGCTCAAGAGCACGGCTATGTTTTTTCAGACTTCTATTGTCATCTGTTTGCCAAGGCTGAAGGGGTGGGGGCCTGATTCTGTGTGTAGTGAGGGGGGCCAGTGTGTCCAGTGAGGCAGCAACCACAGAGGGTCGTCAATAAGGCAGCATCCACAGAGGGTCATTGGTATAGCAAACATCCACAGAGGTCATCAATAAGGCAAACATCCACAGAGGGATTTCCCCCAAGATACTTCCAGTGTGCAAAGGCTGAGTTATGAATCTCCTAGCTGGAAGGCCTTTGTATTATGTGATTCATGCAAGGTGATGTGTCACAACTCATTGAGCAGATTAGTCAGCAGAAAATTGCAGCATATTGGTTAGAATACATGCTTCAAATATACCTTCAGCACATCATGTTTTTATCTTGTTATGTTGTTGCGCTTACTCACTAAGACAGTGGAAAGAGCACTGTGCTAAAAGTAGTACACTCACCAATCAGATTTTAGTGTACTGAAGTCCATTCAGAAAAATTGGCTGATAAAAGATTGCTATACTTGCTGTTGTCCCCATTCACATTTGTGTGATTAATAACGCACAGGTGTTAGGCTTCATTCACACCATCAGCATAGGGCTGCTTTGTCCAACGCAAGGACAAGGCACTGAGTCTTATGTACTATGGCTTCATTTCACAACTTCACCAATTTGCTACGTTGGTGCATGCGAAAAAATAAATAAAAATGAAGATTTCATTATTAAAAGCATACATTTTTCATAATTCAGTGAAGTAGATGAAAATCCTAACTAAAAGACATGCAATTTATTACCTGCCCTGGCATCCTTTTAACTGGGCTTTTTATGCCCGGGGGGGGGGGGGACTGGGAAGGTCAGCCTGGTCACATGATTGGAAGCCTGTAAAGCCTGGAAGCGTTAAAGCCAACCCTCTTTGCCGCATTGTATGTGGGTGGCAAGAGGTTAAGGCATTGTGTATCACTAACAGTACAGGGACAGGGTTGTCCAGCTCCCAGGGCAAGGATCCAGAACTGTGCCCCTCTCCGCAACTGTTAATATGTGTCGTAGAATGTGTGTACCACCCTGCATTCATTCTTTGGCAACTTGTTTCACTGCGCCCAGGGCAGCCTCCCCTCGAGCCCAGGGCAGCTTCCCCTCTAGCCCAAGACAGCTTCCCCTCGAGCCCAGGGCAGCTTCCCCTCGAACCCAGGGCAGCTTCCCCTCGAACCCAGGGCAGCTTCCCCTTGAACCCAGGGCAGCTTCCCCTCGAACCCAGGGCAGCTTCCCCTTGAACCCAGGGCAGCTTCCCCTCGAACCCAGGGCAGCTTCCCCTCTAGCCCAAGACAGCTTCCTTTGACACTATTTTGGGACAATTGTCATTTATACAGCGATCAGTGCTATAAAAATGCACTATGAGCTATGGCACTAGAATTATTGTTCTCACTCCTACATTTGCAGCAATATCTCGCATGTGTGGTGCAATCACCATTAGCATATGTGTGGTGCACCTATGTCCTAAGTTCTGCTTTAAATGTTTTGAACAAACCCTATGTATGGTGTTTAACAAGAATAATAGAAAATATATTTTCTTACAGCGTGTGTCAAGGCTAAAAAAAAAAAAAAAAAAGAAAAAAAAAGTATTTGCAGCAAATATATACAATACATGTACATTTCTTTGTGTTTAAAGAGGAACTGCAGTCGGCTCACATAATCTGTAATAAAAAAAATCGTAAAACGTATTGACCCGTATATAAGACGTGGGTGAGAAATGCACAGCTACTGTAAGTGGAAAAGAGGGTCAACAATGGCCATTTGCAGCCTCACTGTGCCCATTTGCATGCCTCACTGTGCCCATTTGCAGCCATAGGTCCCCCGAACTTCAAACTCGGTAGTTAAGGGTTCCTAGATGCCCCCTAGCTGCAGCCAAAATTTGGGGTCTCTGAACCCAAAGTGTCCCGAAATGACATTGCTGCACTTAGTGCTAGGAACCCCAAATTTGGTGTGCATACCCAGTGGAACTATCACCATAAAATGTCCCTACATAGGCAGACCGCCGTTCTGTCTGCCTCTGGAACATTTGGTGGGTACCGGCGGACCTGCCGATTGGCTCCTGCTGTGTCCACGCGTTTCTTCGGGTCAGGTTTTTTTTTGGGAGGGTGGCAAACAACCATCCCCCTCCCATTGGTCGGTCAGTGGCACACCCCCTCCCTTCTCCCCTGCACCTACCCCATCTAGGTAGCGGGCGGGTTGCGGGTTCCTATGGCTGGGTTGTGGGCTCCTGTGTCCTCTCCTCCTCGGTGGACAGCGGCGGGTTGCGGCTCCTGTATCTTCTTTTCCTTGGCTTTGGCGGCTTCCGCCGTGCGGCTCCTCCCTCCTCCTAGGCGTACAACAGGATCACCTGTGCTTTCAGCCAATCAGGTGACAGGTCTCAAGACCCTGGTTGACTGGGAGGAGGATTAGAGGTCGACCAATATATCGGCCGATATTTGGTGTTTTTTACTTAATCGGCATCGGCCGATTGTGCTGATAAAAAAGGCCGATATAACTCAACGGGACTTGCAAATGACTTCTGAAGTCAATACAAGTTGCCTGTATTCTTCTGTGAAGCACTTCTCCCCTCTCTGGGCAGCCTGCCAAATCTGATAAAAAGAACCTGAAGGATACAATGTTTACACTTCTGAATGAACTGAACTCTGTGTGTAGAAGCTCTCAGTTTAACCATTTAAAGACTAAATCTTTTCTGACATTTGTTGCTTACAAGTAAAAATCCTGTATTTTCTGCTAGAAATTCACTTAGAACCCCCAAACATTATATATTTTTTTTTTAGCAGAGACCCTAGGGAATAAAATAGCGGTTGTTGCAATATTTTATGTCACATGGTATTTGCGCAGCGGTCTTTCAAACGCAATTTAAAAAAAAAAAATTACACTAATAAATTAAAAAAAAAACTAAGCAGTAAAGTTAGCCCATTTTTTTTCGTCCAAAAGTTTTGATTACCTGTTTTTGTGTATTTATTTTTAAGATATAGGTTTTTTTTATATATATATTTTTAATCTAAATTATACATACAAGTGAACTGATTGGAGGTTTGTTTAATAAATGTTTAAATATAAAAAATTTTCTGTATCACTTTAGGTTGCTTTCACACTGCAGCGGGCATGCGTTGACGGTAAAACGCTGCTAGTTTTAGCGGCGCTTTACCGTCATTTTAGCGGCGCTATTCGGCTGCTAGCGGGGAGCTTATAACCCAGCTAGCAGCCGAGGAAGGTGTTAAATGCGCCCCTGAAGCACCACTGCCGAAACGCTTTGCAGGCGCTTTGGCAGCGGTGCGCATTCATTTCAATGGGCAGGAGTGGTGGAGGAGTGGTATACACCGCTCCAAAGATGCTGCTTGCAGGACTTTTTTTAACATCCTGCCAGCACATCGCCTCAGTGTGAAAGCACTCGGGCTTTCACACTGAGATTGCAGGGGAGCCGTTTTACAGGCACTTTACAGGCGCTATTTTTAGCCCAAAAGCGCCTGAAAAACGCCCCAGTGTGAAAGGGGTCTAACTGTTAAATTTGATGAGATGAAGGAAAAAAAAAAAAAAGAAAAAAAAAAATCGGCCTAATATATCGGCCCAAAAAAATTGGCATCACATATTGGCCATCGGCCACCGAGATTTCTAAATATCGGCATCGGCCAGAGAAAAACCCATATCGGTCGACCTCTAAGGAGGATCAGTGTGGCGAATATTCACCTCTGGCCTCTGGCTCTAATCAAGTGCTTCAAAAAAAAAAAACCACACCCCCGCCATTGGAACCCATGCGTCCGGCGTCCTGTATGTAGATCAGAGGTCCGGACGCATGGATGGGGGGGCAGCGCCCCTGCGCCCCTAATGGATGGGCCGCTGCTGACGTACAGGTACGTGATTTTGCACTAAAGGGCTGCCCTGCCGCAGTATATATGCGTGGGGTGGTCCAGAAGCGGTTAAAAATCACATTACAATCGCACTGTCTTTTAGCACTGAACTCCAGGAAAATTCGCATGAGAATCGCACTAATTTGCATCACATAAGTGTGAACCCAGACTAAAAGAAGAAAAAAAGTTTTGGTTATTCATAAACTTGATAAACTATATATATAAATAAATAAAATATCTAAAAATAGCAGAATCTAACAATACAACATAAATAGTGGTGAATGCACACTTTGACCCTCCTGGTTTGGAATGCCAGTGAAGTGTCAAGGCTGGCAGATCATCTTTCCCAGGCGGAGGGTGTCAGTGGTCACAATGGTGATGTGTACAGGCTGGCTCTCTCCCCAGTCCTCTTGCACAGTTTCTTCTCTGTCCTGCCTGCTGGGGGAGTGACTTTTGTCAGTACAGACTCTCTCCTGGAGCTGCTGTGATCATTGCATACAGACTGCTGACAGACACACAATGCCTCCTGCTCTGTGCTGGGAGTCTGCTCTCACCATACACATCCTGATACTGCTGCCTTTGTTAGGACAGGTACAGTCCCTGACAAGGACCTTCTACATTGGCATTAGGGAGGAGGAGTGGGATTTTGCCCCCTCTGGGAAGAATCTCATCACCGGACAGGACATATCCCAGGACAAGTAAGTGCCATTTGTGAAAGCCATCTGTCACCGTGGGGGGTAGGGGGGCATCACTGGTATTGGATTAGATCTATGTACACAGCAAACAAAGGTTTGAGCGCTTTGTGATGGTATGAGCGCTATGTGATGTATGAGCGCTATGTGATGGCATGACCGCTATGTGATGTATGACCGCTATGTGATGTATGACCGCTATGTGATGTATGAGCGCTATGTGATGGTATGTGCGCTATGTGATGGTATGTGCGCTATGTGATGGCATGACCGCTATGTGATGGAATGACTGCTATGTGATGTCATGAGCGCTATGTGATGTATGAGCGCTATGTGATGGTATGAGCGCTTTGTGATGGTATGAGCGCTATGTGATGTATGAGCGCTATGTGATGTATGAGCGCTATGTGATGTATGAGCGCTATGTGATGGTATGTGCGCTATGTGATGTATGAGCGCTATGTGATGTATGAGCGCTATGTGATGTATGAGCGCTATGTGATGGTATGTGCTCTATGTGATGTATGAGCGCTATGTGATGTATGAGCGCTATGTGATGTATGAGCGCTATGTGATGTATGAGCGCTATGTGATGGTATGAGCGCTATGTGATGGTATGTGCGCTATGTGATGGTATGTGCGCTATGTGATGGTATGTGCGCTATGTGATGGCATGACCGCTATGTGATGGAATGACTGCTATGTGATGTCATGAGCGCTATGTGATGTATGAGCGCTATGTGATGGTATGTGCGCTATGTGATGGTATGTGCGCTATGTGATGGAATGACTGCTATGTGATGGCATGAGCGCTATGTGATGGTATGAGCGCTATGTGATGGTATGAGCGCTATGTGATGGTATGAGCGCTATGTGATGGTATGTGCGCTATGTGATGGCATGAGTGCTATGTGATGGCATGAGCCCTCTGTGATGGCATGAGCCCTATGTGATGGCATGAGCGCAATGTGATGGCATGAGCCCTATGTGATCGCATGAGTGCTATGTGATTGCATGAGCGCTATGTGATGTATGAGTGCTATGTGATGGTATGAGCGCTATGTGATGTATGAGCGCTATGTGATGGCATGACCGCTATGTGATGGCATGACCGCTATGTGATGGCATGACCGCTATGTGATGGCATGACCGCTATGTGATGGCATGACCGCTATGTGATGTATGAGCGCTATGTGATGGCATGACTCCTATGTGATGTATGAGCGCTATGTGATGTATGAGCACTATGTGATGGCATGAGTGCTATGTGATGGCATGAGCGCTAGGTGATGGCATGACCGCTATGTGATGGCATGACCGCTATGTGATGTATGAGCGCTATGTGATGGCATGAGCGCTATGTGATGGTATGACCGCTATGTGATGGCATGAGCGCTATGTGATTGTATGAGTGCTATGTGATGGCATGAGCGCTATGTGATGGTATGAGCGCTATGTGATGGTATGTGCGCTATGTGATGGCATGACAGCTATGTGATGGCATGACCGCTATGTGATGACATGACCGCTATGTGATGGCATGAGCGCTATGTGATGTATGAGCGCTATGTGATTGCATGAGCGTTATGTGATGGTATGAGTGCTATGTGCGCTATGTGATGGCATATTTTTGGAGATGTCTTTGAGTCCAAAAGACTAACCTTCTGGAAAATTAGGAAAAACTATTCAATGAAATAATCAGCTCTGGTAATAAATTATACAGTTTTTTAATTATTTCCGCTGTGTTGTGCAGACTTTTAGGCTACTTTCACACTGAGGAGCTTTACAGGCGATAAAGCGCTAAGCTGTAAAGCGCTCCTCCTGTCACTCCAGTGTGAGACCCCGAGGGCTTCCACACTGGGGCGCTGCGCTGGCAGGATGCTCAAAAAAGTCCTGCAAGCAGCATCTTTGAGGCGCTTTAGGAGTGGGGTATACACGGCTCCTAAAGAGCCTCTGCCCATTGTAGCTGCTGACTTTTAAATCTTTGCAGAGTAAAGAACCGCTTTAAGGGCCAGTTTACACCACATGCAGTCCAGTGTGGTTTTTTTTTCTGCATCAAAAACGCATGGAAAGTAGGTAATATGGTTTCAAAACAGCATAGTTCACACCCGTGCAGTCAGTTCCCGGGCTTTTCATTTCCAGAAAAAAAAATGTAGAACATGTTGCATTTTTCCTGCACTGGAATGCAGTAAAACACATCAAAACGCACTGGAATGCACTAAAACACCTCAAAAACACACCGGGCCCTAGTATAGATAGTATAGAGGGGAAAAAAACAGGAAAATTTTTTTTTAAAAAAGCATCTGGAATGCATCTGAAAATGCATCAAAAACACACCGGAACGCATCAAAAACACGTTAAAACATACATGCAGAAACGCATCTGGAACAGATCTGGAGTGCGTTTTTGTGGTGTGAACCGGCCCTTAACCACTTGACCACCGGGCACTTAAACCCCCTTCCTAACCAGACCAATTTTCAGCTTTCGGTGCTCTCACATTTTGAATGACAATTACTCAGTCATACAACACTGTACCTATATAAAATTTTTGTCCTTTTTTTCACACAAATAGAGCTTTCTTTTGGTGGTATTTAATCACCATTGGGTTTTTTATTTTTTGCACTATAAAAGAAAAAAGACTGAACATTTGGTAAAAAAATGAATTTTTCTTTGTTTCTGTTATAAAATTTAGCAAATTAGTAATTTTTCTTTGTAAATTTTGGCCAAAATTTATACTGCTACATATCTTTTGTAAAAATAAGTACAAATTAGTGTATATTATTTGGTCTTTGTGAATGTTAGACCCCTTTCACACTGGGGCGGTTTGCAGGCGGTATTGCGCTAAAAATACCGCCTGCAAACCGCCCCTAAACAGCCTCCGCTGTTTGTTCAGTGTGAAAGCCCGAGGGCTTTCACTCTGAAGCGGTGCGATGGCAGGACGGTGAAAAAAGTCCTGCAAACCGCTTCTTTGGAGCGGTGAAGGAGCGATGTATTCACCGCTCCTAAACCGCTCCTGCCCATTGAAATCAATGGGACAGCGCGGCTATACCGCGGCAATACCGCGGCTATAGCCGCGCTGTACGAGGGATTTTAACCCTTTTTCGGCCGCCAGCGGGGGTTAAAACCGCACCGCTAGCGGCCGAATACAGCTGCAAGAACGACGGTACAGCAGCGCTAAAAATAGCGCTGTTGTACCGCCGACGCCCCCCACCGCCCCAGTGTGAAAGGGGCCTTAGAGAGTCCAAAAGCTATGGTGCCAATATCTGAAAATTGATCACACCTGAAGTACTGACGGCCCATCTCATTTCTTGAGACCCAACATGCCAGAAAAGTACAAATACCCCCCAAATGACCCCTTTTTGGAAAGAAGACATTCCAAGGTATTTGAAAAGATGCATGGTGAGTTTTTTTGAAATTGTCATCTTTTCCCACAATTCTTCAAGATTTTTTTTTCTTTTTTTTTTTCACAAAATTGTCATATTAGAAGGTCATTTCTCACACACCGCATATGCATAACACAAATTACACCCCAAAACACATTCTGCTATTACTCCCGAGTATGGCGATACCACATGTGTGAGACTTTTACACAGCGTGGCCACATACAGAGGCCCAACATGCAGGGGAGCACCTTCAGGCGTTCTGGAGCTCCCAGGCCAATTCTGACATTTCTCTCCTACATATAAAAATAATAATTTATTTGCTAGAAAATTACATAGAACCCCAAAACATTATATATATATTTTTTTTAGCAAAGACCCTAGAAAATACAATGGTGGTTGTTGCAACTTTTTATCTCGCACGGTATTTGCGCAGCAATTTTTCGAACGCGTTTTTTGGGGAAAAAAACAGTTTTGTGCTTTAAAAAAAAAAAAACAGTAAAGTTAGCCCAATGTTTTTGCATAATGTGAAAGATAATGTTACGCCGAGTAAATAGATACCTAACATGTCACCCTTCAAAATGGCACACGCTGGTGGAATGGTGCCAAACTTTGCTACTTAAAAATCTCCATAGGTGACACTTTAAAATTTTTTTACTGGTTACATGTTTTGAGTTACAGAGGAGGTCTAGGGCCAAAACGTTCGCAGTGATACCTCACAGGTGTGGTTTGAACACCGTTTTCATATGTGGGCGGGACTTACATATGTGTTCGCTTCTGCATGCGAGCACACGGACAGGGGCGCTTTCAAATTTTTTTTTTTTTTTTTATTGTTCATTTTACTTTATTTATTTTAGTTTGACACTTTTTCCCCCCCAAAAAATTTTTGATCACTTTTATTTCTATTACAAGGAATGTAAACATCCTTGTAATAGGAATATGGCATGACAGGTCCTCTTTACAGTGAGATATGGGGTCAATAAGACCCCACATCTCCCCTCTAGGCTGGGAAGCCTGAAATAAAAAAAAAAAAAAAAAAAAAAAAGATCCTGGCTTCGATCGTAGCGGTGAGTCGGTAGAAGCACCGGAGGGTGGCGGGAAGGGGGGGGGTCCCCTCTCGTCTCCCCTAAGAACGATCAAGCAGTGGAACAGCCGCTATGATCATTCTTATGGTGTAGGAAATCGCCGGCTGAAAAAGCTGATATCTGAATGATGCCTGTAGCTGCAGGCATCATTCAGATATCCCCGCTCAAAGTCAAGGACGTCATATGACGGCGGGAACTGGTTAAAAATTGCGGGGTATTGCAGAGTAGTGCAGGGTATATTGCAGAGTATTGCCGGGTTTATTGCAGGGTATTGCCGGGTATATTGCAGGGTATTGCCGGGTATATTGCAGGGTATTGCCGGGTATAGTGCAGGGTATGTTGCCGGGTATAGTGCAGGGTATGTTGCCGGGTATAGTGCAGGGTATGTTGCCGGGTATAGTGCAGGGTATAGTGCAGGGTATGTTGCCGGGTATAGTGCAGGGTATGTTGCCGGGTATAGTGCAGGGTATGTTGCCGGGTATAGTGCAGGGTATGTTGCCGGGTATAGTGCAGGGCATGTTGCAGAGTATTTCAGGGCATGTTGCAGAGTATTTCAGGGCATGTTGCAGAGTAGTGCAGGGCATATTGCAGGGGTGGCTGAGCATGGAGGGATGGATGTGACTGCAATTGTCACTGAGCACCGCTGTGGGCACTACACATGCAGCCCACAGCGGTGCTGCCATCCGATCCCTCCCCCCTCCCCTTGCACTGTACCGATCAGTACAGAGAGGGGAGGGAGGAACCGGCGTCATGACATGACGCCGGTTTGTTGATCAGTGGCCGTTTACCATGATCCGTGATGCGGACCCGGCGGTCACGGAAGTTCTCGGGTGCACGCCCCAGGGGGCGCGCGAGAGCAGGATTCTGGGATGACGTCCATGGACGTCCACCCAGAACTAGCCGACCGCGCTGCTGCCGTCTTTCGGCAATGGCCTGGTCGGCAAGTGGTTAAGCTGAAACTGGAGTTCCAGCCTCTATTTAAAAAAATGAAAAAAGTCAGCAGCCACAAATACTGCAGCTGCTGACTTTTAATATAAGGACACTTACCTGTCCAGGGAACCCGCGATGTTGGCACCCCAAGCCGACCCGTCCCCCAGCTCCGGGTGTAGGCATCCTTACTAAGGGAAACAGGAAGTGAAGCCTTGCAGCTTCACAGCCAGTTTCCTACTGAGCTTGTGCGAGTCGCACTGCGCTTTCTGAATGGTCCCGCTGTCTTCTGGGACCTGTGTGTGTCTCCCAGAAGGCAGCGGGGGGAGAAGGAGGGGCTGCAAATGACGTAGGTCGCCGCGGCGCCCTTACATGGAAGTGGGAGCAGGTACCTGTTTTTGACCGGTATCCGCTCCCCCCTCCTCCCCTGAAAGGGGGCAAATGTGGCACCAGAGGGGGGAGATAGCAGATAAGCAGAGCTTCCACTTGCCCATGTGCCCATGTGCCATCTACTTCTCTTTTCCCTTCCCTGGTCCCCAATCTCTTTCCATTACCATGCTAATGACATGTCTGAAGAAAAAAAAAAAAAAAGAAAGGAGGTCACTGGATCTCTGTGCAATGTAGGCTGATGGAAGGAGCCAGCAGAGTGCTGTACCTTGCTTCCTAAAGATATCACAGCACCCCAAGTACTCCTCTCAAGAACCCTGAGGCTAGCAATGGGCTGACTCTTGGGAGGAGTTATGCAAATATCAAAATGCCTTGATGGGTGGATGTCAGTCTGGGGAAGTGGACATTTACATACAACCACATTAGGTAACGCCCACCTGTGATGCTGCACCCCTATGATTGAAGGAACTGAAATCCAATGAACAGAAGGGGTGGGCCACAGACAAGTCCTCCAGCCAGGAAATGAGGTAGGCTCTAAATTGCTGCAGCTTCTAATGTACACTGTGAGAAGCTCACAGTGTGCAGTGAAATCAGAGTAAGTACAACTGTTCAAGACTGAAGGGAAGGCTGGAGTTCAGCTTTAGGCTCCATTCACACTAGCGCGTTTTTTGATGCATTTTGCAGAAATGCATGGGAATATTTTAATATGGGTTCCTATGGAACATGTTCACATCAGTGCGTTTTTGTACCCCTGCATTTTTGGAAAGGGTCAGGGACTTTTTTTCATGCAAAATGCAGCGTTTTGCATGTAATAGAATTCAATGGACCAGCATCAAAAACGCAAGTGCAGCGTTTTTACAGCGTTTTTGATGCGTTTTGCATTTTTGGCGTTTTTTTTTTTTTTAGACTGTCTAAAAAAAACTGTAAAAAAAAAAAAAAAGCAAAACGCTGTAAAAACGCTGCTCAAAAACGTGGCAAGCATCACAAAAAAACTCCAAAAACGCTCAAAAGCAACATGCATAGATGTGAATCGAGCCTTAAAGTTTGTATTCCTCTATGATCTCCTCTCCTAGACAGAACAATACATTTGAATGACGACAATCAGCACTTACACAACACATTATCAAATCTGAAATATGAGATTTAGTTTCAACTTTATACATTGAATCTAATGGACAGAATGTTGTAATGCAAACGGATATGTCAGCTGACCTTCAGACATCTGTTTTATATTAGAACTCAAAGTTCTATATGTGACTCTTTGGTGGATATTGTAATTGGATATTGATAAAAAGTCCCCCCTCCGTTATAGGACTGATCCCATCTCTGATCCTGAGGTTCTGTATCACCTCTAACATTTTCCACCGATCGGTGGTCATAAATCAATCAGATTTGCTCCGAAACATAACATGCCTTTGCTGATCTCCTTCCCTTGTGTGAAAGAAGAAGACCTGTCATGAAAACCATATGGAAAGGAATGGGTGGAGTACAGACACATCTGTAGGCTGGAGCAAGCATTGAAGGAAAGGTAATGAGGAATCGGGCTTAGCTCTGAGACCGGATTCACACCTAGGCATTTTTAGTGCTTTTTGCATTTTGCAGTTCTTCACTACAGCCCATTTAACATGATTTCCTATGGAACACGTTCTGTAGTGCAAATCTGCAAAATGCAAAAAGCACTAAAAATGCATAGGTGTGAATCCAGCCTGAAGTCTTGCAGTGCCGGGGTCCTGGGCTCCAATTACGGCACACCATGGGAATACAGCGTGTGCATTCATATATACTCCCAGGTACTCCAGTGCAAAATACGTGAACATGGTGGAGTTGATTGTTGTGAAGCAGTTTCCGGTTACGATTTGGCATCTATGGGCAATACGGTTGCCACCTCATCCCTATAAACCCCAACACATACTAATTACACAGATTCCGTGGCCGATTAAGGTGGTAATTAAAACGACTTGGTGCCTAATCTGCAATAAATTAGCAGAAGCTGTGTAATTAATATGCGTTTGGGTTTAAGGCCGGATTTACACTGGTGCGACACGACAGCCGTCCTTTGCCCTGTGACTTGAAGCCAACATACGTCTGACTTTCAATGCCAATACCAGGCACTGTGTTTGGTATGAATCTTGAGGGGGAACTCCACGCCAACTTTTAAATAAAAAAACTGGCATGGGTTCCCCCTCCAGGAGCATACCAGGCCCTTGGGTCTGGTATGGATTTTAAGGGGAACCCATACGCTGAAAAAACGCCGTGGGGGTCCCCCCAAAATCCATACCAGACCCAAGGGCCTGGTATGCTCCTGAAGGGGGAACCCATGCCAGTTTTTTATTTAAAATTTGGCGTGGAGTTCCCCCTCAAGATCATCAGAGCACAAGTCAGAGGCCAAAGTCGGATCATGCAAGACGGCGATCCGACTTTGATCCGATAGTCAAAGGGCTGAAGTAGGATCAAAGTCGGACCAAAGTAGTGCAGGGAGCATTTTCAAAGTCGAACCGACTTGTGTCGGACCAGTTAAGACGGCTCCCATAGGGAAACATTGATTTTCACACTTCATGCGAAATGAGCTCCCAATGTCGGAGCGTTTGTCGCACCAGTGTAAACACGGCCTAAAGGGATGAGGTGGCAACCCTAATGGGCAGCCAGCCAAGAAAATTGCACAGGGTGTCTTTGGATTGCAGCAATGCAAGATAGCAGTCTTCCTCTGTTTAGTTGGAGAATTAAACCAGCAGTGCCATCTGAAAAGCAATCCACAGTGAATCATTTTCACAGGGCATTTACCAGGCAGTGAGGGGGCATTATGTTGCCTCTTCACCGCATGTTTTGACCCCTAAATGCCAACACCACCATGCTGGCCCCGTTCACTTCAATGGATTGCACAATTGCGCGGTCATGCTACACTGTACCCATATGACATTTTTACTATTTTTTTTCACACAAATGGAGCTTTCTTTTGGTGGTATTTAATCACTGCTCGGTTTTTGCTAAACAAACAAAAAAAGACTGAAAATTTTGGAAAAAAAAACAGTTTTCATAGTTTTGTTATAAAAGTTTCCAAACAGGTAATTTTTCTCCTTCATTGATGGGCACTGATGACTCTGCACTGATGGGCACTACTGATAGGTGGCACTGATTGGCAGCACTGATAGGCAACACTGATAGGTGGCACTGATTAGCAGTACTAATGGGCACTGGTAGGTGGCACTGGTTAGCAGCACTGGTGGTCCCTGTGTGGGACCGATGTCCCTCTTACAGAAGCCAGTTATCGGCTTTATTCTTTTCTCCTTGCACTGTTAGCGTGAGAAAAAAAAAAAAAAAGCGTTGACCATCTTTTGTTTACATCATGTGATCAACTGTCATTGGCTGACAGCTGATCATGTGATACAGGGCCATTAACGGCCCTTTACTCTGATCTGTGATTAGCCGAGTCCCAAGAACTCAGCGATCACAGAGCACGCCGCCTGCATCCGTGTTCGCCCTCCCGGCATATTAAGCCTGTGCTGTGGCCGTCTTTTGGCTACAGCGCGGGCGCCAAGTGATTATTGCATTCTCTGCATTAAGATAAGAACCTTCTGTATGCACACCCTCCCCCCCCAATACTTACCTGAGCCCCATCTCGATCCAGCGATCGATGGCTGGCTGAGACTCTCCCTCCTTATTGGCTAAGACAGGTGCTGTCAATCAAGGCCAGTGAGCCAATGAGAATTGAGAGGGGGCGGGGCCACGGCTCAGTGTCTGAGTGGACACGCAGAGTAGCGGTTCGGCTCGGGTGCCCCTATAGCAAGCTGCTTGCTGTGGGGGCACTTGGCAGGAGGGAGGGGCCAGCGGGGGACCAGAGAAGAGAAGGATCTGGGCTGCTCTGTGCAAAGACCTATGCACAGAGCAGGTAAGTATAACGTTTGTTATTTTTAAACACAAAAAAATAAAAAACAAGAGTATAATATCACTGTAAGGGGAGCAGTTAGGGCATAATAAAAAACACAGCTGAACTGCGTTTTT
Source organism: Lithobates clamitans (assembly GCA_037952925.1). Taxonomy (NCBI): domain Eukaryota; kingdom Metazoa; phylum Chordata; class Amphibia; order Anura; family Ranidae; genus Lithobates; species Lithobates clamitans. The sequence goes on along the minus strand of JBBGZY010001655.1, from coordinate 1,959,769 downwards.
ACCACTCCACTCCCCACTGCAACTAAACCCTAAGCAGGCCATAGATGGATCAAATCTTGGCAGGTTCAGCAGGGATTGGCCAAGATTCAATCCATTTATGGGCAGGCTGGTTGTACTGAAGTTGATTCATCAGCCAACTTCAGTACAACCAGCCTGTCAGATTTTTGTGATCACTGCCGGTGACTATAGCCGCTAGCAGTAATCATCATTTTGTTCTACTGTCCCTGCTGGCAGAACACAATTGCACTTCAGGAGGGAATCAAGCAGTTTTCTTTCCTGCAACCCGTGGTTACAGGAAAGAAAATGGCATCATCTATGGCCTGCCTTCCTGTCCTTGCCTCATACAGGTTTCTGAAACTGGGATATGGTATAGTGATGCCACACAAACACACAGGAGAGTGGAGTGAGTGTATGGAAGGCAATGGCTGAGCTCGGTTCACACCTATGCATGTTTGCTTTTGATCCGTTTCTGCAGTGCTTTCTGCGGTGCATTTTTCAATTTTGCATGCGCGTTTTTGGCGCATTTCTTGCACATTTTTAAAAACGTTTTGCATTTTTTTTATGCTTTTTCTTTTTCTTTTGGGCCAATTTATTGGGTGGATTAAAAAAACACAAATCACGGAAAAAATACGCTACATGCTTTTCTGCAGCTTCTTCTCAGCCTGGGTCCACACTAGTGCGTTTCTTCTGCAAAAAGCAATAATAAAAAAAAACACACACATAGGTGTGAACTGAGCCTTAACCACTTCAGCCCCGGAAGATTTGGCTGCTTAATGACAAGAGCATTTTTTGCGATACGGCACTGCGTCGCTTTAACTGACGATTGCGCGGTCGTGCGACGTTGTACCCAAACAAAATTGACGTCCTTTTTTTCCTACAAATAGAGCTTTCTTTTGGTGGTATTTGATCACCTCTGCAGTTTTATTTTTTGTGCTATAAACAAAAAAAAGGCGACAATTTTGAAAAAAACACAATATTTTGTACTTTTTGCTATAATAAATATCCCCAATTTTTTTTTTTTTAAAAAAGCTAATTTTTTCCTCAGTTTAGGCCGATCTGTATTCTTCTACATATTTTTGGTAAAAAAAAATCGGAATAAGTGTATATTGATTGGTTTGCACAAAAGCTATAGCATCTACAAAATAGGGGATAGATTTATGGCATTTTTATTATTATAATATTTTTTTTACTAGAAATGGCGGTGATCTGCGATTTTTTTTTTGTTTTGTTTCGTGACTGCGACATTATGGCGGACACTTTTGACACATTTTTGGGATGATTGACAATTATACAGCGATCAGTGCTATAAAATGGATTGATTACTGTATAAATTTCACTGGCAGGGAAGGTGTTAACACTAGGGGGCGATCAAGGGGTTAACTGTGTTCCCTATGTGTGTGTTCTAACTGTGGGGGGAGGGGACTGACTAGAGGAAATGACAAATTGTGGTTCCTAGCTATTAGGAACTCATGATCTGCCTCTCCTCACGGAACAGGGATTTGTGTGTTTACACACACACACACGTCCCTGTTCTGCCTCTCGTGCCCGCGATCGCTCGTGGCCGGCGGTCATCACGACCATCGGCCACGAGCATCGGCACCCGCGCAGTGCAGCGGGCGCACCTGCTATCCCACTTAAAGGAGCCAACGTGTAGGTACGACGGATCGCACCGACCTGCCGCAGTATAATGACGGCGGCTGGTCGGCAAGCGGTTTATGGTTACTTAAAAAAAAGCAGCTCCCTCTTAAAGTGGTTGTAAACCATATTACACCACTTTTACCTACAGGTAAGCCCATAATAAGACTTACCTGTAGGTACCTTGAAGATCTCCTAAGCTTGCACAGTTTAGGGGATATTCAGTATATGCGCTGCTGCCAACGTTATCGGCTCATGGGCACTGAAGAAACGGGCCGCTGGTGCTGTTTTTACAGGAGTCATGCCATGACCTGTGGCTCGAGAGTGACATCATCACGGCTCCAGCCAATCACAGCGCCGGAGCCGCAAACCCAGAAGTAACTCCGGTGGAAGATATCCGCACTGTACTCGAAGGGCCGACGCCGATCCAAGGCATCGTTCTAAGGTACGTATTTCATAATGAGCTAGTATGCACTTTAAGACCACTAGGGGGGCGCGCAGAGCTGATGCACGTGCCCGGCGGCCGCATTGTCTGCAGGGCACCCGCGATCGCTCCTGAGAGAGACACAATGGAGATCTGTCAATGTAAACAGACAGATCTCCGTTCTGTCAGGAGAGAGGAGACAGATCTCCTGTTCATACTAAGTATGAACAGTGATCGGTCTCCTCCTCCAGGCAGTCCCATCCCCCCCCCCCACAGTTAGAAACACTCCCTAGGACACACTTAACCCCTTGATCGCTTCCTAGTGTTTACCCCTTCCCTGCCATTGTCATTTATACAGTAAAAAGTGCATTTTTATAGCACTGATTGCTGTATAAATGTCAGTGGTCCCTAAAAAGTGTCAAAAGTTTCCGATCTGTCCGCCGCAATGTCACAGTCCCGCTAGAAATCGCTGGTCACTGCCATTACCAGTAATAATAAAAAAAATGCCATAAATCTATCCCCTATTTTGTAGACCCTATAACTTTTGCCCAAACCAATCTATATACGCTTATTGCGATTTTTTTTTTTTTTTTTTTTTTTTCTACCGAAAATATGTAGAATACATATTGGTTTAAACTGAATTTATTTGTTTTTGGGGTTTTTTTACATTTATATAGCAAAAAGTAAGAAATATAGTTTTTTTTTTTTTTTTTTTTCACAATTGTCGGTGTTTTTTTGTTTTATAGTGCAAAATAAAAGAAAAACCGCAGAGGTGGTCAAATACCCCCCAAAAATCTATTTGAAAAAAAAGGACATGCATTTTGTTTGGGTGCAACGTCGCACGACTGTGCAATTGTCAGTTAAAGCGACTCAGTGCCGTGTCGCAAAAAATGGCCTGGTCAGGATGGGGGGTAAATCCTTCCGGTGCTGAAGTGGTTAAAAGACCTTTTTTCCTTTTATTTTCATCTGCTGATCTGACCATTAAAGCGGAACTTCAGTCATTTTTTCCTCTTTCCATCTATTAAATCTTCTGCCCTTGTTGTTTTAACTTTGGATAGTAAAATGTTTTTTTTTCTGCCAGTAAATACCTTATACAGCCCACTTCCTGTTTCATGTCTGGTAAAAAGCCTAGGCTTATGACATCATGTACAGCTCTCTCTCTCTCTCACCCTTTGCCAGATAGGGAGGGGGGATGAGTCATAAGAGCGCCAATGAGGGCTGCAGAGCTGGAGGTGAGTCTCTTTGTAAATCCAGGAAGTGAACAGGCAGCTGCTTCAGCTGCCCACAGTTAAAATGGTTGCAGCCAGACTCAGTGGAGGGAGATTTTTGCAGCATATTTGACAAGTACAGAATCACAGTATATATAAAATAATATGCAAAGTGGTTGGAGGGAAGCTTCAGAATGGCAAAGATGTTTTTATTACAAAATTATGTGATCAGACTGCATTTCCTTTTTAAGACTGCTGTTTTTCACCTTTTAATTAACATTCCAAGCTGTCCAGCAAAAGTAGCATTTAGAGGATTGAGAGTGACAAATCATTTACCACTAACAGGGGTACTTACAATGGCCAGATTTTATTATTTATGTAAAACCTTTATCTCAAAATGGAAAAATGTTTCTGTAACTGCTTATAAAGTGTTATAAAGTCTGGAGTTCCGTTTCTATTTGTTAGTCAAGCCCATCTAAATCTGCTAGTATAAAATATAAACAGTGCAGCGCTAAACTGTACAATAAGTTAAAAAATTATACAAAAAAAAGTAATAATGGTGGTTAATCCCTAAAATAAAAAAAATACAGAAATAAAGTCCCCTAACTCCAGAAACTGAATGGTTAACCACTTCAATTTAACCCTTCCTGCCCAGGACAATTTTCAGATTTCAGCACTGAGACAATTGTGCGGTCATGCAACACTGTACCCAAACTAAATTTTATTATTTTCTTCACACAAATAGAGGTTTCTTTTGGTGGTATTTGATCACCTCTGGGGTTTTTATTTTTTGCTAAACCATCTAAAAAAGACAAAAATTTTGGGAAAAAAAAAAGTTTTTCTTCGTTTCTGTTATAAAATTTTGTTTTCTCCTTCACTGATGGGCACTGATGATACTGCACTGATGGCCACTGATGAGGAAGCACTAATACCCTGTTTCCCCCAAAATAAGACCTAGCGTGATTGTCAGTGATGGCTGCAATATTAGCCCTACCCCCCAAATAAGCACTACCTTGTTTCCCCGAAAATAAGCCCTACCCTAATAATAAGACCTACAAGGACTTTAACTAGGGCTTATCTGGGGGGTAGGGCTTATATTGCAGCCATCACCGACAATCACGCTAGGTCTTATTTTCGGGGAAACAGGGTATGTAGAATTGATGGGCACTGATGGGCAGCACTGATATACAGCACTAATAGACACTGATAGGTGGCACTGATGGGCACTAACAGATGGCACTGATAGGCAGCACTGATTATGAGGTACTGACAGTCATTACTGATTGGCACTGATTGGCATCTGTTTAGGGCACTGACAGGCGTTACTGATGGGCACTAATTGGCACTTTGGACACTGACTGGCATTTTTATGGGCACTGACTGGCATCTGATGGGCACTGATTTGCAGCTGTGGTGGGCACCTCTGATGGGGGCTGCGCTGATAATCAATGTGCTGATTATCAGCACAGACCCCCCCCCTCCTCTGACAGGAGAGCCGCCGATCGGCTCTCCCTGTCAGCGCGAACCGAGGACTTCCTCATTTACCGGCACTTCCTGGTTATACGCTGTGATCAGCTGTGATTGGTCACAGCTGATTATGTGGTAAAGAACCTACGTCGTAGGCTCTTTAGCACGATCGGAGTTGCGGTGTGTCAGAGTAACACACCACAGCACCGATCGCCGCACAGCGCGCCCCCGCAGGCGCCTGATTGTGGCTTGAACATCATCTTGCTGGACATCATATGACATCCAATCAGTATAGCGCAACCACCGCCTGGCCGTCATTCTGCTATAGGCTGGGCGGGAAGTGGTTAAGTAGAAGACTGACAGTCCCACAACCAGTGATTAATTGGAGGAAAAACCAAAGTGTCACCAGAGAGAGCTCCCATTGCGCTTACCAGAACTCGTATGACCCCTTAATTAAAAGTGGTCAGATCACACTCAAACACAAGGGAAATACCTTCCAAGCTGCAGAGAACTCCTATTCTCCTCCTCCAGGCAACCGAATGCTATGGTGGGCTTGGTATCCGCTGTCACTAAACCCAGGTGTCCAGGATTGTTAGCAATTGATATGCCATAAAAAGAGAACACTCCACATAATGTATTATCGTTGATAAAATGATTTAATTAAAAGAGTAATACAAACATGGATAAAAACGATTTAGGCATGAAAACGCTGGAAATAGTACTTCCTCCAGTAACCAAAATGGCTGACGGTGATTCACGCATGCATGGTTGCATGTGTACTTGGCTCCCTCCTACGCGTTTTGTCACATATGATGTCATCAGGGGCATATCTAGTACACTAATATCCCTCCAGACTGATGATGTTGCTGTCCAATTGTGGATTCATTACTCCTCCATCCAGAGTGGAGACACTCTAAAGCCGGCCATAAATGGATCCAAATTTGGCTGGTTTAGCAGGGACTTGCCGAATTTCGATCCATGTATGGCAACTGTGGTTGAACAGAAGTCAATATACTCTACCGATCGACTTCTGTTCAACTCCCCTGTCGGTATATTCTCACTTGATCTGCGCCGCAGGCAGGAAGGATTTCTGCATGCACATCAAATGTGTGGATAGGGAAATTGGGTCAGTTTTTTTTCATTTAATTTGCTGATTGAATTAAAAAAAATGACCTACAGTATCTCACAAAAGTGAGTACACCCCTCACATTTTTGTAAATATTTTATTCTATCTTTTTATGTGACAACACTGAAGAAATGACACTTTGCTACAATGTAAAGTAGTGAGTGTACAGCTTGTATAACAGTGTAAATTTGCTGTCCCCTCAAAATAACTCAACACACAGCCATTAATGTCTAAACTGCTGGCAACAAAAGTGAGTACAACCCTAAGTGAAAATGTCCAAATTGGGCTCAGTTAGCCATTTTCCCTCCCCGGTGTCATGTGAGTCGTTAGTGTTACAAGGTCTCAGGTGTGAATGGGGAGCAGGTGTGTTAAATTTGGTGTTATAGCTCTCACTCTCTCATACTGGTCACTGGAAGTTCAACATGGCACCTCATGGCAAAGAACTCTCTGAGGATCTGAAAAAAAGAATTGTTGCTCTACATAAAGATGGCCTAGGCTATAAGAAGATTGCCAAGACCCTGAAACTGAGCTGTAGCACGGTGGCCAAGACCATACAGCGGTTTAACAGGACAGGTTCCACTCAGAACAGGCCTCACCATGGTCGACCAGTACGCACCATGGTCGACCAGTACGCACGTACTCAGCGTCATATCCAGAGGTTGTCTTTGGGAAATAGACGTATGAGTGCTGCCAGCATTGATGCAGAGGTTGAATGGGTGGGGGTCAGCCTGTGATGGCTCAGACCATACGCTGCATCAAATTGGTCTGCATGGCTGTCGTCCCAGAAGGAAGCCTCTTCTAAAGATGATGCACAAGAAAACCTGCAAACAGTTTGCTGAAGACAAGCAGACTAAGGACATGGATTACTGGAATCATGTCCTGTGGTCTGATGAGACCAAGATAAACTTATTTAGTTCAGATGGTGTCAAGCGTGTGTGGCGGCAACCAGGTGAGGAGTACAAAGACAAGTGTGTCTTGCCTACAGTCAAGCATGGTGGTGGAAGTGTCATGGTCTGGAGCTGCATGAGTGCTGCCGGCACTGGGGAGCTACAGTTCATTGAGGGAACCATGAATGCCAACATGTACTGTGACATACTGGAGCAAAGCATGATCTCCTCCCTTCGGAGACTGTGCTGCAGGGCAGTATTACAACATAACAACCCCAAAAACACTTCCAAGACGACCACTGCCTTGCTAAAGAAGCTGAGGGTAAAGGGGATGGACTGGCCAAGCATGTCTCCAGACCTAAACCCTATTGAGCATTTGTGGAGCATCCTCAAATGGAAGGCGGAGGATCGCAAGTACTCTATCATCCACCAGCTCTGTGATTTCGTCATGGAGGAGTGGAAGAGGACTCCAGTGGCAACCTGTGAAGCTCTTGTGAACTCCATGCCCAAGAGGGTTAAGGCAGTGCTGGAAAATAATGGTGGCCACACAAAATACTGACACTTTGGGCCCAATTTGAGCATTTTCACTTAGGGGTGTACTCCCTTTTGTTGCCAGCGGTTTATACATTAATGGCTGTGTGTTAAGTTATTTTGAGGGGACAACAAATTTACACTGTTATACAAGCTGTGCACTCACTACTTTACATTGTAGCAAAGTGTCATTTCTTCAGTGTTGTCACATGAAAAGGTATGATAAAATATTTACAAAAATGTGAGAGGTGTACTCACTTTTGTGAGATACTGTACGTATGACCAGTCTAAGACACAAAGTGCATTACTGTCCAGATCACCGGGTGAAAATCAATGAAAAAATAAAACGAATGCAGCCACTACATCTAATGACTGGTAAGCTACAATACATTATATTTTGTTTCAGGGTTTAATACCATTTTAAGCCTTCCTAAGTATTTCTTCTTTTTATCCATCAGCTTGCAGGGCAGACTTCTCCACTGCAGGTCTGATTGTAACTTTCAGTTAGCCCCATTTCACACTGGAGAGGTTTTCAGGCGGTATTGCCCTAAAAATACCGCCTGAAAACCGCCCCTAAACAGCCTCCGCTGTTTGTTCAGTGTGAAAGCCCGAGGGCTTTCACACTGAAGCGGTGCGCTCGCAGGTCGGTAAAAAAAGTCCTGCGAGCCGCTTCTTTGGAGCGGGGAAGGAGCGGTGTATTCACCGCTCCTAAACCGCTCCTGCCCATTGAAATCAATGGGACAGTGCGGCTATACCGCGGTAATACCGCGGCTATAGCCGCGCTGTACGAGCGGATTTAACCCTTTAGCGCTGTTGTACCACCGACGCCCCCACCGCCCCAGTGTGAAAGGGGCCTTAGTATGTGCAAACTCAAATACCAATATCAGGCAGTTATGGGAAAATAAATATCCTATACACAGCCAAGGCAAGATTATTGCTCACAGGGAATTTCTAATGTATTGAAAATTTAAAAAAGGAGGGGGGTTGTTCTCACTTGTACAGCTTTACTGAGGGTGGGATGCAGGAGGAACAATGCCAGATCCTGGCACCAGAAAAGCCAGGCTGATGTCTCCCTGCCTCTAATCCATGCAAATGCCACCAGCGCTTCCAGTACTCAGAACATTTATTCAGCCATGGAATAACAGTTTGTGACCTTTTTAGAGCTGCTAAGGAACCTTTCTATAGGTTACAATGACAACTAATGAAGGGGCCCTTAACTTTGGTATTGTTCATGAACTGGTCACAATGACGACGTCCATTGGTTTGTCACTACAACACCCATTGTGCCAAGTAATGACAACGCTCATTGCGCCAAGTAACTATGACATCCATTGTGCCAGATACCTTTGGTCTGATGCTATCTATCATTCTCGGGAAAGCATCTCCCAGTCTATTGCCAGCCCTAGAACACCACCCAATATTGTAAGATTATTTTATTGGGTTATCGGATGGAATCAGACGTGAATACCTTTCATCTTAAGAAGGCTTTACTGTGTAGTGATTTAAAGAACTTTTAAAGATGAAAATAAGTAATTAAAAGCTCTTCCAGGTCCCGTGCCAAGCAGCTGCCCTGCTGCTTATTGAACACAGGGGGTCACTCGACATGGGCACTGTCAGTAGCGTGTGTGCTCCTGCTCCATCATAGCTGTTGGTTCCACCATCCTTGTTTTGGCTGTGGCATTCTCCTTGTCTGTCTGTCCACCTGCAAGGTGATTGATGTGGCCAGTCTCTGTGTGGAGACCAAACCTGATTTAAGCCAGCCAACCCTGCAGTCACTTGTTTGTGATACTGCATATTGCAAGACGTGTTCCAGGCTCCCTGTTTGTCTGCCCTGCTCTGCTAGATTGGATTCCCTCATTGACCACCTCAGATCTGAGATCGACTACTCTCTGAACTCTGCCAGCCTTTTGACTCGGATTTGTCCCTAACTATTCTGAAACTTGCCTGTATTGTACCTGAACTGTCATTTAACCTCTCTGCCTGTCAGCCAACCTAAAGTACCTGTTTGCTTTGCTCAGTTCGCGCCTGACCCGGCGTGGTAGCCAGGCACTATAGCATTGTTTATAACTCCTGGGTAAAACCAGGTAACGGTATTCCTGCTTGCCTTATGGGAAAGAGGGCTGCTAAAGGTGAAGAACACAGAAGCTATAGTGTCTGACCACCTGTGTTATGGGTAAGCATGACAGGTACCATTCACAGAATGCTTTGTATTTTTCTTATTAAAGGCATTCTCTGATTGGGCTAGGTGCAGATCGTGATGTCATCACTCTGCCTCTCAACCTTTCCCAATTTGACAAGATGCCCTGTGAATGGTGCCAATGCCGAGTGGGAAACCCCCTGTGGCTACTATGCAGCAGGGTAGCTTCTCGGCACAGGAGGCAGGAAGATAGCGGTGATCACTGTAGTAGTGGAGACTACTAAAGGTATTCTCCACTCCCATAGGAGCTGGCTGAGTATGGAGGATGCATACTTGCATTGTACCATGCTGGACTAATGTATCAACGCTATAAAATCTATACCAGGAATTCAGCTTTAACCACTTCCAGCCAGCGCTATAGCTGATATATATCTCCAGTTTTGGGAGGGTCTCCCTGGACTGTGTTTTGAGTATCTGCCTGGAACTTTCAGGATGTTAGCAGTCATGAATATTGGTGTAACCCATGCGTGGTTTTTGGCACTCGAACAGTCTGGCTTCAGAGATCTTTCATGTACCCTTCCTCATTTTGTTTTGAAGTTTGCAGGCTCCTTTCATGATGGATGACCCATAGACAAAAGACAAAACTCTACTCAGGATATATTATTACAGCTGCTCATGTAAATGTGGCTTCCAGATGGACAGGAGATATTAACTCAGATTTTATAAACTGATTTATGAATGCTGGAACCAAAACAACTAGTGCTAAATAACTGTAACTTCATTGGTTAATGTGAGCAACAACAAGGGTATACTGTAAATGTTACCTATTGTGTAACCTGTCTCTTGTCTTTTAGTGCTTGGGTTGATTCTCACCTCAGACACCATCTGCATGGAGTTTGTATGGCTTTTTCTACATACTTGATACTATCTTCCCACAGGCCAAAAATATAAAGGCAGACTAATAATAATAATACTATGCTCTGAATTGTTGAATATATCCTACATGTTAGTCGTAGTTACACCACACCCTAATTAATTAATGGTCATGACAAAGTCACACATTATTGAATTTTTTAAAAAATAGACCTTCCCAATAATCAGTCAGTCACTACTGAATGTTTTGTCCTGGCTTGCCTCTACTAAAGTATGTGGTTATGTATTCTGATGAATCTAAAACGTCAAGGTCATTTTGATAAGAAGTAAAGCATTCTGCCTTTACTCTGTGGACATTTTAAATCCATGTAAGGGTACTGGACAGTTAACTAAAGCTGACCATACACTGATTGAAATGGTGGCAGTTCAGAAGGGATTGGCCAATTTTCAATCAGTGTGTGGATGTCCCTGCTTGAGAGATGTTGGAGGGTCCTACTGTCATAATAGCACAAGGTACTACGTCTTGGGCCACCCACAACCAGGCAGACCCCAATGGCTATAAACCTGGTGGCAAGAATCCCAGCTATATTGGACAGAGGAGGAAAGTATATTACTGCAGGACATGTGCCAGTACCTGACCAGTGGAGAGCAGTTTAATTTAATAAATAAAGAGTTAACATGCCTTAGATAAACTGCTCATCACTGACCAGGTACTGGCACATCTCCTTTGGTAAGATACTTTCCTCTTCTGTCCTATATAGCTGGGATTCTTGCAACCATGTTTATAGCCATTGGTGTCTGCCTGGTTTTGGGTGGACCAAGACCTAGTAGCACAACCACTTTTCTATTTAACTCACTTCTACAGGTAAAATATCGTAGCTATATATTCAGGTAACAGGGGATAGCCCTACCTTACCTCATAAAAACCTGGCACTGTCCACAGGATGTTTCACATAGTTTCCTCCTACACTTACAGAGACTTAGTGGTGCCAATAGTGTCCAAAGACCAGTCCTGCACTTTTCTTTTAGATTAGGCCAGGAATGGAATCTTCAGCACTCTACAGGTAACATGCCATGATAGAGTTGAGGATTACAATCCTGGCCTAGCCTAAAATAAGAGTTCAGGACTGGACTTTGGACACCATGGGCACCACTAAGTGTCTGTAAGTGCATGAGGGAACTGTGTGAAACATCCTCTAGACTGTGCCAGGTTGGGGGGGAAATCCAATGACCGGGGACGGAGTGGGAAAGGCAGGGTGTCCGGTATGTCGGCATATGTATGTAGGCTGATTGAGGGAGCCGGACTGTTCATATTAAGTCTCTGAGGATGGGAGAAAGGGGGGACGTGAAGTAGGGGGGAACAGGCATCAGAAAACTCACAGTTCTTGCGGGAGTTGGCAGTCCAGATCCAGAGCAATCAGTAAACATCCAGGGGGTGACAGGCGTCAGCGAGGTGGAGGAGAACGTGCAAGGAGGTTCAGCGGTTAGCAGGGCCCGCCGCCTCTTGTTGTTTCAGCCATGTGAGGACAGCAGCAGGATCTTCAAAAAACTATGCCTTTCCGTCGCGAACCACCCGGAGCCTTGCCGGGAACAGCATAGCATAAGGGAGGTGATGGATGCGGAGCTGATGCTTGGCCTCCGTGAATTGCGCCCTTTTCTTCTGCACCTCGGTGGAGAAATCCAGGAACACCGCAACGGTGACATTTCCGACCGTAATGTTCCCGGGTGAGGCGCAGTTCAGTTTTCTAGGTACATGGGAGGGTCAGAACCCTCAGGGAGGCCCACGAACCAGAGGTTGCATCTTCGAAGTCTGTTTTCTATGTCGTCTTGTTTGTGTACAACGACGCTGAGCCGGTGCTGGAGCTGCTCTGTGGACATCTGCAGGGGTGTGATGTCTGACACGCGGCTCACACTGCGCTCAGTTTTGGTGGTTCTGTCTCTCAATTTCTGGGTGTCCTGCCGGATGAGAGAGATGTCGATCTTGACCTCCTCGATCTTCGAGGTGAGGGTAGTCTGGCAGTGAGAAACGACCTCAAGGATTTTGGCGGTATCGCTGGAGGGAGACTCCTCTGCGGCCTGGACAGGGTCGGTGCCATCTTCCTCCTCATTATCCTTACCCTCGTGGCGGTACTTGGCCAGCTTGGCTATGGCCTCAGATGTCTGTTTTGGTGTGAGGGCTGGGAATTAGGCATACACCGCGAGCAAACGATCAGTGTGCTTGTAGCAGGATTTCCCCAAGGATAAGTAGTAAGGATATTATCTCAGATGGAGCTCTCACTCTGCACACCCTACGCCATGTAACTCTAGGCCACGCCCCATTAACATTTGTTCTAAAGCCGAATTATGTGGACACATTTCACTTGGCTTCAGAGCAGTCATTAGGAGTGTCTCCTTTCCAGATAGCTGATTTTTCTTACAGATAGCTAGAACCAAGCACAAAGGCTAAGTGGTTCTCATCAGTGACGGCAGGCAGATCAACCTCTATAAATTTCTCTGTATAGTAGAGCTGCATGATTAATTGTTGAAGAATCAAAATCGAGATTCTACCCTCCTTGCGATCTTAACAGAGCATTTTGCCAATTAAGTGCAGAGAGTTCTCTGCTCGGCTGACAGCTGTAAAAAAACAAAAAAAAACAAAAACAGGCAGCCTGCTAAGTTTCTCACAACATCGCTTAGAGCTCTTTCACACTGGGGCACCCGTGCATTCGCGGTAAAGCACCGCTCATTTTAGCGGTGCTTTACCGCTGATTAAGCGGTGCTTTTGCAAAAAGGGGTTAAAAACTCTCATGTTGCAGCTCTTTTCAAGTGCTTCAGAAGTGCTGCCCTCAGTGTGAAAGGGGTCTTAGGCGGAGATAAAGAGAAACATTGTAACAATTTGTCCTTTTAGATCAAAGGAATGAACTTCCGTCTGTAAATGAGATCATTTAACCAGTTTTGCCGCCCGCCCACCGTCAAATGACGGCTGGGCGGTGCGGCTCTCATTCTGGGACGCCGTCATATGACGGAATCCCAGAACGGCCACTCTCACGGCCGCGCCGTGTTGCTAGGACACAGCGCGACCCCGATCTCTGTAAAGAGCTGCGTTTGTGGGCTGAGTGTGTTGTGAGGAGAGCCGACCAGCATCATCTCCACGCAAGGGGACAACTACACATGTAATCAGGGCACTGATCATCAGTGTCCTGATTACAATATAGTGCCAACAGTGTCACCAATAAGTGCCCACCATTGACCACCAGTGCCAGCAATTAGTGCCCACCATTGCCAGCAATCACTGCCCATTAGCGATGCCAGTCAGTGCTGCCCATTAATGCCCATCACTGCTGTCCCTCAATGCCCACCAGTGTTGCCCATCAGTGCCTATTAGTGCCCACCAGTGCTGCCTATTAGTGCTGACTATTAGTGCCAATCAGTGCCACCTAACGGTGCCCATCAGTACCGCCTATCAGTGCTTATCAGTGCCACATATTAGTGGCCATAACTGCGGAATATTAGTGCCTCCTCATCAGTGCCACCTAATAAGTGCAGCCTCATCAGTGCCCATAAGTGCCACCTCATCGATGCCCACCAATAAAGCCTATCAGTGCCGCCTCATCAGCGTACATCAATAAAGGAGAAAAATTACTTGGGTACAAAATTTACTGACAAAAACCAAGTAAAAAATTTTTTTTTACAAAATTTTTGGTCTTTTTATTTATTTATATTTTTTTTTTATTTATTTTTTTTTTTTAGTAAGAAAATAAAAAAATCCAGCAGTGATTAAATACCACCAAAAGAAAGCTCTATTTGTGTGAAGAAAATGATAAAAAATTTAATCTGGGTACAGTGTAGCATGACTGAGTAATTGTCATTCAAAGTGTGAGAGCGCTGAAAGCTGAAAAATGGGTGTGAAGTGGGTGTAAGTGCCCTGTAGGCAAGTGGTTAACCACTTAAAGACTAAACCTTTTTTGACACTTGCTGCTCACAAGTTAAAATCATTTTTTTTTTGTTGCTAGAGAAAAAATTTTTTGCTATAAAAAAATATATATTTTTTTTAGCACAGACCCTAGAGAATAAAATGGCGGTTATTGCAATATTTCATGTCACACTGTATTTACGCAGCGGTCTTTCAAGCGCAAAGTATTTTTTCCAAAAAAATTTACGAATAAATAAAAATCGAAACAGTAAATTTAGCCCAATTTTTTTGTATAATGTGAAAGATGATTTTGCGCCTCGAGAATCGTGATCTAAGCAAAAAAAAACGCAATTCTCATTTTTGCCAGAATCGTGCAGCTCTACTTTATAGCTGACATTAAAGTATCTGTAGCCAATTCTAGGATAGAGTAGAGTAGAGCAGAGTCAGACCTCCTGCACTTTTTTTAGGTTGAATATGTATTTAATTAACTTTACATTTCTGAACAATATAGAAAAAGAGAGGAAACATAGGTAATGACAACTCCACAATAAGAAAGTACATTATACCACAATATAAATGAGCAAGTATAAGCATACACAGATGACAATTAGCAGAGTCATCCCAAAAAAAAAAAAAAAAAAAAATAGACAGTTCCCAAAGGACCTCAATAAGACAGCATGTTGAGCAAATACTGCAACCAATGGTGGTCTCGTGGGCCCGGCTAAGGACTGACCAAAGAGTAAAGTGGAACCAGGACTAAACAGAATGGGGGAAAGAAGGGAAGAACTGAAGAGAGAGGAGGAATAGTGAAGAAAGGAGAATATAAGAGAAAAGAGAGGGGAAACGGAAGTACGGTAATCACAAATTGTTAAGTAGTGAATGTCAGTATATACAATATAAACTTGTATACATCATCATAAAGTGAACAAGCTCACCAGGGGCGAGCTAAATAACGCATATTACTGGGGCCATAATAAAACAGTGTCCAAGAGACGGTTTCACCCTGTACATTTTTTATTCCTGTCTGTGTCCCCAATGCGAGGATTTGCCCTATTTATCTTGGTTTTCCATGATGGGGGAACTAAAGTTTTATGGTTTTCACTGGAATGGAAAGTGAAGCAAAATCTCCCCAATGAGACACAAAGAGTCAAAAAGTAAACAAATTGGCCAAAATGAGAATCACAATTTTTTTGTTTAGAAGATCACGATTCTCATGGCGTAGCATCATCTTTCACATTATACAAAAAAAAAAATTGGGATAACTGTTTAGTTTTTTTATTCATTCATTAAAGTATTTTTCCCATACCCTACTCTAAACAAAACTGGTGGGTAGTCCATACTTCATAGTAATATGAGTTATATGGCTTGTAGACTTCAGGGTTGGTATATACAGAGGTGCTGATCTGTGCTTACTACAGAACTATTTGCTGGATTCATTCAGCAAAGCCATGAATGTGTCACTCGTCATTTTAAAGGCCGGAGAATGGCTTATTCCTCAGTCCATCTGTTTCAGTAAATTATTTCCAGACCATTGAGTGTTCTCAGCTGGAGGAATGCCAAGACAAACTGCACAGATGCTGGGGATTCCCAATGGATTCACATGTGTTTTATGTTATTCTTTGGTCGGGAATCAATATGAGGTGGAGATCCTGGATAATTGTGGTACCTTTCAATGGCATACACCATGCTTTCTGGGTATTAGTAATGAGCATCTCACAAACGATGGTACAACCAGGCATGAGGAGACCCCTTCAAAGCTGTAGAGGTCCAGCCATATTTAGTTTTGGACAGAGTGGGGAAGGGTTAGAACTCATTTCTGGTTTTTGTAGCTGTCTTTATCCTGATTGGGGTATCTTATCCCATAACCTGCCTAGGAGCGTAACTACAGATTAACCCTTCCCGCCGACCGTACGCAGATATGCGTACTCGGCTTTCGGGGGTTATACCGGGATGATGCCCGGCGATTGGCTATCCGTGTATAACAACCGATGCGGCTAAAAGCCGCTCGGCTGTTATACCGGAGCAGCGGGAGGGGGAACGTCCCCCCCTCCCGCCGCCTCCCGCCGCTCTTACTGGGCCTCCCGGTCGATCCGGAGGCTCGGTGACCAATCCGATGCCTCCGGCGGCTGGGGGCGGGCTGGAACGAAGCTGTGGGCGGCTTCATTCCAGCCCTTAAATTGTAAACACGGAAGCGACGTCATGACGTCACTTCTCGTTTACTCGGCTGCCAATGGCGCCGGTTTTTAAAAAGTACACAGTATTCAGAATCGTCGTTTTCGGCGATCTGAATGCTTTGAAGTGTAAAGGAGGGATGGGGGGTCTTTTAGACCCCCGATCTCTCCATAAAGAGTACCTGTCACCACCTATTACTGTCACAAGGGATGTTTACATTCCTTGTGACAGCAATAAAAGTCATCAAAACATTTTTTTTAAACACAATTTATGAATTTAAAAATAAATAAAATAAATAAGAAAAAAAAAAATTTTTTAAAGCGCCCCCGTCCCCGCGAGCTCGCGCAGCAAAGAAAACGCATATGGAAGTCGCGCACGCATATGTAAACGGTGTTCAAATCACACATGTGAGGTATCGCCGCGATCGTCAGAGTGAGAGCAATATTTCTAGCACTAGACCTCCTCTGTAACTCTAACCTGGTAACCATAAAAAAAAAAATTAAAGCGTCGCATATGGAAATTCTTAGGTACCGTAGTTTGTCGCCATTCCACAAGTGCGTGCAATTATAAAGCGTGACATGTTTGGTATCTATTTACTCGGTGTAACATCATCTTTCACATTATACAAAAAAATTGGGGTAACTTTACTGTTTGGATTTTTTAAAATTCATGAAAGTGTCCCTTTTCCAAAAAATTGCTTTAAAACACCGCTGCACAAATACCGTGTGATATAAAATACTGTAACAATCTCCATTTTATTCTCTAGATTCTCTGCTAAAAAAATATACATAATGTTTGGGGGTTCTAAGTAATTTTATAGCAAAAAATATGGATTTTAACTTGTAAACACCAAATTTCAAAAATAGGCTTAGTCATGAAAGGGTTAAGGGGCCTTTATGAAAATGTTGTCTACTAAGCCATCCCACCACCTACTACAGCCACAGCAAGCAAGAGCTGGACAGGGTGGTGTGGTAGTCAGTTAAAAAAAAGCATCCTTTGCAATCCCTAAAGGGGTATTAAAGCGGGAGTTGCACCCATACAATTAACTTTGCATTATTCATCAGCAATAAACATAAGCAACAACATTTGGACATTTTCTTTTTTTTTTTTTTTACTTTTTCATGGCTGTTGCTAAGGGGTACCTTGTAATCTGTACCTTTCTCTCCGTGGCGCTTGACGTCATTTCCCTCGGTGCCTGTGCTCGCTAGTGCTCCTGGGAGATGCGCGTCATCATTTCCCAGGAGTCAGTGGGCTGCGATTAGGAATGGCGTTATTTAAAAACCGGAAGTGACCCGTTGTGATGGCAACATGACAAGTTTCCATGCGCCGCTTGCTGTGCTTACTGCGCATGCGCGAGAACGAGTGGTGCATGCTGGGTAATACAACAGCACTGTATCCCGGAAGTGTATGCTTGTGGCCTTCACCTGCCCACAAGTAAGATGGGAATGCCCGAGAAGCAAAAATATAAGGTAATTTTTATAATAAAATATTAATAAGCGTGGCGCTAGTTGAGAGACTAACCAATGCTAAATAGACATTATATGCTAGTAAGAGATAGAATGAAAAAAAATCAAAAACTTATATATGTGGTTGGAACTCCGCTTTTAAAGCAATTTTTTTTTTCTTGAGGCTGGGTTTCCCCGCATCCAATATGCATGATAGGAGAGTGTGACCGACTCTCTATGGAGCTGGTTCACACATCTCTGGGGCAGCCGCAGAGCGCATTGCACAGGGGTCTTGTGTGTCTTTGGCTCTGTTTGAGGTCCGAATTCAGGCAAAAATTCGGGCCTGATTCGTCCTTGAAACGGAGAACAGGAATGCACCGGACCCTGAGAGCCGCGTCCGCACAAAGTGTGAACCCAGCCTACGTCAGATACAGATAGTATAACTTTTGCCGCGTACACACGGGCGGACTTTTCAACCGGACTGGTCCGACGGACAATCCGACCGTGTGTGGGCTCCATCAGACCTGCAGCGGACTTTTTCGGTCGAAAATCTGCCGGACTTTAGATTTGGAACATGCTTCAAATCTTTCCGACGGACCCGAGTCCAGTCGAAAAATCCGCTCGTCTGTATGCTAGTCCGACGGACAAAAACCGACGCTAGGGCAGCTATTGGCTACTGGCTATCAACTTCCTTATTTTAGTCCGGTGTACGTCATCACGTACGAATCCGTCGGACTTTAGTGTGATCGTGTGTAGGCAAGTCCGGTCGTTAGAAAGTCCGTCGCAACCCTGTCGAAAGTCTGTTGGAAAGACCGTCGGACTTTTGTTGTCCATACCGTACCGTGTGTACGCGACATTACATGCATTTGATGAATTTTTTTTTTTTTTTTTATAAAATGTCTCCTTTTGAAATTGTAACTGGTTGAATAAAAAGAAAAACAAAAAAACCAAAAAACTTAGCATTTACACCCTACTTTAGTCCTTTTTTACACAACTTTTCAAATGGGGCGTTTTACACTAATGAGACCTATAGACAAATATTGACTCATCCAGTAACAACTATCATTATCCTGTGAGATGGAAGAAATTGTAACTATTCTTCATTGATTCTAAAGGCAATGGCCTAGAAACACAAGAAGCATTGTATATTCTACAGTTCATGAGCATTCAATGCATGGTGCACAGGAAAAAATCAAAGAATAATTCACTATTGTTTGGCTACATTTCTGTAACAAGCAATGGTTACAGAGGAGGAATAAATAAATGGAAAAAAAATGACCGGTCTAAGGGTTCGTTCACATCAGCAGGCCACTATGGTGCATATAATGCGCAAGCTAGTATTGCAGTGCTTTGCTTTTTTTCTTTTAACTGTATTTAACCACTTGCCTACTGGGCACTTTCACCCCCTTCCTGCCCAGGCCCATTTTCAGCTCTCAGCGCTCTCACGCTTTGAATAACAATTCGGTCATACAACACTTTACCCAAATTACATTTTTATCATTTTTTTTTCACACATATAGAGCATTCTTTTGGTGGTATTTAATCACTGCTGGTTTTTTATTTTTTGTTAAAAAAAGGAAAAAATCTGAAAAATTAGAAAAAAAAATATTTCTTCGTTCCTGTCAGTAAATTTTGTAAATAAGTAATTTTTCTCCTTCTCTGATGTGCGCCGATGAGGCGGTACTAATATGGCACACTGGTGGGCACTGATAGGTGGCACTGGTGGGCACGGATGGGCGGCACTGATAAGCAGGCACTGATGGACACTGAAAGGCAGCACTGACTGGCAGCACTAATGGGCGAAGTAAACAGAGAAGCAGTCGGGACTTTTAAAGGTACCAAGATAATATACCAAAAGATCAAGTAGAAAAATATACATTTTCTAGTAATCACAGTTTCTTTAACCGCTTCAGCCCCGGAAGATTTGGCTGCTGAATGACCAGGCCATTTTATGCGATTCGGCACTGCATCGCTTTAACTGACAATTGCGCGGTTGTGCGGCGCTGCACCCAAACAAAATTGACGTCCTTTTTTTCCCACAAATGGAGCTTCCTTTTGGTGGTATTTGATCATCTCTGCTTGTTTTTTTTTTTTTTGCGCTAATAACAAAAAAAGAGCGACAATTTTGAAAAAAACACAACATTTTGTACTTTTTGCTATAATAAATATCCCCCAAAAATATATAAAAATACATTTTCTTTCCTCAGTTTAGGCCGATACCTATTCTTCTACATATTTTTGGTTGAAAAAAACGCAATAAGCATATATTGGTTGGTTTGCGCAAAAGTTATAGCGTCTACAAAATAGGGAATAGCTTTATAGCATTTTTATTTATTTATTTATTTATTACTAGTAATGGCAGCAATCTGCGATTCTTATCGGCACTGCGACTTTATGGCGGACACATCGGACACTTTTGACACATTTTTGGGACCATTGTCGTTTATACAGCGATCAGCGCTATAAAAATGCACTGATTACTGTAAAAATGTCACTGGCAGGGAAGGGGTTAACACTATGGGGTGATCAAGGGGTTAACTGTGTTCCCTAGTGTGTGTTCTAACTGAAGGGGGGATGGGACTGTCTAGGGGAGATGACAGATTGCTGTTCATACTTTGTATGAACACACAATCTGTCTCTTCTCCCCTCAGAGAACCAGGATCTGTGTGTTTTACACACAGATCCCGGTTCTCGGTGTGCCACGAGCTATCGCGGGAGCCGCACGCCCCTAGTGGCCACAGGAGAAAGTGACGTTAGATAACGTCGTTTCGCCCAGCCGTGCCATTCTGCTGCAGTGAATCTGCGGCGGCTGGTCGGCAAGTGGTTAAAATAACAATAAATGTTTGTATAAATCATGTATTAATTCTGTTATCATGTACAATCACTTCTTACTCTACATGTTTCACTCATAAGAGCTTCCTCAGGAGCTTTTGAAAGTGTTGCATGAAGTTTAAATACTACAAAAGAAACAACAATCAAGTAGAATTCATATGCAAGTTGTTTGGCATACTGGCTCTTATTATGTTGAACCAGAAAGTTAATATTTAATAATCAATACGACAAGGTTTACCTCAAATATGATTAATGGAAAAAGAACCAATGATTGGTGGCACTGATGGGCACTGCTGGGGCTGTACTGTAATCAGGGCACTGATAATCTGTACATGTATCCCCTGCGTTGAGATGCCGCTGATCGGCTCTTTTTGCCTCACACTCTATCGGCTCACACTGACAAATGGCACTTCCATGTTTACATGTGACCGGCTGTGACTGGACACAGCTGATCACATGGGTAAAGAGCCGCGTCATCGGCTCTTTACCTCGGTCGGGATGGCGCCATGTCTTAGGAACACGGTGCGCCTGTGATCGCCTGCGCCCACCCCACCCCCCCACGCACGAGAGCTGCCGTTCATATGACGTCATCCTGGAACGAGAGCGCATCAAGCCTGCCGTCATTTTACTATACGGTGGGCGGGAAGTGGTTACATGACACTATAACTCCTAGAGGTGTGTTGTAGTGGGTTTCAGCACGTTGTAATGCCGCGTACACACGGGCGGACTTTTCGACGGACTAGGTCTGGCGGACTTTTCGACGGACTTTCCGAATGAACGGACTTGCCTACACACGATCAACCAAAGTTCGACGGATTCGTACGTGATGACGTACGACCGGACCAAAACAAGGAAGTTGATAGCCAGTAGCCAATAGCTGCCCTAGCGTCTGTTTTTGTCTGTCGGACTAGCATACAGACGAGCGGACTTTTCGACCGGACTCGAGTCCGTCGGAAAGATTTGAAACATGTTTCATTTCTAGGTCCGTCGAAATTTTGGGAAAAAAAAGTCCGCTGGAGCCCACACACGATCGAATTGTCTGATGTAAAGTCTGCCGTAAAGTCCGCTCATGTGTACGTGGCGTTACACGCTGCATTTCAATAAAAATGTACAGTGTACAGCACGCTGGTGTGAACAGTGCTTATACATAGCAAGGCTTTTTGCATTGTCTTTGCGTTGCATCTGTATTGGCAATGTTGCCCAACAGAGCTGGTGTGAAAGCAGCATAATATTTAAAAAATAGGAGAAACCATAATCTCTGAATACAATAGAACATAAAGTAGGTGTAAACCCTAACTGATTGATATTTAATTTGCAAATGCACTGTGTATAATAAACTATATTTTTATTTAATTTTTTACATCCTTTGTTGTAGTTTTGTGCTGCTGATCTCTTGCAGCCTCTTTGCAAACACATCCTGTGTGCCTGAACTCCAGTGATGGCAGCAATGGATTTCTCAGGGTAGATTTCTATATGGTGACAATAGAGGACCATGCCTACATTTTCTGTATTAAAATGGCCACTTGTATTCATTTTCAGACCCTTGTGATGGGGTAACAATGTGAAAGCACAATTGGCAGACAAGGACAGATGGTGTCAAATAAAACCAAAGAAATTTCCAAGCTCAACTTACCCACCAGCCTGCGACCAGCCTAATTATCCTGTCTAACAGTTTGCGTTAAAAACAGGGGTTTAGCCTGCACTAATTTGCAAATACATGTGTAAGCTGCAGGCCCACGTCAAGGCACTTCCTGCTCCACTGCTCACAAAGTACACTGATTGACTCCCGGGCGCTGTTGCCGCCATTCCTGGTAAGGGTACCTGGCAGTGAAGCAGGTGGGCGCGCACCCACAATGCCGTGATTTAAAGGGGACGTGCCTGTACACCCATTTCCCCAGCCGTGCCAATGTTCCCGACGTATATTGCCGTGCGCTGGTCGGCTAGTGGTTAAAAAGGCTGTTTGATCCCCATTTTCTGTAGTCTCTAACTTCTGAGAGTCTCCACAGTGGAAGCACATGTATTATAATGGATAGGCAGAGGACAGGAAAGCCAGAGGGAGCCCACCCCTCCTTAAAGGCGCAGGGGCACACTGATTGAACATCATCCGCCTTTACCTGAAATCATCCATCTGCACGCGCACGTAGGAATGCAACTATAAAATACGGACACGCTGGTACCTTACCCCGTCAACTTTGAGTAGATGTTTTCCAGAGACTTCGGAGCGTTGTTGGAGATGTGGAGATCAGAAGGGAACCTTCCTTCATTCAGATCTTCTGGTCCTGTTCAAAGCTCCAACGGTATTGGTCAGAGGACTTCCCAACAATTTACAGATTTCCCCATTCCAAGGGATCCTGCCTTCTTCCTGCTCCACATCTCACAAATTACACTGATTGACTCCCGGGTGCTGATGCCGCCATTCCTGGTAAGGGAACCCGGCAGTGAAACCTTTCGGCTTCACTGCGGGTTCCCAACTGTGCATGCACGAAGAGCGCTGCGCGTTCTAATTGGCCCGGCGGCGAGGGAAGGAGGAGGGGGGGCTGAACTTACGGAGATTGGGCCACAGCACGTCTACTGGAAGTGGGGAGGGGAACCTGTCAAACCCCATGTTACCCCCCCTCCCCCCTGAAAGGTGCCAGATGTGACACCGGGGAGCTTATAAGTGTAGCGCTGGTAGATTTGCAATCTACCACATGTTAGGTAAATTTAGTAAATTGTGTGTTAGGAAGGTAAAAGTTCGCCTCTGTTCCAGCTTGGCTGACGTTGCGTATGTTTCCGTGCTGACCGGTGGGTGTCGCTGTTACCACTGGTCAGGGTTGGAAAGGCAACGTGTTGAAGCGAATAGATGCTCCTCTGTCCCGGAGGCACGCTCGGTGGAGGTGGTCCTCCGAGTTGCATTCTGGGCGAGGGTATTTATGGGACAGACGCCATATTTTGGGGTTCGTTTTACAGCCACCTGCGATACAACGGCGCAGGGGTGGGTCCAGAGGCTTGTCTGGAGCCTACCACCGCGGCCGAGGAATGGTCCTGAGCTGTCGGTCCTGTGTGACGAATCTGGACAGCCGAGGAGTTCCCAGGGGAGGACCCATCTTGGAGAGATCACGCAGCGTGCTGGTTTATAGAGGGGCCTAGTGACTCGGTTGGAGGACGCATCCAAAAGTAAATATACAGCATAGTGTTGCCGGCTCGGCTTAAAGGTTCAAGCACTGTGACTGACTTTCACTATAGCAAATCTATACATCCTGTGGCAGAGGATCGCACTGATTTTATTCCCAAACAAGTCTGTGGCAGAGACTTTAGATTCGTGCTGCGTCCTGGCTGCTAGACCGGTGAGAGAGGCCTATCCAGAGGAGCAAGGAGTGTGTCCCATGAGGGGAGCGCATTCCAAACAGTATTTGAATTATACCAGGACATTTTGTCAAGAGAACCCTTTCAGAGAATATTTGAGTTTCTTCTGCGAGTTTCCTTTCTACCCCTTTCCTGCTACTTCCTAGCAAGCCAGTCAGCACTGTCAAGACAGAGAGTCAGGGGTCATGCGGCCTCGTAGGACAGTCAGAGCAGAATGAAAACTCCTCCTACAAGCTTTAACCAGACACTGATAGAAGTCACAAGACTGCTATATCCCGCTGATGAGAAAAGGTATTTAGCAGTTTCTTTTCACTAAAATAATTGCATTTCCATGTTTTGTGTACTGGGGGAGACCAGATATAGTGAATGCAGGCTCCTGGGTTTGGTAACACTTTAATTTCTTTCTTTTTCTCACCAGGCATGCATCTGTATTTCTGGAACCGGGTCCAAACAGAATAGGACGAGTCTATAAGAAGGCCATCTACAGACAATATACCAACTCGGATTATACAGAAGAAGTCAGTAAGCCAGCCTGGCTGGGGTTCCTGGGTCCCATCATAAAGGCCGAGGTTGAAGACACCATCATTGTTCATCTGAAGAATTTTGCTTCCCGGCCATACACGTTACACCCACACGGGGTCTTCTATAAGAAAGATTCAGAGGGTAAGTGTCTTCACATTGCCTCTTCATGTGTAATTATGTGTTCAAAGTTTGCAGGGCTAAAGCTGAACTCCAAGGTAGGTATAAAAGACACAAACTAATATATTCATTAATAAATAATTCATTTTTGTTCCAATTGCGACTAAATTAAGTACCTGAATTTTACCTGGCATCAGTCTCTTCCAATCCCCTGTACAGCAGATCTGGGAGATGGAGGGGCAGGACTGGCAGTCAGGTGTGCTGCATGCAAATATGCTGACAAGGAACAAGCTGACAAGAGGAGAAAGCCTAGAGAACAGAGAGAAGATCTCATGATTCTCCCACTTCTTCTAGTCAAATATTAGACTAGGGATGTACTTTGTGCTGTGTTCTGTATACCAGGGTTATGTATAACTAAGGACAGATGCTATGACAGACGAGGCCCCTTGCACTCTGGAGCGTCTAGCTACACCTCACCGCATTTTAACTGCACTGGAGTCTAGATCTGCAGCGGGTGACAATATTAACTTAAAGCGGAGTTCTGCGTAAAAAAAAAAAAAAAAAAATTAAAAGTCAGCAGCTACAAGCTACAAATACTGCAGCTGCTGACTTTTAATAATCGGACACTTACCTGTCCCAGGGTCCAGCGATGCGGGCGCACGAAGCCCCGCACAGCCAGGCACCCACTGCACATGCGCGAGCCGCGCTGCGACTGGCCAGGCAATCATCTGGGACCTGTGCAATGTCCCAGATGATTGGGGAGAGGGAGGGAGTGGGGAGAGGTGATCTCCCTTCTGGTGCCGCGGTGCGCCGGGAGGAAGTGGGAGCTGGAACCCTCTGAAAAGAGGGTACCCGCCCCCTCCCAAAAAAAGGACATGCCAAATGTGGCATGTAAGGGGGTCACCTCCCTTAAAGCGGAAGTTCCATTTTTGGGTGGGACTCCGCTTTATGACACTCTAAACTCAGGTCGCAATCGCAGTTTGTTTGCTTACAGTGGATCTCATGATACAGAGGTACCATGCAATCTGGTTGCAGTGAGTTTCCAAAAGTAGTGTATGCGCTACTTTCAGTGCGATCTCAGTCCATTTAAAATGAATGGCACTGCACAGAACTGCATGTGCACCTCACAGGAGTGCATAGAGCATTCCTGTGCGATTCCCAGTGTAAACGGCTATAATGGATGAATATGCAGAACACAAGTCTTGTGCATTCAAGGCATTCAACTGATGAATAAATTAGTTTGGATATGTATTATAGCAGAAAGTAAAAAAAAAATTTTTTTTTCAAAATTGTCGCTCTTTTTTTGTTTATAGCGCAAAATAAAAACCGCAGAGGTGATCAAATACCACCAAAAGAAAGCTCTATTTGTGGGGAAAAAAGGATGTCAATTTTGTTTGGGTATAGCTTCACACGACCGCGCAATTGTCAGTTAAAGCGACGCAGTGCCGTATCGCAAAAAATGCTTTGGTCATTAAGGGGGTAAAACCTTCCGGGGCTGAAGTGGTTAAATAACAAACATGTTATACTTACCTGCTCTGTTGTAGTTATTTTGCACAGAGCAGCTCAGATCCTCCTCTTCTCTGGTCCATCGCCGGTGCTCCTGGCCCCTCCTTCCTGCTGAGTGCCCCCACAGCAAGCAGCTTGCTATGGGGGCACCCGAGCCGAGCCGCTGCTCTGTGTGTCCATTCAGACACAGAGCTGTCGCTTGGACCTGCCCCCTCTCTCTCCTCATTGGCTCACTGACTCTGATTGACAACAGCGGGCACCAACGGTGTGCGCTGCTGCTTCTCAGCCAATCAGGAGGGAGAGTCCCGGACAGCCGAGGCTCTCATGCAGCATCGCTGGATAGAGATGGGGCTCAGGTAAGTTTTAGGGTGGCTGCTGCACACAGAAGGCTTTTTATCTTAATGCCTAGAATGCATTAAGATAAAAAACACCTGCCTTTTGAACCACTTAAAGTTTTAAAGAAGGACTAAACTGCAATCATATTTTGACCCCTCTTCCCAGAAGCCTTTGCCATAATGTGCAAGTATGTACAGCATATATGCAGATTATGGCAGACTTAGCATGAAAAACATCCCCCCCTCCAACAATGCCTTATCCACACTCGCCCTCGTCACTCCATCGCCGCTTTCATCTTCTCCCTGTTTCCTTCTGTGCTCGGAGTCTTTGGCCGTTATGATTGGCTGGGGTGGGATGAGGCGACTCAAACTATATAGTAGCAATAGTTATGTTGTCCCAGCACTCAAGACAAGTTATGACCATAAACTGAGCTATACATGCATGGCTCTGTGTATAGTTGGAAAACAAATGCTAGTAGGCAGAGAGAAGCATTTATGGCATTCTGTATCAGGCCTCACGCACACTGGACATTTTGCCAACTCTCCTAGATGCCTTTCCTCCTGCCAGTGGTGTTTTGGCATAAAAAAAAAAAATGCTTCATGTTTGTAAATGCGTTTAGTTGCATCATGCGTTTGGGTCCTAATTCATTAAAATGAATTTAATGTTCACGCACTAACGTTCAATGCGTTAACAAGCGTTTACATGCATCAAACGTTTTTTTCCGCCGAAACGCGTTCGTCCTGGACACACTGGCAAGTGTTTTTTCTGCCTCTAAACCGCTCTAATTGCCTATCTGCAGATAGACACATACACTACCATGCAGGGGCGTTTATAGGGAGAAGAAAAAATGCTAGACACCCCTAAGAACAGAGTCAATTCTTCCAGTATGCATGAGGACTAAGAAGCTACCTGTCAGCATTTTTTAAAATTTAGTTAAAAGTGACCCTATCGACACAGGGTCAATTTTTTTTATGTTAAAGTGTTACTAAACCCAGGACCCTGCATTCACTATATCTGGTCTCCCACAGTACACAGAACATGGAAATGCAATTATTTTAGTAAATATATAAATGGCTAAATACCTTTTTCTCATCAGCAGTTTTGTGACTTCTATCAGTCTCTAGTTAAAGCTTGTAGGAGGAGTTTTTATTCTCCCCTGATTGTCCTATGAGGCTGTAGGACCCCTGACCCTCTGTCTGGACAGTGCTGATTGGCCCTGTGCCAATCACATGCACCCTCCCAAGAAAAAAAAAACTCTCTAGCAGTACACACCAAACTAAGCATGTGCAGCTTGTCCCCAAGGCTTTGTTCTATCAGCAGATAGATTGGGGACAGTGGAAAAGGGGAGAATCAGAGAAGACAGGATCTAACAGGCTTTTTACACAATGCAGAGGATTAACACCTTAGGTTTCACAGTGAGTACAACAAGAATGCTTTGCTGCATATACTTTTTACTGTTGTGGGTTTAGTAACACTTTAAAGTGGTTGTAAAGGTTTTATTTTTTCGTAAAATAACTAACATGTTATACTTACCTGCTCTGTGCAAGGGTTTTGCACAGAGCGGCCCAATCCTCCTTTCTTTCTTGAACATCACGGGACACAGAGCCACAGTAATTACTGATGGGTTATATAGGTATCACTGGTGATTGGACACTGGCACACCCTATCAGGAAGTTCAACCCCCTATATAATCCCTCCCCCTTGCAGGGATACCTCAGTTTTTACGCCAGTGTCTTAGGTGATGGACGTGTAAAGATGTCCTGTGCTGAGCTCCAAAGGGATTATCCTATATCCTATACTGGGGCAAGCCAGGCGAACCGGATCCATTCAAAGTGTCTTTTCATGGCCGAATTGAATGGTACCCGGGCCTCGTGTCCGAAGAAACGAGGTTTTACCCGTAATGCTTCTCTTTTTAGAGAGCTGGACCCCGCAGATCAGAAAATGGCTTTAAACTTCCTAATTTCTGGCGAGGTGCTTTACGGTCCCAGAACTGTTGGATCCCCCTATTCGTAGGGGGCCCCAGTCTCTGACGGTTTTTTCAAACGGAGCCCACCGTGAGAGGTGAAGATTGGGTCTGTGTAAACAGCACCCTGCGGCTGGATAAGGTAAGAGGAGATTCCACAGAATTTTTGAGTTCTAGTGGCTTTTCTCCTTTAGGGTAAATGCATGCTATGCCTATTGTGACCACTGGGGGCTGCCAAGAGCACAAACCTGCACATGCTGTCTGTCTCAGGTGTTGTAATCGCTGATTATGTCCCAGCGTCTCAAGCAGGCTGCAAACAGGTAAGGTGGATGGGGGGATTTCTCATGTTTGAATGTTCCCCCCCAGGCTAGAGAGGGGCCACAGGGGTCTAGAAAGTGGTTATACCACCCGGGCTCTGCGGCCTAATGGCCACCATCTCTGAAGATAGCCGTTCAGGCAGATCTTGTTACCAGCCTCCCTCCTTCCCCCCCCATCCTCAGCCTTTTCTCCAGAAGCATGACAGGAGAGTCGGCAGTGCGGGAAGCGCTCGTTTTTTTCAAAACTCGAGGTATGGGGGGGCGGTAGAGGAGGGGGCGGGACGTCAGCAC
The DNA here is from genome assembly GCA_037952925.1 of Lithobates clamitans. Classification (NCBI taxonomy): domain Eukaryota; kingdom Metazoa; phylum Chordata; class Amphibia; order Anura; family Ranidae; genus Lithobates; species Lithobates clamitans. Next base: position 1,930,743 of record JBBGZY010001655.1, on the reverse strand, counting down.
AGGTGCTTAGACTCCCACTCAGGCCAGCTGCAGGCTATTAAAGGCACTCTGTACAGGTGCACTCAGCCTTCTGAGAGACACAGAGCTGACGGTCGCATGTAAGGTGGGACACAGGCATTCTCCTAGGCAGCATTTACTGAAGTAACACCGGACTGAGCATTGGGTACCAAGGCTTTTAGCCAGACTACATCGCTCAGCGGGCAGTGTTCATTTGTATACCTCACACCTTGTTGCTTTGCACTATGGGTAGAAGAGGTTCAAGCACCCCAGGAACCAGAGACACTAGGGGATCTCGTTGTGATGGAATTATTGGATATCATATTTATATCAATGAGATTCAAGTGGACCATTGCAAGGACTCCAATTTAAACTGCCTTGCCCCATAGGATGTGTATGTGTACGTATGTATGTATGTATGTATGTATATATATATATATATATATCTACGTGTATATGTGGGTATCTATGTGTGGGTATATATATATATTTTATATATGGGAATATGTTTCTTAATATCATGATAGAACAAAGCTTAGGAATGTAGTTACCTTGATGTGAACCCGAGAAGCCCTAGAGGTGTTAATTAGATCAAAGGGTATTGACAGACCTTAAGGCATTCATTCTTCAGGGGGCCATTAACATGCTTCCAATACACTGATGGGAATCAGGAAAGGTCCCCTAGGTGGTAATCAACTCACCAGGGGCCATTAACATACTACTGTCGGGACTGTTTGGGCTGGGAGATCAAAGGAGATTGTTCATTAATTCATAGACTGGTAGGCACCGAGGGGGTCGCACTGTAACAGCGATGTCCGAGCAGGAATTTTGAGACATCTCTTTCATTTGTGGCATCTTCTGATTGGTGGAGAATGCATATAAAAGGAAGTGGGCTAAATGGTTACAGGCAGTCCTGCCCGAGAACATCTGAGGGATATGCTGTCTGTGTAAAGTATCTATGTCTATCTTTCTTTCTAACCTTTTTTAATCCTAGGATTTATCTTATGACTTTGTATATCTTGTATATGTCCATTGAAAACATTTATGAGTTTATGCCTGAATTAACTTTGAATTAACTTTGCAGCCTAGAGCCAACACTATAGAGATATATGATAAATTCTAATCATTCTAACCTTCTTTTTCTGTGTAAATAAATGTAATTTTTATCTTTTCCCTGTTATCACTCGTTTTTATTTTTATATAGACAAAGGTTTAACCAATTATATTTGTATCGTTAATCGTTTAAGTGAGGTATAAATATTTCCGTAACATCGTTCAGGTTCTGAGGGCCCCCTGTCGGCAGCATCCTCCCCCCCTAAAGATGGGCCAGGGACGGCTAGCCAGGGAGAGCCATCGGGGTCAGGGGCTACACCTGCTTCTGGCACTTCAGCCCCTGTATATATTACACAAGAGGTTTTTTCCTCAACCATTAATGGTCTAGAGGAAAGATTAATGGCCGTGATTACGTCTTCACTCAGTGGAAGAAAACGCACTAGGCTTTCCTCTGTTCCCCAAGACCCTCAGACAGAGGAGCTCTTGGATAAAGGAGATGAATCCCTTTCAGAGGATCAGGTGGGACGGATGATTCCTCTTCGGGGGAATCAGGTGGAGAGGGACCCTCTGCGACTTCCCAAGAGGAGAAAGTCTTAGTGCAGATCCTCACTGGATTGGTCCGCTCCACATTTAAGTTGCCCATACCTGAAACTGCTAAAGAATCCTCTTCTGCTTTGGGGTCACTGAAACCTTTCCAAGCAGCACATGCTTTTCCTGTTCATACTATACTTGAAAAGCTCATTTATTCTGAGTGGGATCACCCAGACAAACGTTTTTTTCCGCCGAGAAAGTTTTCAACACTTTATCCGATGGAAGAAAAGTTTATTAAAATGTGGGGAATACCGGCTATTGATGCTGCCATTTCCTCCGTAAATAATAGCCTGACTTGTCCTGTAGACAATGCTCAGATGCTCAGGGATCCTGTAGATAAAAGGATGGAATCCCTATTGAAGGATGTTTTCTCCTTAGCAGGATCAGTGGCCCAACCTGCAGTAGCAGCGATTGGAGTCTGTCAATACTTAAGAGACCATGTTAAGCAGGTCATCAAAGTATTACCTGAACAGCAGGCCCAGGGGTTTGCTAACCTTCCAGCGGCCTTATGCTTTGTGGTTGACGCCATTAGAGATTCTATCGTGCAAACCTCCCGTCTTTCACTGGGGTTGGTGCATATACGTAGAATCCTATGGTTGAAAAATTGGTCAGCCGAAGCACCATGTAAGAAGCTACTGGCTGGGTTTCCATTTCGTGGTGCATGGTTGTTTGGAGAGGACTTGGATAACTATATCAAGAGAATCTCTTGTGGGAAAAGCACTCTCTTACCTGTCAAGAAGAAGAGTAAGCGTCCCTCTTTCAAACGGACTCTTTCCCCAGCGCCGGGGGCTTCAGCCTCCAGGCAGTCTCGACGGCCGCCTCCATCGGGGTCCAGAGACAAGAGTCAACCCCAGGGACAAAAGAAGTCCTGGGGAAAGAAGCCTACTAGGCAAAACACTAAGACCTCTGCATGAGGGGGCGCCCCCGCTCACTCGAGTGGGGGGAAGACTGCGACAGTTCTCAGAGCTCTGGCACGAGGACTTCCAGGACAGATGGGTAATCTCCACGGTAACCTTAGGGTACAAGCTGGAGTTTCAGGAATTCCCTTCTCCTCGGTTCCTCAGATCAAATGTTGCCAGAGACCCAGAGAAGAAGCAGTCGCTCCTTCTAGCGTTAGAGCGACTTTTGTCGCAGGAGGTCATTATGATAGTTCCCGCAAAGGACCAGGGATTGGGCTTCTATTCCAACCTTTTTACGGTCCAAAAGCCAAATGGGGATGTCAGGCCCATTTTGGACTTAAGGGATCTGAACCGATTCCTAAGGATTCAATCCTTCCGCATGGAATCAATTCGAACAGTAGTTCCCACCCTGCAGGGAGGAGAATTTCTGGCATCAATAGACATCAGAGATGCATATCTGCATGTGCCCATTTTTCCTGCTCATCAGAAGTTTCTGCGCTTCGAGGTAGGAGGGCGCCATTTCCAGTTTGTGGCTCTGCCTTTCGGGATAGCCACTGCACCTCGAGTGTTCACAAAGATCTTGGCTCCTCCTCTGGCCAGATTAAGGGCTCAGGTTATAGCTGTCATAGCATACCTAGACGACCTGCTCTTGATAGACCGGTCGGTAGCCTCTTTGAATGGAAACTTGAGGACCACGGTCAGGTATCTAGAACACCTGGGTTGGATCCTCAACTTAGAAAAGTCTTTCCTAAAACCAGTAAGACTGGAGTATTTAGGTCTGATTATAGATACAAGCCAGGAGAAAATATTTCTACCTCAGGCAAAGATCACTGCTTTGAGAGAGCTGATTCTGACAGTAAGGACCAAGAAGGGTCCCTCAGTCCGCCTTTGTATGAGGCTAATAGGGAAGATGGTGTCTTCATTCGAAGCAGTTCCCTATGCTCAGTTTCACTCAAGAATGCTGCAACACAGTATTCTGTCGACCTGGAACAAGAAGGTTCAGGCATTAGACTTTCCGATGCACCTGTCGCATGCAGTGCGTCAGAGCCTCAATTGGTGGCTCATACCCGAAAACCTGCAGAAGGGGAAATCCTTTCTACCGGTTACCTGGACGGTGGTAACAACAGATGCCAGTCTGTCAGGTTGGGGAGCAGTTCTGGAACAGGCTGCGGTCCAAGGGGTATGGTCCAAGACAGAGAGGACCTTACCCATCAACATTCTGGAGATCCGGGCGATACATCTAGCTCTAAAGGCCTGGACTATCAGGCTACAGGGTTGTCCGGTCAGGATCCAGTCCGACAATGCCACAGCAGTGGCTTATGTCAATCATCAAGGAGGCACCCGGAGCCGAGCTGCTCAAAAAGAGGTGAACCAGATCTTAGTCTGGGCAGAGATGCATGTGCCATGCATATCGGCAGTTTTCATCCCGGGAATAGAGAATTGGCAGGCGAACTATCTAAGTCGCCAGCAGTTACTTCCAGGGGAATGGTCTCTGCATCCCGACGTCTTTTGGGCCATATGCCAAAGATGGGGGGTTCCAGATGTAGATCTCTTTGCATCCCGATTCAACAAAAAGATAGACAGATTTGTGGCAAGGACAAAAGATCCTCTTGCATGCGGGACGGATGCGTTGGTGATTCTGTGGCATCGGTTCTCACTGATTTACGCATTCCCCCCTATTCTGCTACTACCACGACTCCTTCGCAGGATCAGGCAGGAAAGGAAGTCGGTACTTCTGGTGGCCCCCGCTTGGCCCAGAAGGACTTGGTATGCAGAAATAGTAAGGATGACGGTAGGTTCCCCGTGGACACTACCGGAACGCCCAGACCTGTTATCTCAAGGTCCAGTGTTCCATTCTGCCTTACAAACGCTAAATTTGACGGTTTGGCTATTGAGACCCACGTTCTGAAGAGTCGTGGGCTCTCAGGTCCTGTCATATCTACCTTGATTAATGCAAGGAAGCCAGCTTCCAGGATGATTTATCATAGAGTCTGGAAGGCTTATATAACCTGGTGTGAATCCAGAGGTTGGCATCCCAGGAAATATGTCATAGGTAGAATCCTTGATTTTCTACAGATGGGATTAGAGATGAAGCTGGCCTTGAGTACCATCAAGGGCCAGGTCTCTGCTTTATCAGTATTATTTCAGCGGCCACTTGCTTCGCATTCTTTGGTCCGAAACTTTATGCAGGGGGTGATGCGTCTTAATCCTCCAGTTAAAGCGCCCCTAAACCCCTGGGACTTGAATTTGGTCCTGGCTGTGTTACAGAAACGGCCTTTTGAACCAATAAGTCAGATTCCTTTGGTCTTGTTGACAAGGAAATTAATTTTTCTGGTGGCCATCTTTTCTGCTAGAAGAGTATCAGAATTAGCAGCTCTTTCCTGTAAGGAGCCTTATTTGATTATACACAAGGATAGAGTGGTACTACGTCCTCCTCCTAGTTTTTTACCGAAGGTGGTTTCTGATTTTCATTTAAACCAAGACATTGTTCTACCTTCCTTTTTTCCAGATCCCTGTTCCCCGGAAGAGAGATCTCTACATTCGTTGGATGTAGTAAGAGCAGTTAAGGCCTATCTAGGGGCAACTGCTCAGATCCGCAAGAGGGATGTTTTGTTTGTGCTGCCAGAGAGTCCCAATAGAGGACAGGCAGCGTCAAAAGCTACCATTTCTAAATGGATTCGACATTTGATCATTCAAGCTTACGGTTTGAAACAGAAGATTCCTCAGTTTCAGATCAGGGCACATTCCACAAGGGCTATTGGTGCTTCTTGGGCAGTGCATCACCGGGCCTCGATGGCTCAAATCTGCAAGGCCGCAACCTGGTCTTCAGTTCATACATTCACCAGATTCTATCAGGTGGATGTGAGAAGGCATGAGGATATCGCCTTTGGGCGTAGTGTGCTGCAGGCAGCGGTACAGGGTCCTCAGGTCTGATTGCATCCTACTTGGTCGTGGTTCCCCCCCCCTCAGGTAGCATTGCTCTGGGACATCCCATCAGTAATTACTGTGGCTCTGTGTCCCGTGATGTTCGAGAAAGAAAATAGGATTTTTTAAAACAGCTTACCTGTAAAATCCTTTTCTTTCGAAGGACATAACGGGACACAGAGGTCCCGCCCCTCTTCTAATACACTATATTGCTTGGCTACAAAACTGAGGTATCCCTGCAAGGGGGAGGGATTATATAGGGGGTTGAACTTCCTGATAGGGTGTGCCAGTGTCCAATCACCAGTGATACCTATATAACCCATCAGTAATTACTGTGGCTCTGTGTCCCGTGATGTCCTTCGAAAGAAAAGGATTTTACAGGTAAGCTGTTTTAAAAAATCCTATTTTTCTGGGGTTACCATTATCATTGAAAGTGAAATTAAAAGAAAATTCCAAATTTTGGGTTGTCCCCAGAAAAGTAATAGAGGGAAAAACTTCCAATGGGGACACTAGTTTGGGTGGCCTGGGGGTCCCCAAGGATTTATCTTAATTTGCAAGGATTTCCCCTCACTTCCTTTTTGGCTATGGGACAGGAAGTGAAGAGAAATCTCAGCAATGGGAAACGAAATGGGACAGATGGCGAAAACAAATCTGACAGGGGTTATAACCTCTCTTTGCTCTATCCAAAATGAGAAAAAAAGATTTGCCTATAGTTCTACTTTAACTCTGTTGAGGTCTCTGATTATATGTAGCAACCCCAGTGTTACTAGGTGAGGTGTATTTAGTTTGGCTCCCCTGTAGACAGAGAAGCAGGGGTTAATTGGTGTTTTGGTTGTGCAGGGCTTCAAGGGTTGTGGCACTGTTTTCTGGAACTTGGTGGATAGTTCTAGAATCTAGTGGGTGGAGAGACAGATACTGTAGCCTGAATATTTATGGAGTTCCCACCAATCCCTGGGGAGGTGATGCCCAGAAGGTGGTGGAGCAATCCATAAAAACTCGGGAGCATGCCATTCTGGGAGAGCAAAGTCCAGGATATAGTTGTCTAGAGGCGACCCTTGTGCTGGGGGCTCTGCCCCTGGGGCAGAAGGGAGACCATGAGAGAAAGAGAGAGAGATGAAGATGGAGAAGCTGGAAAACTCACACCCTTAACCAATCCAGCCTCAGCTAGGCTTAGCTGAAGACTTCCTGAAGTCCAGACCCAGTCTGTGCAGCAGCCACTTGGATCCCAGGAGCCTCAAAAATTGACTGTGTGAGTACCTTCCATTTCAACATACCCCAAGGTTATTGAGGAGACAATTAGGCGCAATACTTTACAAAGGGACAGCTTAGAACCAACACAAAGCAGCATGAAGCACCCCAATATCTCTAACTTGGCTTAGTAGCAGCCAGGTGCTTTGGTATTTCCGCCAGGAGCTGCACCTGCAACTTCAGTTTTGCACCATCACTCCCACAGGTGGGCAGTGCAGTTGGAATCAATTCATAGCAGCCAGAGACATTAACAAGTCCGCAAGTGTTTATTATTATTATTATTATGCAGGATTTATATAGCGCCAACAGTTTACGCAGCGCTTTACAATATAAAAAGGAGACAATACACTTATAATACAATAAAATACGAAGGGAATAAGAGGGTCTTGCTCAGAAGAGCTTACAATCTAATAGGGTGGGGCAGGTGGTGCAAAAGGTTGTAACTGTGGGGAATGAGCTGATTGAAGTGGTAGGAGATTAGTTGGAGACATGATAGGCTTTCCTGAAGAGATGAGTTTTCAGGGATCACCTGAAGGTAGCAAGAGTAGGGGATAGCCGGACCGGTGGAGGTAGCGAATTCCAGAGGATGGGAGAGGCTCTGGAGAAATCCTGGAGATGAGCATGGGAGGAGGAGATGAGAGAGCTTGAGAGTAGGAGGTCTTGAGAAAAGCGGAGAGGACGATTTGGGTGATATTTGGAGACAAGATTGGTGATGTAGCTCAGGGCAGAGTTGTGAATGGCTTCGTATGTTGTGGTTAGTATTTTGAATTTAATTCGCTGGGTGATTGGGAGCCAGTATAGGGATTGGAGGAGAGGGTTGGCAGATATTGAGCAGTTGGCAAGTTGTACAAGTCTGTCAGCAACATTCATGATAGACTGAAGAGGGGATAGCCTATGGAGAGGCAGGCCAATGAGAAAGGGAGTTGCAATAGTCAATAGTTAATCTAAAATTCTGCATTTCTGGGCATCCCAAGCATCCCTATTCCCTATCCAAATTCACCCCTTAAATAAACTAACCAAAACCTTTTCCTTGGACTGATTATTGAGTCTTTGAAGCGAGTGTGAAAATTCCTGTTCCCTGGCTATGTTTGTGTGTGTGTAGGGGAGGGAGACTCAAAAATCCTGTGGCCTTTTAGGGGTAGTGCTACAATTTTACATTTCTAACGAGGAGAACAAGGGGATTTTATGGAGGGTGGCAGCCACTATGTTATACCTAGGTATGGCTTGGCTTTACATAAATACCCTATATTGTCAAGAGTTTTAGGACGCATGCCTTTACATGTAGATGAACTTTAATGGCATCCCAGTTTTAGTCCATTGGGTTCAATATTGAGTTGGCCCACCTTTTGCAACTATAACAGCTTCAACTCTTCTGGGAAGGCTGTCCACAAGGTTAGAGCGGAGACTGCAAGCCAGGCCTTCTCGTCCAACATCAGTGCCTGACCTCGCAAATGCAGAGTCAAACATTCACATAGACACAGAGCTCTGAGGTAAATAGCGTTGATTGGCTAGTGAAACATGTCAGCGTGACATCAGTGCGTCGGCTGGGGGATTGCCTGTTTGCTGCACATGTGAAGCAGGAGGATGGAAAAGGAACGACAGCTTGTAATCCAATGACTGGAACCAAAAAATCTGCATGAATGGCACTTTATACACAGTGGAAAACCTCAAGGCGTCAGGATATCGGCTCACCCTGAGCATGTGTTAATCCGGACTGATGGGTAGAGGTACAGTGAAACGACCGGGATGTATGACATGATGAGCATGTGTTAATCCGGACTGATGGGTAGAGGTACAGTGAAACGACCGGGATGTATGATATGATGAGCATGTGTTAATCCGGACTGATGGGTAGAGGTACAGTGAAACGACCGGGATGTATGACATGGTGAGCATGTGTTAATCCGGACTGATGGGTAGAGGTACAGTGAAATGACCGGGATGTATGACATGGTGAGAGTGTCTTGAACTAAGTCTATTTACACAGCTGTGTTTGTTCCTGTCCCCGGTTTTCAGCCTCCCCATCTGATGCCCTTTGGATATGTATCCACACTGTTAAAGTGACTCAATGCCTAAGCCTGCTCCTCTTGGTTATCTCAGCTTCAATATAATTACTTCCCTGCTTCACCAGGTGTAATCTGTCTAGTTATTCAAAATCCAAAGGGACTGATCATAATCCATTTGTGGACAGCAATGACGATACCCTGTGTGTTTTTTGAGTACATGGCAGCTAAGAACTCACCAATTCACCTAACACCACCCACATCTATACAGGTTTTTTGACTCACTATTTTTAGTCTACAACCAAGTTGCTCCGTAACTGCATCAGTATTATAATTTTTGGCTTCTGAGAACTGAGCTTTATACCACTATATAAGCCTGCAATTACAAGTGCTAATGTTTGACTAAAGTGATTGTTTTAATTTGGGTACTGTGAATGTGGGTGTGAATGGTACGTGCAGCTGAGATTCCCTTTCTTTTTAACATATGACAACGTTGTCCTATTTTTAAACTACCTGTGTGGTAAACTGTTAGTCCCCTCTTTTTCATTAATTTGTGTGTGTTTTTTTAATATAATAAAACTTTTTTGAATCAATTACTGTGTCCTAGAAGTGGTCCTCTTGGGAGAACTATATTCTACCACGAAGTTGGGAGCCTGAAATTGTCCAAAATGTCTTGGTATGCTGACGCCTAAATAATTCCCTTCACTGAAACTCAGGGGCCAAGCCCTGAAAAACAACCTCACGCCATAATCTCCCCTCCACCAAATGATTTGGACCAGTGCACAAAGCAAGGTCCATAAAGACATGGATGAGCGAGTTTGGGTGGAGGAACTTGACTGGTCCTGACCTCAACCCTATAGAACAGGATGAATTAGAAGAAAGACTGCGAGCCAGGTCTTCTTGTCCACATCAGCACCTGACCTCGCAAATGCACTTCTGGAAGAATGGTCAAACATTCCCATAGACACACTCTTAAACCTTGTGGACAGCCTTCCCAGAAGAGTTGAAGCTGTTATAGCTGCAAAGGGTGGGCCAACTCAATATTGAACCCTACGGACTAAGACTGGGATGCCATTAAAGTTCACATGCGTGTAAAGGCGGGCGTCCCAATACTTTTGACAATATAGTGTATATGTGAGTGTTTACTGTAGTAATATTTTTACAAATGGTAATCTTTTATGATGTATATTTACGTATTTCATATTACAGTATAATCTTATCCGATTTAATGCAACAGATTTGTGCACCGAGATAACCCAGTAATGTAGGAGTGAGTGAAGAATTGCAAAAAGTTGCTAATATGAAGATTGCTGATTACAGGAGTTAACCAGAATGTCGAGAAGTTCATAAATATAATCATATAGTAAAAATGTTTACAAGAAGAGTTTAAAGCTCATGATCCTAAATCATGAGGCAATAGATAACAAATAACTTATGGAACTTATAAATGAACAGAGTTCGCTCTTCATGGTTGGCATAAAGTGAACTTGACATTAACTTAGGTTAACCATGCAGGGATAGATTTCTCCCATTCAGCTCTGCTGGCTATTATTTTCTTAAAGCTGGCACCCATAGCTCCCAGAAAGCCCAAACACTGCCTGCATCTGACTGGATGCAGTTACTCTTTGGTCATCGATTTTCATCCTGGTCGAAAAATCTACTTTTTTTTCATGCAGGGTTGTGCCTACAGGACCACCTGTTGTTTGAATTTTGAGCTGTGTATGGGGGGCTTCAGTCTTGCAAATTAACTTTGAACCCCTTTTACATGGGCAGATCGATCAGGTTGGCCTGTTTGGTTTTTCAAACGGATTTGATTAAAACTTCCATGTTAGTCAATGGCCAGGCCGATGTAAATGTACTTGTGTCCGGTTACATCCAATACCTCCGTCGTGTCCATCCAGGTTAACGTGATGGATCGTTGCTCATTTGGTATAAATGGATGCGGGTCTGTTTTTATCCAGTCGCTCATAGATCCAACATGGGTCCCCATTTGTAGATGCAGAGAAAAACCGTGTAGCACTTTCCCTCGGAGGAACTGCGGGATGTATTGCGTTCTCTGTTCTTGTGCAACAACTCTGCAAACATCTTTGTCAATTCTGACACACCTGGCTGGGTTGAAGTACAAAGACCTATACATGCACAAGATAAATATATCCTACACACAGCTATGGAATCAGGAAATGGACACCAGACTGATTAGAAGCTATGCAAGAATGAATCAGTCAGTGAAGGAAAGGGTTATGACTCTAAACAAAGTAGCAGTTATTAGCATTGGGTTATAGTGGCTCACAATAAACCATTATACCATAAGAGTACATCAAGCAGAGACTCATATCCGCAATAAACAGTTTCAAGGATGATAAACAACTGCGAGACAGTTTTCCTGCCTGATAGCAATCAGTGAACGTCCCAAAGTGCACTTTGTGTGTAACCTACAAAGGGTGTCTCTGGCTATAGTAAAAAAAAGCTTGGTCGATGATCACCATGAAAGCAGTCAGTAGTTAATTGGCTCTTTGCTGTCAACCTTCTCCTGGCTCTGTGTTGGGGTCCAGCCTTTATGGTGGTGCACTTAAGTACTGTCCCTTTAAGGATTCTGAATACTGTGGCTTAGTGTTCCCTATTGAAAGTTAGTCTCCCTCTGCTACCAGCGGTAGTGTGAAACCAACAAGAAAATCCTCACCAGTCCTGTGTCCTCAACAGACTCCGGTTCAGAGGTTGGGCAACCAGGAACTGCTCTGGCACTGCCCTCAGTGCAAGTCTCCTCTCTGTGACTTTGGCTCCTACCTGTCTTAGCTACGGTCTCCGGGCCAAGGATGATGCTCTTCTGCTGACTGCACATAGCTAAGCAGAGATGTGCAGAGCCCTGGTCCCCTCGCAGAAAGAGTAAGTTCTGCCTTTCGCAGTCCAGGAAAACTACATCCCGCTCCTACCCTTCTATGTCTATTGGAAGTTGTAGTCTTTCAGCTTATTCCCTGCCATTGTCGAGTTCTTGTAGTGACCTACTGCACAGTGGAAAATATTCAACTATGACCATCAATCCTGATTTCAGCCCTTCCACATTGGAGACTTCACAGTTTAGTTTTCCTTAAAATGGAACTTCACCCAAAAGGGGAAGTTCTGCTTTATATCCTTCTCTCCCTTCCTCTTCCATATTTGGTATATTATATTTTTTAAGGGAAACAGGTACCTTGTTTTAACAGGTACCCGCTCCCACTTGATCCCCCCCCCCCCCCTTTGCCTTCTGGGACACATCACAGGTCTTAGAAAGCTGCGGGACCATTCACAAACTGCAGTGTGAATTGGGCATGTGCAATGGGAAGCTGGCTGTGAAGCTGCAATGAGTCAAAGCCGGCTTCCCACAGTAAACATGCTGTCGCTGGGGACCCAAAGACTGGCGAAGAACCAGCCCAGGTGAGGACCGTGTTGAATCCCTGGACAGGTAAGTGTCCTTTTTATTTTTTTTCTTTCTAGGGTGAAGATCCTCTTTAACGTACCTTAACATCCTCTGTAATGGGCCCCGCCACCTATCCCAGGTCCCAAAACAGCTGCTATGGCTATTGTTATGTCTCTGGCCTCAGCCCTTGTCAGCCCCAGAAATTCCAATCATGTGTACACAAATCCAACACACAAAGTGCCACGCATGCTCAGAATAAATAAAGAGATGAAAGCTATTGGCTACTGCCCGTTTATAGTCCCGACGTATGTGTTTTACGTCATCGCGTTCAGAACGATCGGATTTTCCGACAACTTTGTGTGACCGTGTGTATGCAAGACAAGTTTAAGCCAACACCTGTTGGAAAAAATCCATGGATTTTGTTGTCGGAATGTCCGATCAATGTCCGACCGTGTGTACAGGGCATTAGACTAGCCATACATTGGTCAAAATTTGGCCAGATCAGTAAGGACCAGCTGGATTTAAATCAGTATGTGGCTATCCCTGCTTGATAGAAGTCAATCCTTTTACATGCTGTATTTCTGTTGAAAGGCCATGCTGGTATGCTTTTGCTGATCAGCGGCTGCCTGTACAGTACACAATGGTCATATGTACATTAGATAACCTAGAGCTGCTTTCAGAGGCGTAAAAAAAACAGAAACACCAAATGCCTCTAACAGCGGCATTTTTTCTCCTGCTCGTGTGCATGAGGCCTAAAGTGTATCCATAGGGAGAAAGCTTTTTTGTAGTTTTGGATGGCGTGGGAAGGGTTAAAGTGGTTGTAAAGAATTTTTTTTTTTTTAAAAACAAATATGTCTATACTTACCTACTCTGTGCAATAGAATTGCAGAGCGGCCTCCTTTTCTCAGGTCCCCCACCAGCGCTCCTGTTCCTCCTCTCTTGCTGTTGCCCCCAATAGGAAGCCAATTCCCATGGGAGCACTTGTGCAGCCTCTCTACCAAGCCCCGTTCCCTTGTCACTGGAGTTGATTGGCAGGAGCATTAGCCAATAGCTCCCGCTGCTATCGATCTGCCCAGGGAGGAGGGACAAAGCCAGGAGAGCCGTAGCTCTCATGCACAGCACTGGATTGTGATGGGGTTCAGGTAAGTATAAGGGGGGAGTGAGGGCGCAGGTTTGTGATATAGAAGGTTTTTTACCTTAATGCATTCTTTACCTTAATGCTTAAATGCATTAAGGCTAAAAAAAAAAAACCTTGAGGGTTTAGAATGACTTTAAGTTGGTCATGCACTCTGGAAATTTTGGCCAGTTCCTGATGAAGCAGATGAAATTTTCTACTTGAGTGGTCCTGTCGGCCCCCTCCTGCCCTGACGTCCTTCATGTGAAAAAAGTAAAAAGTCAAAGGATTCCTAGTCTACCAAAAGCTTCTAGATATACTTTACGATAATGATGTAACATTGTTTTCTAAACTATAAATACTTTTGTGAATATGTGTTCTATTTTAGGCGCCTTTTACCCAGACAAAACCCAAAAATCCGATAAACTTGATGATGCAGTCCCTCCTGGTGGACAGTACACCTACACCTGGATTGCTGATCCGAAGCATGCACCCACCAGTGGAGACCCCAACTGTCTGACATGGATCTACCATTCCCACACCGATGCCCCCAGAGATATTGCAAGTGGATTAATCGGGGCACTGCTCACCTGCAAAAAAGGTAACTGTAGTTTAACTAGATTTAAAATGGGGGTTTTATACTCCCTAAATATTTATGCAATGATAAGTGTACTTTTCATCTATTTTTGCATCTCAGTGTGACTACCTCCAGCCTTTTTACAGCCACATCCTGTCTATCTAGAAGTGTTCCAGTGACATCTAATTGTAATGGGGCGGGTACTGTGATTGTGACAACAGTAGACCATACCGGCACAGTGTGCAGCTGTAATCTCTGTTGGGAATGAGAGTAAAACCCTTACAACATAGGAGAACAATTAGGAGAGAGTTGTCACCCTATAACGGGAAGCTCTTGAAAAGGGACCTTCATGGCTGGATCACCATGCAATATTTTAATGAAAGCTGCAGAGTTAAAAAAAAAAGATGAACGAAAAAACATTGTACGCCTTAGCTGTTGATCTCCTAGCTCAGGTTCTGTGAACCAAACTGGAGATTCGGGGGATAAGCAATGGCGTGCATCAAGATGCAGTTGGCTTATATGCTGATGACCTGACCCTGTATTTGAAAGACTAGGAACCCTCTCTATAGCTGCCATTGAACATTATTGACCACTTTGGAGCGTTGCCTGGTTTGTCCATAAACTGGTCCAAATCTCAGATGTTACCATTTATTTATTACAAGTATTTATATAGCACCAACAATTTACGCAGCACTTTACATATATTGTAGATTTTGTTCAGTCCCTGCCCTCAAGGAGTTTACCATCTAAGGTCCCTATCTTACAAAAATTCACATACTGGGGCCAATTTATAGAGGGGTCAATTAACCTACGTTAAATATTTTTTCACCTACTTGAGAATAGAGGTGTGCGCAACAGAATTTTTTTTTTAGTTTTATTTTGGATTAATTTGAGTTAATCATTTTGTTTCATTATATCTGTTATGTTAGAATAAATTTGTTTTCGGAATTCATTTTGTATATTCAGATTCTTATGGTATATTTGGATTTGTTTTGTATATTCATTGTTCTGAATCAATTCATATTTTGGAAGCTATTTGAGAAGATAAATATTTGTTTCAATGTTTTCAATAATTGTTGGCTATATTTGTTTCAATGTGTTATTTCGCTATTTCTGGAGATTATTTATGCACTTTGCTTGGGTTGGATGGAGGTAGAACCATCAAAATCGTCGAATCATAACATAATGAATGGAATGAAGTTAATTTTGGATTCATTCGTTATATTGTGATTTGGAGATTCTGATGGATCCACCTCCATCCAACCCAAACACAATAAGTAGGAATCATCATCTTATTTCACTTTTATACCTAACTGTATTTATCGCAATGTGTTTCAATTTCATATGTAGTGTTTTTTTTTTTTTTTTATAATAATGAAAAATATAATGCAACATAAAAATGTAATAAATCCGAATGAATTTCCGATCATTCGTTACGTTATTTCGGATTCAAATGTAATGAATGAATTTTGTTGTTTTGTTATAATCTATTTAGGATTCATTGAAACTCATTACTATTGTGATACGGAGATTTGGATACCTCCAAATCTCCGAATAATGAAAATCTTGTACGCATTTCGATTTGTAGCAAATAGGTTTGCACATGTCTGCTTGGGACTTGACTCCCTTCTACTTACAAGAACTAGTACTATTAAAAACCTGGGGCTCTGGGTATCTAAAGACACTGTACCTCTGATTACCTGGCACTGAAATTTAAGCCGTCGATAGCCACTATCAAAGCCAAAATACAGGTATGGTGGAGATTAGCTCTGTCAGTCATGGGTTGTGCTAATATAATAAAGACGTTTCTGTTAACCAAAATCCTGCAACGTAGTATGGCATTCTCCACTATGTATACCCCCAACTATTTTCAGAAAAAGACTGGAACTTTTGTAATTCCATTGACATGTTAATGATTATATGAAATTTAATAACTAGATTTAGGTTCACTTTTTAGTATTTTGGGCTCTGGGTCACCAATAGACAAGTTCATCTACCAAGAGTGTTTATATGCAAAACCGCAGAGCTGACCATTCCACTGTTGGAGCTTTTTTCTTATGAGTCTTACTTCTTTACAGAGATGCTTGTGATGTAAGCCTTGACTTGTGCAAGTTCCTCTTGACCTTTCAGTGACTGGACTATGTATAGAAAACAGAAGTTTGATGTCATTACCATAAGTGCCAGACCATGCCTTTGCTGTCTTCCAGAAACTCAATTTAATTCCGATTATTCCTGTTCTGATATCATCCAGGTACTCTGGACAATTCAATGAATCGGCTGGATGTGGATAAGGATTTTGTGCTGATGTTTACCGTTGTTGATGAAAATCTAAGCTGGTACCTGGAGGAGAACATTCAGAAATATTGTTCAGAAGCAGACATGATAGATGTGGAGGATGAAGGCTTTCAGGAGAGCAACAAGATGCACGGTGAGCAATGAGGACTAACGCAGATTGGCTGTAGATTACATACACAATTCATTAAAGGGCCACATTATGCAAAAGTGAATAACATTAACAACTACAGTGCCTTGAAAAAGTATTCATAGCCCTTGAAATGTTCCACATTTTTTTCATGTTACAACCAAAAAAGTAAATGTATTTTATGTAATAGACAGCACTAAGTGACACATTATTGTGAAATGGAAGGAAAATGCTAAATGGTATTCAAATTTGTTTTACAAATTAATATGTGAAAAGTGTGGCGTGCATTTGTATTCAACCCCCTTTACTCTGATACCCCTAACTCAAATCTAGTGGAAACAATTGTCTTCAGAAGTCTAATTAATAGAGTCCACTTGTGTGTAATTTAATCTCAGTATAAATACAGCTGTTTTGTGAAGCCCTCAGAGGTTTGTTAGAGAACCTTGGGGAACAAACAGCATCATGAAGGCCAAGAAACATACCAGACAGGTCAAGGATAAAGTTGTGGAGAAGTTTAAAGCGGGGTTAGGTTATAAAAAAAATCCCAAGCTTTGAACATCTCATGGAGCACTGTTTAATCCATCATCCTAAAATGGGAAGGGTATGGCACAACTGCAAACCTACCAAGACATAGCCGTCCACCTAAACTGACAAGCTGGGGAAAAGAGAGCATTAATCAGAGAAGCAGCCAAGAGGCCCATGGTAACTGTGGAGGAGCTGCGGAGATCCACAGCTCAGGTGGGAGAATCTGTCCACAGGACAATTAGTCGTGCACTCCACAAATCTGGACTTTATGGAAGAGTGGCAAGAAGAAAGCCAATGTTGAAAAAAAGCCATAAGAAGTCCCGTTTGCAGCTTTCCGAGAAGCCATGTGGGATACACAGCAAACATGTGGAAGAAGGTGCTCTGGTCAGATGAGACCAAAATTTTACTTTATGGCCTAAAATCAAAACGTTATGTGTGGCAGAAAACTAACACTGCACATCACCCTGAACACACCATCCCCACCATGAAACATGGTGGTGGCAGCATCATGTTGTGGGGATGCTTTTCTTCAGCAGGGACAGGGAAGCTGGTCAGAGTTGATGGGAAGATGGATGGAGCCAAATACAGGGCAATCTTAGAAGAAAACCTGTTAGTCTGCAAAAGACTTGAGACTGGGGCGGAGGTTCACCTTCCAGCAGGACAACAGACCCTAAATATACAGCCAGAGCTACAATGGAATGGTTTAAATCAAAGCATACTCATGTGTTAGAATGGCCCAGTCAAAGTCCAGACCTAAATCCAATTGAGAATCTGTAGCAAGACTTTGCTGTTTACAGACGTTCTTCATCCAATCTGACAGAGCTTGAGCTATTTTGCATGGAAGAATGGGCAAATATTCCACTCTCTAGATGTGCAAAGCTGGTAGAGACATACCCGAAAAGACTTGCAGCTGTAATTGCAGCGAAAGGTGGTACTATAAAGTATTGACTCAGGGGAGCTGAATACAAATGCACACCACACTTTTCACTTATTTATTTGTAAAAAAATTTGAAAACATGTATCATTTTCCTTCCACTTCACAATTATGTGCCACTTTGTGTTGGTCTATCACATAAAATCCCAATATAATGCATTTACGTTTTTGGTTGTAACACCATTTAATGGGGTATGAATACTCTTTCAAGGCACTGTATGTACGTTAAAATAACCACAATGTTACAGAAACTGAAATATCTGCTACTGGTATATTTTGGCCAGGCAGTTAGCTGCTTAATTGTAGCCAAGATGGTCATAATATTCTCTGTCCACCAGGAATCTCAGCCATTCCTGACTGTGCAGATCAAACAAAAATACGATGATGCAGATTCTGCAGCCTGTGCCCTGTTTGTTTTGGGATCATCGCAGTAAGAAATACCTGAGAGGCCACAGGGTGACGTGAAACGTTTTTCTTTTGGAAAGGGGCTAAATTTTTAATTTGGCCATACAGTGAGCAAATTCAAGCCACAGATGGCCCTGTTGGCATCCTCCCGCTCGACATCCTTCAATCTGACAATTGGAGGAGCCAGGATGAAAATTTGCGACCAAACATCTTGCATATGCAAGCACTGTTCAGGTATTTTGACAGCTGTCAGAATACGATAGCCAGCAGGGAGATCCCTCCATTAACATTGGGGCTGAATTACAGAGATATTACAGTGTATGGCCAGTTTTACCTTACCTCTTGATGGACATGGTCAGAGGTGAGCTTTCATTTTAGGCAAAAAGAGGCAAACAATTAAAGTTGTCTTTTTGGGGCAGGAAAACAGCATTACTTTCTATTACTTCCTGAAACATTTGATTTTTTTTTAAAGTAACCTGGCCTGAGATGTTTCTAAACTAATACCGCGTACACGCGATCGGGATTTCGGCCCGCAAAAGACCGATGAGAGTTTTTCATCGGAAAATGCGACCGTGTGTATGCTCCATCGGACTTTTGCTGGCCGAATTCCAGCCAGCAAAAGATTGGGAGCATGTTTTAAATTTTTCGGTCAGGAAAAGTTCCTATCCAAAAATGCGATCGTCTGGCAATTCCGACGTGCAAAATTCCTACGCATGCTCGTAAACAATTCGACGCATGCTCGGAAGCATTGAACTTCATTTCCACGGCTCGTCGAAGTGTTGTACGTCACCGCGTTCTTGAAGGTCGTAAGTTCAGCAAACTTTTGCGTGACCGTGTGTATGCAAGGCAAACTTGAGCGGAATCCCGTCGGAAAAGCCGTCGTATCTTTTTCCGACGAGAAGTCCGATCGTGTGTATGCGGCATTACAGTGCTGAAGTGTAGGAACCATGTGGTGCCTTCAGATACCTTTGCCAGTCTTCAGTTCCATCTCTGCGACCCTGTGGAGGCCCTTGGATCCCAAGCCCAGGCTGTCCACAGGGCCTCTACTTCTATGTAAGTTAAGATCAAGTCTCCCCTCATTTTATTGTATTCATACAAATTGCCATACTGACATGTACACCAAAGGGAATCTGTATGTGACTACTTTGAACAGTTGTCCTGTTGCAAAACAACCGGAAATAAAGCCCAATTCCAGCCATGAACATCCTTTTATAGCTTTGGATAGAGTATGAAAGAATGAGAATTTGAATTTTTATGCTGGCTATATCCCTGTTGAACACCTTTGTGCTCTCATCTTGTTCTTACACTAGTTAAAGAGACAGAAAAAAGGGTGGGGGGATGCCCCCAATGGAGATCAGATCACAATAAAATCTCAACAGAGGTTCTCACTCTTCCCCACACTATTCAAAATGAAAAAGGTCTTGGCTTGAGTAAGGCTTTACATTGAGTAGATGAACTTTTTAAGAGCAACTGAGCCCAGCTTATATTACATTGCACTCAGCTATTTTGCTGAGAACATATTTTTTGGGTGCTGGGCTTCATGAACATGTTGGGAAGGAGGGAATCCAGCTGTGCAGAACCCAGCCTGGAATGAGGCCTCCTAAATATCTGTCTACATAAGCCTTGTACTAGCTGAATGCCTTGTATTAAATAAAATTATGTACACTGATTGATCTCATTAATGTATTTTATTTTCAGCAATTAATGGATATTTGTATGGAAACCTCCCGGCTATGAACATGTGTGTGGGTGACTCGGTGTCCTGGCATTTGTTTAGTATCGGTAATGAAGTAGATATCCACTCAGCCTACTTTCACGGGCACACGGTTAAAAACCTAGGCCACAGAACGGACGTCATTAATCTGTTTCCTGCCACATTCGTCACAGCGGAGATGACCCCATCTAATGCTGGATCATGGATGTTAACCTGCCAAGTGAATGACCACTTTGAAGGTAAGTAAGGAGCTCAGATCTAGACATTGTTATAAGTAATATAGGCAGAAAGTAGGGGCAGACATACCACTTGTGAAGACTGCATGGGGACACAAAAGGATAGTGGTGGCCCATCAGTGGTGGCCCAGTTTGTCAAGGAGAACCAGGACTCCAATTTTTAATTACTGATCACCTGGGCCCTTATATATAGAGGTGGCAGAACTTAATATGGATATATAAGGGCTGTGGAACTGGGCTATCTCTGTGAGTAGTGGTAACATCACAAAAAGAGTTGACATTAATGCAGGAAGTGCAAGCCAAAGTAAGTAAGGTAAAGCGTATCTAAACCCAAAAAACAAAATGTGATATATTGCAGCTTAACAGACCTTAGATGTGGTGGCAGCATTGGTGTTCTTTAACCACTTCAGTCCCGGAAGGATTTGCCCCCAATGACCAGGCCATTTTTTTGCGATACGGCACTGCGCTACTTTAGCTGACAATTGCCCAGTCGATCAATAAAATTGATGTCTTTTTTTTCCCACAAATAGAGCTTTCTTTTGGTGGTATTTGTTCACCAAAAAAGACCAACAATTTTGAAAAAAAAAACAATATTTTTTTATTTTCAGCCATGAAACGCCCAGTAAAAAAAATTTAAAAATCGAATTTCTTCATCAATTTAGGTCAAATTGTATTCTGCTACATATTTTTGGTGAAAAAAATCCCAAAAAGCGTTTATTGATTGGTTTGCGCAAAGGTTATACCGTCTACAAAATAGGGGATAGATTTATGACATTTTTATTTTATTTTTAATGTTGAATTAGTAATGGCGGTGATCAGTGATTTTTCATGAGACTGTGACATTGCGGTGGACAGATCGAACACCTAACTTACGTTTTTGACACTTTTTTTTGGGGAACCAGTGACAATATTGCAGAGATCAGTGCTAAAAATATGCACTGACATTGTACTAATGGCACTGACAGGGAAGGGGTTAACATCAGGGGCAATCAAGGGGTTAACTGTGTTCCCTCAGTGTGTTTCTAACTGTGTGGGGGGATGGGCTGCCTGGGACAACACACAGATCCGTCTTTGCATAGCAGAAAGACAGGATCTGTGTGATCCCCTGACAGAATGGAGATTTGCCTTGTTTACTATGGCAGATCCCCGTTCTGTCATAGCGGGGAGCGATCCCAGGTGGCTGGACCCGCTGATTGGCTCCCCTGCTGGCCAATTGGTGTGCCCACAGATCGCCGTGTATGAGCCGACGTACAGCTACGGCAATTTGCACAGCCGAGCCGACCTGCCGCAGTATAACTGCGGCAGCTGGTCGGCAAGCAGTTAAAGAGGAGCTGCAGTGTGCTCACACAATTTGTAATAAAAACATCTTTGCCATTCTGAAGCTTCCCTCCAACCACTTTGCATATTATTTTATATATACTGTGATTCTGTACTTGCCAAATATGCTGCAGAAATCTCCCTCCACTGAGTTTGGCTGCAACCATTTTAACTGTGGGCAGCTGAAGCTGCTGCCTGTTCACTTCCTGGATTTATACAGACACACAGAGGCACCCCTGCAGCTCTCATTGGCCCTCCTGTGACTCATCCCCCCTCTCTTCCTGGCAAACTCTCACGAGAGTGATAGAGAGAGCTGTGCATGATGTCATAAGCCTAGGCTAATGACCAGACAAGAAACAGGAAGTGGGCTGTATAAGGGATTTACTGGCAGAAAAAAAAAATGTTTTACTGTCCATAGTTAAAACAAGAAGGGCAGAAAATTTAATAGATGGAAAGTTGAAAAAATGTCCGCTTTAAGGCTTTTCCCCTTTATTTTCACCTGACGCTCCTGTAAATAAGATACTTTCTGTCCCTTCCTGACTACACTTATTTCTACATTGTATCTATAGAAGGAGCCATGGTTGTCACACAAGCTGGATTTTGAACATGCAAAAAGAATATCTAGTAAAAAGTTTGCCCAGTCACTGCCACTAATAGTAACATACCTTTTAAAATCTGCATATTAAGAGCAGTGTGTGTCATACCATCATAGGGGTTGATTTACTAAAGATAAATAGACTGTGCACGCTGTGAGTGCAGTTGCTCCAGAGCTTAGAAAAGGGGGTGAAGCTTCACCGTCCAAAGAATACCCAATCACATACAAGGAAAATGGAAAAAAAAAAAAAACAGCATTTTTGCTTGCACATGATTGGATGATGGAAGTCAGTAGAGCTGCTCCCCATTTACTATGCTCTGGAGAAACTCTACTTTGAGTGTACAGTCTATTTGCCTTTAGTAAGTCAATCCCAAAATGTACGATAACATATATGACCTTTCCTTGTAAGCGTTGTATACATATATACAGGTGCATCTCATAAAATGAGAATATCATCAAAAAGTTTATGTATTTCAGTAATTCAATTCAAAAAGTGAAACTCCTTTTATATTATATAGATTCATTACACACACAGAGTGATATATTTCAAGCATTTCTTTCTTTTAATTTTGATGATTATGGCTTACAGCTAGTGAAAACCCAAAATTCAGTATCTCCGAAAATTTGAAAATGACATAAGACCAAAAAAAAAAGGATTTTTTTAATAGAGAAATGTTGACTTACTGAAATGTATGTCCATGTACAGTATGGTATGCACTCAATTCTTGGTCGGGCTCCTTTTGTATGAATTATACATCAATGCGGCGTGGCATGGAGGAGATCAGCCGGTGTTATGGAAGCCCAGGTTGCTTTGATAGCAGCTGTCAGCTCTTCTGCATTGTTGGGTCTGGTGTCTCTTATCATCCTCTTGACAATACTCCACAGATTCTCTATGGGGTTTAGGTCAGGCGAGTTTGCTGGCCAATAAAGCACAGTGATACCATGATCATTACATTTTCCAGCCAGCTCAGTATAATTTTCATCTACTTTTATTAAGCTTTGGTGGTCATGACAGGGCCACCCAAGCTTTAAATCTTGTCCGTTTCAGCAGGAATCAACTAAAATGTGAGGCTTGTATGGCTACCTTATGTCTGAGAGTTTTCAACAATTTTCCTTATTTCACAGAAAGACCTTGTACCTGCTGTACATTGCACATCAGATTCTATTAACCACTACAGTCCGGAAGGATTTGCCCCCTTAATGACCAGGCCATTTTTTGCGATTCGGCACTGTGCCAATTTAACTGACAATTGCGCGGTTGTGCGACGCTGTCCCCAAACAAAATTCCTTTTTTACCTACAAATAGAGCTTTCTAATGGTGGTATTTGATCACCTCTGCGATTTTTTTATTTTTTGTGCTATAAACAAAAAAAGAGCGACAATTTTTTTTTTTTTAACTTTCTGCTATAATACATATCCAAAAAAAAAAAATATAAAAAAAACAAATGTATTCATCAGTTTAGGCCGATATATACTCTTCTACATATTTTTGGTAAAAAAAAGTCGCAATAGGCGTATATTGATTGGTTTGCACAAAAGTTATCGCATCTACAAACTACGGGATAGATTTGGGGACTTTTATTTATTCTTTATTGTTTTTACTGGTAATGGCGGTGATCTGCGATTTTTTTTTTTTTTTTTTTTTTTTTTTTTTTTTTTTTTTTTTAAGCAGGTCTGTGACATTGCGGTGGACAAATCTGACCCCAAATGACACTTTTTAGGGACGAGTGACATTATTACATTGATTAGTGCTAAAAAAAATGCACTGATCAATGTAAAAATGACAGTGGCAGGGAAGGGGGCGATCAAGGGGTTAAGTGTGTTCCCTGGGTGTGTTCTAACTGTAGGGGGGATGGGCTCACTGGGACATGACAGAGATCACTGTTCCCGATCACGGGGAACAGTAGATATCTGGCAGAACAGGGAATCGCCTTGTTTACATAGGCAGTTCCCCGTTCTGCCTCTCCTCACCACGATCACAGGCCGCCGAGATCGAGTTCGCGGGACCCGAGAGCATGCTCCTGCAGCGGGCGGACACGTGCACACCCACTATCCTCCCTGCACAGACCGATGTACAGGTATGTCGGTTCGTGTAGGCGAGCCGACCTGCCGAGTATATCCGCATGAGCTGGTCGGCTAGTGGTTAAATGACAATGCGACCAAATATAAAGTGGAATAAATTAAAAGGTTTTTCTTCTGTCCGATGAGAGCTGGTTCTCCCATCCTCTGGCACAGCCATCTAACACATCAAATTTGGATGCCCCGGGGTGTCATTGCTCTATAATTCACACTTCCCATAGTGGTCGTGTGGCAAGGGAAGTTTCACTTTGCAAGGGAATTTTGCCAAGAACTTGGTGAATGTGGTGAAAATTTCACTTTGAAATGAATACCCAATCTCATGCAAGGGAAATATAAGAAACAGCATTTTTGCTTGCACGTGATTGGATGATGGAAGTGAGTAGCTCTTCACTAAGCTCTGGGGAAATTTCCCTTGCAAAGTGCAACTTCCTTTGCAAAGCAGACAGTCTATTTGTCTTTAGCAAATCAACTCCATTGCCTCCAAGAAACAAGGGATGTTTTAGAAGATGCTGCACAGGGTCTATCTGCCACTATTAAACTGGCAGCTACACTATATTACCAAAAGTATTGGTACGCCTGCCTTTACACGCACATAAATTTTAATGGCATCCCAGTCTTAGTCTGTAGGGTTCAATGTTGAGTTGGCCCACTCTTTGCAGTTATAACAGCTTCAACTCTTCTGGGAAGACTGCCCACAAGGTTTAGGAGTGTGTCTATAGGAATGTTTGACCATTCTTCCAGAAGCACATTTTGTGAGGTCAGGCACTGATGTTGGAAGAGAAGGCCTGGCTCAGTCTCCGCTCAACTTCATCCCAAAGGTGTTCTATTGGGTTGAGTTCAGGACTCTGTGAATGCCAGTCATGTTCCTCCACCCCAAACTCACTCATCCATCATCTTTATGGACTTTGGTTGGTGCACTGGTGTGCAGTCATGTTGGAACAGGAAGGGGCCATCCCCAAACTGTTCCCACAAGTTGGGAGCATGAAATTGTCCAAAATGTCTTGGGATGCTGACGCCTTAGGAGTTCCCTTCACTGGAACTAAGGGGCAAAGCCCAACCCCTGCAAAACAACCCCACACCATAATCCCCCCTCCACCAAATGATTTGGACCAGTGCACAAAGCAAGGTCCATAAAGACATGGATGAGCGAGTTTGGGGTGGAGGAACTTGACTGGCCTGTACAGAGTCCTGCCCTCAACCCGATAGAACACCTTTAGGATGAATTAGAGTGGAGACTGCGAGCCAGGCCTTTTTGTCCACATCAGTGTCTGACCTCACAAATGCACTTCTGGAAGAATGGTCAAACTATCCCATAGACACACTCCTAAACCTTGTGGACATCCTTCCCAGAAGAGTTGAAGATGTTATAGCTGCACAGGGTGGGCCAACTCAATATTAAAACCTACGGACTAAGACTGGGATGCCATTATGTTCATGTGCGTGTAAAGAAAAACGCCCCAATACTTTTTTATGTATATATATTATTTTTTATTAATTTTTATTTTTTTTTAAATGAGCTCCCAGGAGGTTTATGCCGTAATGTGCTAGTAAGTATGCACTGCATATTAACACATCATGACAGACCTACCTGTCAAAGGAAGCCCTCCAGCGCTAAGTTGGTCGCGCTCCTGCTGGTTCTGGGGGCTTCTATCGTCTCCCAGTTTTCCCTCCAGATTCGCTCTGTTTCAGCCGCTTTAATGGCCACAAGGACTTCACTCCCACGCTTGTGCACAGGAGCCAATACATCTTGGCACGAAGCGGTGCCATAAATGTACTCTGAGCTGTGCATGCGTGGTTCAGTGTACATTACCGCTGACAGGAAGGGAGAAGCATTTATGACAGAAGTACCAATACTGTTAGCAGTTAAAGGCCTCATGCACACTGGACGTTATGAAAACGCCAGTAGCGTTAGGTGTTGGCTGTAGAAAGCTGTAGCTGTAGAATGAGTTTTTGCAGCGTTTTTGCACTAGCATTTTTTCAGCATTTTATAACTTTTTTTTTTTTATCTTTTTTTAACAAACCTATTCTCCCACAAAGCTTATGGCACAAGCGCTGATAAACGTAGAATAGCCGCGTTTTTTCTTTATTTTTTTTTTTCAGCGTTTTTAGCAGAGTAGGGCTCCATGCACATTGGCGTAAAAAAATGTGGCTTCTACAGGAGTTTTGTGTTCTGCCTATAGAAGCAACTCAATGTTATCCTATGTGTCCATGTACATTAGGATGTTTACAGGCATATTTTGAGATCAACGTTTAGAGGCAGGAAAAAAAAAACCTTATTCGCGTTTCTGATTGGAGCTCACTGGAAGAAAAAAAACAGAAAAACTCTCCTAAACTTGTCTAAACTTTGTGCAAAAAATGCTCTATATGAGCGTTTTTTACTCCAAAGAGAACTGACGTTTTTTTAAGCCCAGTGTACATGGAGCCTAATGCCGCGTGAGTAATGTGAGCTTGTTGGCGGTAAGTCCGACCGTGTGTACGCTCCATCGGACATTTGTTTCGGACTTTCTGCCAACAAATCTTGGCTAGCATGTTCTCAAATTTTCCACCAACAAATGTTTGTTGTCGGATTGACAGATCGTGTGTACACAAGTACGTTGGACAAAAGTTCAAAGTACAAACACGCATGCTCGAAAGCAGAAGCGGTCGGTCTTGTAAAACTAGCGTTCATAATGGAGAATTAACATTCAAGACGCGGCAAATTATGAAATCTGGAAATGCAGCGCACAATTCTCTTCTTCTTTAATGGGATAATAATGAAGCTGCTTTGCTGGTGATACTGATGGAGTTATTGCAAATGAATTTTCAAAGCCTTTTTTTTTTCTAGTGATATCGAGAATAATTTTATTATGCTTTATTTTATTTTTTGGGCAAGTTACCACAACACCATTATCCCGTAATTTTTAAAAACAAAGATACAACTACCGTATATACTCGAGTATAAGTCGTTCCGAGTATAAGTCGAGGCCCTAATTTACCACAAAAAAAATGGGAAAAACTTATTGACCCGAGTATAAGACGAGGGTGAGAAATGCACAGCTACTGTAAGTGGAAAAGAGGGTCAACAATGCCCATTTGCAGCATCACTGTGCCCATTTGCAGCCATAGGTCCCCTGAACTTCAAACTCGGTAGTTAAGAGTTCCTAGATGCCCCCTAGCTGCAGCCAAAATTTGGGGTCTCTGAACCCAAAGGGTCCCGAAATGACATTGCTGCAGATGGACACAGTTGACCGAATTTGGGGCCCCGTATCTCGGGGCCACTTAGTGCTAAGAACCCCAAATTTGGTGTGCAAACCCAGTGGAACTAGCACCATAAAATTTCCAAAGCCAGGGTTTCTAGCACCAAGTGGCCCCGAGATATAGGGCCCCAAAAATCAGTTCAGAAAATGTCAAGCACTTTTCTGCAGTAGAGAATGACATTTTACAAACCAGGTTTGGGGCCCCGTATCTCAGGGCCACTTAGTGCTAGGAACCCCAGCTTTGGATATGTTATGGTACCATATCCACTGGGTTTGCACTCCAAATTTGGGGTTCCTAGCACCAAGTGGCTCTGAGATATGGGGCCCCAAAGTCGGTTCAGAAAATGTCAAGCACTTTTCTGCAGCAGAGAATGACATTTTCCGAACCGATTTTGGGGCCCCGTATCTCGGGGCCACTTAATGCTAGGAGCTTCAGCTTTGAATATGTTGTGGTACCAGGTCCACTGGGTTTGCATACCAAATTTGGGGTTCCTAGCACCAAGTGGCCCTGAGATACGGGGCCCCAAAGTCGGTTCAGAAAATAAAAATTTTTGCTGCAGAAAAGTGCTTGACTCGAGTATAAGTCGAGGGGGGCACTTTCAGCACAAAAAAATGTGCTGAAAAATTCGACTTATACTCGAGTATATACGGTATGTTGGTGTCCCTTGTCAATTTTACATTGTATTTTAGAAAATGTAACCGCCTACTCACAAACAGTCATTTGAAGTAAAACACCTAGCCAAGTATTATTCTACACAATTTTTTTATTGTGCATTTAAAAAAAAAAAATAATTAGACATGCTATCTGCCAATAGAACTTAACCAAAAAGTGGATTCTATGCACCCAAAAATATAGAAAGTATACCAAATCAAATCATTATTCAACCAAAAAAATAATGTCAAAGCAATAACTCCAAGGCCAATAATAAATAACACATTATCTCCTCCGATTCCGCAACATGTCTGGTTCACGAATGCCTGTTCAGAAACAAACTGAAAAGCACGAACTGAAAAGCGATAAATGAAAAAGCGAAAAGAAAAGCGCGAATCAACACTCACCAAACTTCTACTAACACGAAATCAGCAGAAGGAGCCCAAAGGGTGGCACTAAAGGGCTGAAAAACCACGTAGTACGTCACTACGTTCGTAATTGTTGGCCAACATTTGTGTGCCCGTGTGTATGCAAGACAAGTTTGAGCCAACGCCCTTCGGACAAAAGTCCACGGTTCTGTTGTCGGAAAGTCAGATCGTGTGTACGGGGCTTTAGAGCATTTTTGCAGCTGAAAAACTCCTCTGAAAACCCACGTGTTCTGAGTTTTTTTTTCCAGCCAGAAAACACCCCTGCCAAAAAACACTGATAACAGCCTATATGTGCATGGACACATAGGGGTTTATTTACTAAAGCTGAAGAGTGCAAAATCAGGCTCACTTTCGCAGAGAAACCAATCAGTTTACAGGTTTTATTGCCAAAGCTTAAAGCGGAGTTCCACACAAAAATGGAACTTCCGCTTTTCGGAACCCCCCCCCCCCCTCCGGTGTGTCACATTTGGCACCTTTCAGGGGGGAGGGGGGTGCAGATACCTGTCTAAGACAGGTATTTGCACCCACTTCTGGCATAGACTCCCATGGGAGTCTATGCCTCTTCCTATCCTTCCGCCCTGTCTGCTGGGAAACACACAGCTCCCAGGAGATAGCGGGGACCAGTTACGATACGCAGCGCGACTCGCGCATGCACAGTAGGGAACCAGGAAGTGAAGCCGCAACGCTTCACTTCCTGATTCCCTCACCTAGGATGGTGGCGGCAGCTGCCGAGAACCGAGCGGGTTCTCGGCGTCGCCTGCCGACATCGCTGGACCCTGGGACAGGTAAGTGGCCATTTATTAAAAGTCAGCAGCTGCAGTATTTGTAGCTGCTGGCTTTTAATATTTTTTTTTTTTTTGGGCGGTTTAGGTGGACGCCTGAAGCCAAAAAACGGCAGCTGTAAAAACGTCCAGTGTGCATGAAGCCTAAAAAAAAAAAGAGTTCAATTGCACTTTAACCTTTCGTTATGAATGAAAAGCTTCTTCTTAACGATTATCTAATGACAGATAGGATAAGCAGTTTTAGTGCTCTGGCCTCCAGCTAGATTCTGTGCAGCAATAAAAAAGTAGTAATACCCATTGACCAGAGAGATATGGATGGAATGCACTTTCGTTTATCGCCTGAATAATTCCTCGCAGATGAAATCCAGTTGTGGAATTCCATTTTGTAGTAAAGTACTACGTATATAAATTAAACCTTCCTTCCTATGCGTTCTGGACATTGCATAGTGCAAGCTATTAAAATCATATATATAAAATTGCATGGCTGCCAACAGGAGAGCAGTACCAGGAGGTACTAATTGGGTCTATGGGGGTCCCATATTTTAACCTCTTTATAGCTGGAGGTATTCTTGTCTTTAGGACTACAGTGATTCTAGTCAAAGCTTTTCAACTGACTTTTAAAGGAAAGCTCTGGGAAAAATAGGAATTACAGTGGAAGTGTTAATTACACATACCTCCATACAGCTCTTAAGAGAAATGTTTCTCCTACAACTAAAATCTATGGAACTATCTTTTTCAGCAATTAGTTAATAAAATAGTGGAGACAGAAAGGAAGGATTGAGCTAAGAGTACTGCTACGCTCATGATAGTTTTTAGAGAGCTGTATCCTGTATCTCAGAAAGGCTGGCACAGAGG
This sequence comes from Lithobates clamitans, assembly GCA_037952925.1. Taxonomy (NCBI): domain Eukaryota; kingdom Metazoa; phylum Chordata; class Amphibia; order Anura; family Ranidae; genus Lithobates; species Lithobates clamitans. The sequence goes on along the minus strand of JBBGZY010001655.1, from coordinate 1,900,762 downwards.
TAAGTGTAAAGGCCCATACACACGATCAGACTTTTTGACAACAAACATGTAAATGAGCTGTTTTAAGGCAACATCCGACCGTGTGTACGCTCCATCGGACAAACTTTTTCGGTTTTTATCGGACTAATGTTGGCTGTGCAAACAGACAAACCTTCCTGCAACAAAAGTCCGACGTCGGCTAGTCCGATCGTGTGTACACAAATCCATCGGACTTTAGTCCAAAGTACAAACACGCATGGTCAGAACCAATGCAAAAGATCAGACAACAATTAAGAAGTTGACCAAAGGGTGGCGGTAAAGAGCTGGAAAAACCACGTGATTTGGTGAAAGTTGGCTGAAAAAGTCCTGCCGTGTGTATGCATACCAAGTTCGCAGCCAACGCCCTTTGAACAGAAATCCACTGCAAAAGTTTGTTTGAAGTCCGATCGTGTGTACGAGGCTTAATTAACACTTTACACTTGCCTATAGCTAAAAGATACTTAAAATGTACCTGTACAGAATTCTAATAAACTAAGCTGTGGCTAGGCTATGCACATTAATATTAACATATTCTTAAAGCTGAACTCTGGGCATAAAAGCTTTCATTCAAATATATTCCTCAATAGCCATAAAGAATATAATGCCACTTTGTTTGCACCAAATGCTTTTGCAAATCAAGTTATTATCTTGTTAAAGTAGCAGTAGCATCATCACTCTGCTGTACGTAGCCTGTGCAGAGATTAGAGCTGTGGGAGGAGCCCAACAAGCCCCACCCACTATAGGCTGCCTGCAGAAAAATGCAGGAGAGGCGGAGACAAGACCAGTCACCCTGCACAAGGAGAGAGAGCAGCAGTGAGCAGTCTTTATTACAGGAAGCTCCTCCCCGGAGGGAAAGTGTCACGCTGGATTACTGCACAGATCTGGAAGAAATACACAAAGTACACCAAGATTCAAATATGAATACGCATAGTTCTTGTATTTAGACAACATTGGTTTATCCCAGAGTTCAGTTTTAAAGTCCACGTTTTAGTCCATTGCAGGGTTCCTGTTCATACATGATCCTGCTATTGTTTGGGGAAGAGGTGGGGGAGAGAGAGAGAGAGAGGGGGGACACTCCACCTTTTCTTCTTTAGGCTGCACCTCTTCCTATTAGAGCTCTACCTCTTCAGAGGTGGGGGGGGGGGGAGAGAAAGAGGGGGGTGAGAGAGGGGGAATGAGAAAGAGGGAGAGAGGGTGGTGAGGGAGGGGGGGGGGGAGAGAGGGGCTAAGAGAGGGGGTGGAAAAGGGTGGGGGAGAGGGAACGGGGGGTGGAGAGGGGGTGAGAGAGAGAGAGAGAGAGAGAGGGGGGGAAAGAGGTGGAGGGGGATTAGAGAGAGAGAGAGATATGAGGGGGGGAGAGGTGGGAAGAGAGAGGGAGAGATGAGTGGAGGAGAGGTGGGAAGAGAGAGAGAGAGAGAAAGAGAGAGGGGGAAAGAGGTGGGAGAGAGAGAGTGAATGGTTTGAGAGAGAAAGGGGCGTGAGGGAGAGAGAGAGAGGGGGGGTTAATAGAGAGAGAGGAGGGAGGGGGCAAGAGGTGGCGGAGAGAGAGTGAAAGGGTTGAGAGAGAGAGAGGGTGGTGAGAAGAGGGTGGTGAGAAGAGGGTGGTGAGAAGAGGGTGGTGAGAAGGGCTCACCTATCCCCCCCATACTACACCAGGAGGTTCTCCCACCCCCCCCCCAAAAAAAAAAAAAAATACACAGAACTCTCACCTTCACGCAGCTCACTGTCTCCTTTTTACCAGCTGTGTGTAGCGAGTTTGCCGAGGCCCGATCACAGCCTGGGACTCCGACCTGCTCTGCCAAGTGAGCTACATCCGTGATCAGAGGCTGCAGCCACCGCCACATTCTGCTGCCGCTTTGCTCCCCTTTCACCGAACTGTCAGTCTGCAGCCGCCCCCGGTGTCACCCTGGTGCGGTCTGTACCCCCGTAGCGATGCCACTGCTTGTAGTGTCCCTTCTTCCTAGGCGCGGCGTTGCCCCTTGAAAAATGTTGCCCAAGGCAAACGCCTTGTTTGCCTCGCTGTAGATATGCCCCTGGCTCCCCCTGCTTCCTGTGTACCAGCTGGGTATACATTAGAGACTGAAGACTGGAAATCTGCCAAGTCAACGCTGGGAAGGGAGTACAGAGAGAGCTGAGCTGCTGAAAACTAGATTTGAATTTCTACTGCAATTTTTTAAGCTGCTTTCCAGGCTCCCAAGGAAATCATTGCAAGAACGCCTGTTTGCAGGTGCTGAATGTGAATTCATTAATAACTTGTAAAAACATTGCTGAATCTCTGGACTTGCCATTCCGAGACTTTCTACTATGCCTATGGGATTTTAGTGAAACCAATTGCAAATTTCTCAACTTGTGTGCAGTACATTAAATAAGCCAGGGCCACATACCTTTCTAGCCCCTCTCTTGACACATCTACATAGAGATACAGCTGTTATGTAATACGGCATTCTTGGAACCGAGACGTAATGGTATCCAGATGTATACTGTGACATTCTAAGAATGATATCTAATGTATGTTTAGCCCAGGTTCACACTGCTGCAGGATTGAGATTTCATTCCCGCATGTCAGTCCGACTTCGGGGGCGATTTCAGAAACATCTCTCCGGGTTCCTGCACAGATATCTATTAAAATCGCACCCGAAGTTGCCAGAAGTAGTACAGAAACTACTTTTGAGAATGGGTGCGGCGTCGCAATAGCCGCCGATATGGCTTGCGATTGTACATGTCAAATCGCATGGCAATTTGCATCAGTATGAACCTAGGCTTAGGCTAAACATCTAAAACAGTTGTGATAGTTACATTCTGCCAATTACATAGCCTATCAATGCATTTGCTATGTAGGTCTACTGACCTGCAATACTATGAGCGTTTTTGTGCCACTCAAAATATGGCTGCTGGTCTCTGGCCACAGATTGGTTAGGGATACTTGCATTCCAGGCATGGTCAAATTAAAACAGGAAAGCAGGAGCAGACAAAGCAATAGGAAGGGAACAGGCTTCATTTAATAAGTACATGATAACACAGACATATACGAAACTTTACATTTTGGATGTAACGTACCCTTTATTGCATTATAACATGTTGCATTAACATGTGCATATAATATAGTATTATTAGTATAGTATAGTATATAATTATGTAATTATATAATATAGTGACTTTTAATATTAGGAAATTCCAGCATACCTTATACTTTTGTGGATAGGCATTGATTTTATTTTGTAAAGCTCTGCGCAAACTGTTGGCGCTATATAAATCCTGTATAATGATAATAATAATAATAATGCATGCATATATAGTCATTGTTTTTACTTTCCCATTCAATAGGGTGGACATTATACTTTTTAGGCCTCTTGCACACTGCAGCTTGAAAAAGCTCAGTATAGCTTTTTTTTTGCTAAAAATACAGCTCATTAAGGCCCCTTTCACATTGGGGCGGTTTGCAGGCGCTATTACGCTAACAATAGGGCCTGCAAACCGACCCGAAACAGCCGCTGCTGTCTCTCCAGTGTGGAAGCTTCGAGGGCTTTCCCACTGGAGCGGTGCGCTGGCAAGACAGGAAAAAAAGTCCTGCTAGCAGCATCTTCAGAGCGGGGAAGGAGCGGTGTATACACCGCTCTATCCCCGCTCCTGCCCATTGCAATCAATGGGACAGCGTGGCTATACCGCCGGTAAAGTGCCTCTGCAGAGTCGCTTTGTGGTGGTTTTTAACCCTTTCTCAGCCGCTAGCGGGGGGTAAAACCGCCCCGCTAGCGGCCGAATACCGACGGTAAAGCGCCGCTTACAATAGCAGCGCTTTACCGCCGATGCCGCCCCCCGCCCAAGTGTGAAAGGGGCCTAATTGTAATGTGTCTATGCACACAGGTGTGTAAACAAGCACTGTGCATTCTTCAGTAAAAAAAAAAAAAAAAAAATAGAAAAATCTGCTTTTTTGGTCAGTAATTTATGCCTTGTGCGCGCAAATGTCTATTTGCATATTGTGCAGAACGCGGGAATACCTTTTCACACATTTACACAAAAAATGTGCATGCCCGAAATTACACGAATGCATATACGTGAAAATGAGCATGAATACGCGCAATAAAACGTTTAAAAAAAGTAGATACTCAAACCCCTGGCCACAGTCTGCCCCCCTTAACTTTGAAGGACAGTAAGCTGGCCCCATTGTTTAGAAAGTTTGGAGACCCCTGATCTAGGCAAAAGAGAGCAGGAATTATATAAAAAAACAAAAAACGAACCTACCTTTCCCAGAAAGGTTGGGCGAGGGGGGTTAGTTGGCTTGCATTAAAAGTATTCCTTTTGGCAGAGGTTGACTTGGAGAGTCAAGTTAATTTAAGATAAACATAGGGGCTGCCATTGCTGATCACTTTCTGAGAACGTTAGTTACCTGGCATTCATCCTGATGCCTTGGCTTCAAAACGAAAGGTATTTAAGCAAAGGGATCAGTATAACAGCCATGCACCTAGTATTATCAGGAGCAGAGCTAAGTGTAACACCCTCTAGTGTAGAGTGCTAGGTTGTACATAGGTTTTTTTTTTTCTGTAGTGTAGGTAAATTGTTTGGCTAGGCTGGCAGGCAAGCCTCTATTGAATCTGGGTCAGGGTGAGTGATCCAGGGAAGCTGGATGATTTATCGGGCAGCACCTCTGGTACCTCTCCCTACTTGCTGGAACCTTCGAGAAGTTTTGAGAAGAATGGGAAAGAGGTTCAGAGGAGCTGCCTGGAGTATTGAAGGGGGCCCCAGCCAATCCCCAGCAAATGGGCTGGCAGGGGGTAGGCCCCCCTCTTAAATATTTATAGACCAGCAGGGGCAGTGTGGCGTTTGGGTGGAAGCTGGAGAAGAAGTGCTGAGGAGGCTGTCAGAGGCCCTTGAGGGTAGCCCCCTAGTCTGGTGGGGGGGGGGTGACCTCTGGGAAGAGTGAGAACAGCAGGAGCCAGCTAGCACATCCGGGAGATCTCTAGGGAGAAGACAGTCACGTGGCCGGTGAGTGAGACAGTCTGGAAGGACTTTGGGAAGTAACCAGGAGGGATAGTGAAAGCGGCAGCTGCCGCTAGGTGGGCTGGCAGTGCCTGAAGAGGTGGTGCTGAGATCAGTAGCCACAAGAATGTTTTCTACACACCAAAGGAACCCGCGGTCCCTGCCTGCTTTTGCTTAATCTAGCTGAGTAGTTTGCCAGATTTACTAAACAGTAAAATCAGCTGGGTCTGAGTTGTTTCTGCAAGCAAGTGATGTGCTGGAGGAAGAGGAGTATATACAGAGAGTGTATATAGTTAATGTCCCTGAAGAAACTTTTGTTCCAGTCAAGTGGGCATCCCGTAATACCCCTATCCCCATCCTAAGTATATTAACCCCCAAATAAAAAAACAAAACAATGTTTCTAGACTGTTTCCTGTCTCAATCGAGCCTGGCTGTACAGGGCGGGGAATCCCTATTCACCAGCGGCTCCTATGGGGGATGCGCTACATAAGCAATAGCAGCCTCTATGTTTTTCTCAATCATGCAATTTTGTTACACCAACAATAGACTGCGATAATGTGAACCTGTGTACGTTGGGCTCCTTCAGAGAGGCCATGGAGGCTTAATAGGTTTTTTTTATTTTTATCTATGCTCTAATATTTTTTTCTTTTTTCTATTCCTAGCCGGCATGTTGGGCTTATATAAAGTTGGAAATTGTGGAGCGACTCCTGTGCCTCTGCCACTGGGACCTGTGCAGAGATATTTTATTGCTGCAGAGAAAGTGCTCTGGGATTACGCACCAAAGAACTACGACATGTTCGCCAACAGGCCTTTAGATGACCCAGAGAGGTAATTTCATGAAATAGTCGTCATGTCATTAGACTTTGTTCACTTTAATTTGTGAAATTTTATGTTGCACCTGGAATTACCGTATATATGAAAATCATTTCTATACAGTGCATGCCTTCAGTGCAGTAAAAACATTCTAAAAAAAATTGTAGTGAGCAAAACATTCGAAGAAGAAAGCTGCAAAAACAAGGTACTTCTTTTAATGGTGTGGCTGTGATTTCTGTTTGCTGTTTTTTACCAGAGATAGCTAGTGTGCCAGAGATGTTTTTATTAAATATTCTCAGTATATACACAGCTCAGGGCTATTAGCACGTGTCTGAAGACACGTAGCTGGACACTGGTCCCTTGATAACAGCTCTGAAAAAATTTTAAAATATGGAAATGTAGTGGTGTCATGGTCAGGGGTCAGGCTCAGAGACCAGTAGCTGGAGAAGTACACAAGCAGGTCACCCTGGCAAATGACACAGGCTCACCCAAGGTGTGGGGTCCAAGCACTAACTGGTATTCAACAGAGCTCCTGATGGTGGAGATGGGTTTTGCTGCATGTTAGTACCAGGTTGTGGTCCTCAGAATCGCCCCACCAGGAAGGGAGCAAGCTGGGGTCCAGTAGCAGATAAGCAGGTTGGGATCAAGCAGAAGCGCAGTCAGTAAACAAGACAAAGGTTGGTAACAAGTGGTTGCAGGTTTGGATCAGGTTGAAGCGTAGTGAGGAACAAGCTAAAGGTTGGTAATGAGTGGTAGTGGATATATATATATATATATATATATATATATATATATATATATATATATATATATATATATATATATATATATATATATATATATATGTATATGTATGTGTGTGTGTGTATATAAAAATATATATATATATATATATATATATATATATATATATATATATATATATATATATATATGTGTATATATATATACTTAAACTCATAAATATATGTCTGTAATATGCATTGTCTAGTACCTCAAAATGTCTGACCCAGTAGGTCCAACAGAAATAACTATTCACGAAAAGTCTATTACCTCATAAAGGGCAAGAATATAGGGGATTCAAGAGACTGCACCCATGGGGTCCAAACCCTTCTGTACTTATAATTTACTTCTACCACCCATTCCCGTATTGTTGGTATTACTGCCAATTTCCAATATCTAGGTATCTACCTGCCATCAGTCAAAATCGAAATATTTCCCTTTTAATAGATGTAATAGATCCTGGGATCAGGGATAGAAGGGGAACCTCCGGAGTCTCTGGCTAGATCTTGCCAGTAATCAAGTGACTTTGGCAAAATATGGCAGACCAGTATGGTTTTATTGCTGGGTGTAGATGTGTACCACTAGGCCCACCACATCTCCAACATTGGTCTGGTATGGCTGGATTGATTTTATTTAATAGGGCCGGACAACTATACCATCTGGTTAAAATGTTATAATTTCTCTCTTGCGTATAGGAGGCTAAAGTTGATTTAAATGAAAGATAGAAAACTTTATCCCAGTCCCAGATATAAAAAGGGCGGTGAGGGAATGCATGAGCTAGGAGAATTCCATAAATTTTAGAAAGGGCATGTGTTCATTTTTGATCAGATAGACCAGTGTTTCTCAACTCCAGTCCTCAAGGCGCCCCAACAGGTCATGTTTTCAGGATTTCCCTCAGATGAAACGGCTGTGGTAATTACTGAGGCAGTGAAACTGATCAAATCTCCTGTGCAAAATAATGAATAGCCTAAAAACATGACCCGTTGGGGCGCCTTGAGGACTGGAGTTGAGAAACACTGAGATAGACGCAGCTTCACAAACTCATGTCCCTACAAAGCCACTACTTGCTCAATCCTTCATAAAATTGGAAGTATTGAAGCCAATCTCCTCTTCCAACGCAAGAAAAATAGCTAAACTCGCTCAGGGGTTTCAGGCCCTTCAAAGCCACGCAATCCACCGCTACTGATGCATTTCACCCTTACAGGCTTTACTGTAGAGATTATCTCTATGATTATGCCTGAAAAGATGAAGTTGTCAGGGAGTGGACTTACTACAAGAATTGCATGGCTGAATAAACCATTGGAACTTGGTGATGCTATAAGTGTGCAGTTTTCTTTTCTTGGCAAAGTATTAATAGGGCACTGGCAACTTACTTCCTATCAGTCCCTGCTTACGATCTAAGATGCCTATTTTACATTCATATATACTGTACAAATATCAGGGCTAATTTAAGATAGGAGCCAATTAACCTACCGGCATATCTTTGGAGTGTGGGTGATAAACCCATGCAAACTTCATGCAGTATCCTGGCCAAGATTTAAACCGAGGACCCCAGCGCTGCAAGAAAGAAGTGCTAACCACTAAGCCATTGTGCTTCTTCTTAAAAGGCCCTGGATATTTACCATATATATATATACCAATTAAATTAATTAGACCCAGCATTTTTAGTAATTTACTCAAAGTTGGTCAGATACATCCTCTCCCCTTGTCTGCAGTACAATTCTGCAGAACAATCTGTGGTACTGATGGGTGTGGTTGTTACTCAGCTCTGCCAGGCCAGGACACTGGATTGGGAGAGGAGGAATCTGTATTTACTGCTGCAAGTCATTTTATTGATTGTAAAAAGCATAGTACAAAACTGCTGCTCCCAATATATCAGAAGATCTACATTGAAAAGGTTCTACCTGGATCTTCTCGAATCCACTCTAAATCTATCCTTTTATGATGTCACTTTTCTAGGCTTTCGACCCCTCCCATGAGGAAAGGCGATGAGCCTCTAAGGAGGGTAATAAGTGACAGTACAAGAATGCATCATAAGGAAGAATGCTAAACAAAATACTTTAATTGTAGTTGGAGAAATGGAAACAATGCTAACCATACATATGTAGGTGATGCATTCAAAATATTTAGTTCTGCTTTATATATGCAATTTTCATGTGTTCAATTTTTTTTTTGTTCCTTTTTTCTTTTAGTGATTCTGCTATCTACTTTACAAAGACCTCCGAACGGATTGGGGGGACTTACTGGAAAGTCCAATATACTGAGTATACAGATGAATCATTTAGTGTTAAAAAGACACTCACAGAAGATGAAGCACATCTTGGAATACTAGGTATCCAATGGCTTTCCAATGAATGTTTCACCTATGTTTATCATTGGTGGCCCCAACACCAAGTGACCTTTACCCAATTAAAGATCGCAAGCACTTTGCTGTAGGGTTGGGTTTCCTAAAACGATATTAAACCCAAAAACAAAAATGTATTATATGGCAACTTACCAATTCTTAGATGTCTGTATGAGTTTTCTTTTTTTTTAAATCTTTTCTCATTTATTTTCACCTGGTGATTCTGCCAGTAATTCTGTTATTTTTCAACATCCTTTAACAAACCAAGGGGTACTTACAATGATCCATTTTTATGTGTTTATGTAAAATCGTTATCCCAAAAACCGTTTTCTGTAACTGCTTAACCACTTCAGCCCCGGAAGGATTTACCCTCTTCCTGACCAGAGCACTTTTTGCAATTCGGCACTGCGTCGATTTAACTGACAATTGCGCAGTCGTGTGACGTTGTACCCAAACAAAATTGAAGTACTTTTTTTTCCTGCACATAGTTTTCTTTTGGTGGTATTTGATCACCACTGCGGTTTTTATTTTTTACGCTTTTTTTTTTTAAAAAAAAGAGCGACAATTTTGGAAAAAAAAGCAATATTTTTTACTTTTTGCTATAATAAATATCCCCCAAAAATATATATAAAAAATTTTTTTTCCCTAGTTTAGGCCGATATGTACTCTTCTACATATTTTTGGTAAAAAAAAAATCGCAAAAAGGGTAGATTGGTTTTCGCAAAATTTATAGCGTCTACAAAATAGGGGATAGTTTTCTGGCATTTTTATTATTAATTTTTTTATTTGTAATGGCGGCGATCTGCGATTTTTATCGTGACTGCGACATTATGGGAGACACATCGGACACTTGACACTATTTTGGGACCATTATAATTTAAAATATATATATAAAAATGCCCTGATTACTGTATAAATGACACTGGCAGGGAAGGGGTTAAACACTAGGGGGCGATCAAGGGGTTAAGTGTTTCCTAGGGAGTGATTCTAACTGTGGGGGGGGATGGGCTTCCACTCACATGACAGCGATCACCGCTCCCAATGACAGGTAGCAGTGATCTCTGTCATGTCACTAGGCAGAACGGGGAAATGCCTTGTTTACAAAGGCATCTCCCCGTTCTTCCGATCCATGACACGATTGCCGACAGACACTGAGCATGTGACGGGTGCGTGCGCCCACAGTTCCGCTTCTTAAAGGGGGCGTACCTGTACGCCCTTTTGCCCACCAGTGCCATTCTGCCGACATATATCGTCGTGCAGCGGTTGGGAAGGGGTTAAAAAGTGTTAACACTAGTTAACACTACCCTCTCTCCATTTAGGCAGTTGCAGGTTTTTTTTCCCACAGCAGGTGGCGCTAAATCACAGCAGCATTGCAGAGAGGGAGAAAGTCAAGAGGAACCTAGTTCATCTATGGTTTCCTGGATCAAAGGGGCAGCTATCCAATTGCATACCTCCCAACTTTTTGAGATGGGACTGAGCGACACCTATCAGCAAAAGTATGCAGGCATAGGACACACCCCTTACCACACCCCTTTAAAGGAGAATTGTACAAAAAAAACAAGATTGGTTAAAACCACAACTGCTTTTTTTACCACTACTATTCCTTTATATTGTTTTTTGGAATTTAATAATGCAGCAATTTAGAAATCAGATGAAAGGTTTAGCGCTGGAAAACATTTTTTGATAAAAAGTGCGTTTTATATACATCTATATAGATCAGACCAAAATGAGGGACAAATGAGGAGGATAGAGGGGCAAAGGGACATTGCTCCAAATCAGGGACAGTTCCTCGAAATCAGGGACAGTTGGGAGCTATGTAATTGGATGCTGGTGACTCTGGCGGCCAACTTGGGTTTGGCAGAGTCTTTTTAAGACCCTGACAACTGAGTTGGGCACACATTGAATGTGTGGCTAGAGTAGGGACAGGTCACCCGTTCCATCAGGGACAATGCTTAGCGTCAGGGAGCGGTTCCTGAGGAGTAGGGAAAGTGGAGGGACATGCCATCCTCCTGAAAGCCTCCCCACTTGGGTATGGACCGGCCAGGCCATGTTCTGCTCCTCAAGACAGACGCTGTCGGCACACCTGTGACCTCCTGCTCCTGATTCATCGCTGTTACATCCTGTGAGTTCTCCCGGTGAGGCTGCCTTCCCGTCTGGCTTGTTGTGTATTGCCGACCTCTATTACAATATGTTCCTGTTCTCTGCATCGGTTTTCGGCCGCTGCACCAGACTGCACCTACCCACACTGAAAATGCTGCTGTCTGAAAGGTGCTTTACTACTTCATTCAGAAAACTGACACCCAGAGACAGGAAGTGAGTTACTGGCAGGATCATCAGGTGAAATAAAGGAAAAAAAAGTCTAAAAAAGAAAACAAATGCAGATGGATTGGTAAACTGGCATAAAAATAAATTTTTGTTTTGGGGTTTATTACTGGTTTAGGCTGGCCATACACAATAAGATTTCACTCTTTCAGCTCCCTGGACTGACTGAAAGAAATCATTTGTGTCCCCCATCCATACTAAGCAGCGTGCATTGACGGATCTGCGCTGCAGGCTGTTGTATTCTGACAGCTGTCACCTGTGGCTGTCGGAATACTTGAACAGTGTCTGCATCTGATTGAATACAGGTGCTGTTTGGTCAAGAATATTCTACCTGGTTCTTTTAACAAAGGTCTATTTAAAAAATCAACTTTTGCAAGTTTTGGATAGAGTAGGGAAGGGTTAAAACCCATACCTTCTTTTTGCTGTGTTTGCCCTATTGGAAAGAGTTCCCTTCACTTCCTGGCCCAGAGACACAACAGGAAGTCTCTCAAAGTGATGGGGGAATGCCTCCCTTAGACAGTCGTCCTGAAAACAGTTGTCCCAATTAGAAACATTTTCTAACCCCTCTTTGCATCGGAACACACTTCAGAATGTGTCAGACTTACATTTCTGCATGTGACCCAGTGGCAGAATTTCCAGGGTCGCAAAGGTTGCACTTGTGACCGGCGCTGGCGTTCGGCCACTGTTGGTGGCAGTGATGAAGAGGCACTAATAGGCAGCACTGATGGGCACTGTTAACGGCATCAATGAGCACTGATAGGCGGCCATGATTGGCACTGATAGGCAGCACTGATGGGCATTGATAAGCGGCATTGATGAGCATTTAAAAGCAGCACTGATAGGCAGCACTGATGGGCACTGCTAGGCAACATTAATGAGCACTAATAGGCGGCACTGATGGGCACTGTTAACGGCATCAATGAGCACTGATAGGCGGCACTGATGGGCATTGATAAGCGGCATCGATGAGCATTTATAAGCGGCACTGAGAGGCAGCACTGATGGTCACTGCTAGGCAACATTAATGAGCACTGATGGGCGGCACTGATGGGTACTGATAGGTGTCACTGATATCTTAGTATCCCAGATAGATAGATCTTAGGCATTGATGAGCACTGATGGGCGGTACTGATGGGCAGCACTGATGGGCACTGCTAGGCAACATTAATGAGCACTGATGGGCGGCACTGTTGGGTACTGATAGGTGTCACTGATATCTTAGTATCCCAGATAGATAGATCTTGGGCATTGATGAGCACTGATGGGCGGCACTGATGGGCAGCACTGATGGACACTGCTAGGCAACATTAATGAGCACTGATGGGCGGCACTGATGGGTACTGATAGGTGTCACTGATATCTTAGTATCCCAGATAGATAGATCTTAGGCATTGATGAGCACTGATGGGGGGCACTGATGGGCATTGATAAGCGGCATTAATGAGTACTGATAAGTGCCATTTATTAGCATTTATAGGAGGCACTGATAGGCGGCATTGATGAGCACTGTGCTAATAGATAGATAGATAGATAGATCTTAAGCATCTCAGATAGCGTCTTACCGCCCATATACTGTACCTGTCAGATGTTTCCTTTTATAGTCCCATGTGTATAAAATTGAAAATGTATTGTTTTCCTCGCTTTATTTTAGGTCCAGTGATTAAGGCTGTAGTTGGAGATAGAATTGTTGTTGTGTTTAACAATATGGCTGACCAGAACTACAGCATCATGGCCCATGGTGTGTCTTTTGGTAAAGACTCAGAAGGTGCTCCGTATGAGGATGGTAAGCTATTATATAATTGTTTTATGAAACCTACTACAAAAAAATGGAACCAATAAATGTTGCACCAGAAATACTGTAAAATACAGCAAAACCTTAAAACAAAAGAAACTTTCTTACAACATACAAAAAGCTAAATCGCTCCTACATGGTGTCTGGAAATTCAGCAGAGAGACTTTTACTTTCGGGTCCCCAAGACACATTCTGTAAGACGCCAGAGGATTTTACCCACCAATATTGATTCATAAAAATAAAATACATATTGATTCGATTGACGCTTAAAGGAGCAGCATCCTTTTTAAAATTCCAACACTTCCGGGATCAATTTTCCTGTTGAAGATTCTCAGCAGACATTTAAAGGAGAGCTCCACAAACTATCTTTGGCAGCGTTCCGTCTCCATACAGTTCTCAAAAAATTGTTCCCAGAGGGTGCTACTGTTAGCTCAGTGCTTCTGCGCACTCTCCACTACCTGTCCCTACTATTTACTGAATAAGTCATTATTATTATACAGGATTTATGTAGCACTAAAGTTTGTGCAGCGATTTACAATATAAAGGGAGACATTACAGTAACAACACAATTCAACACAAGAGGGTTAGAAGGGGTTTGCTCTTGAGAGCTTACAATCTAAAGGCTACACGCACACTGGACATTTTGCTAACTCTCCTAGATTCCTTTTTTCCCAGCAGCCGTGTTCTGGCAGAAAAAATGCTCGACATTTGTAAGCTTGTTTAACACGTTATGGCGTGTTTGGATGCATCAAAAGCTTAGGCGCTAATTAATTTCATTGGCCAGAATAATAATTTTTTTTTTAGCCATTGAAATGAATTAATGCTCAAGAGCTAAACGCGCCTAGCGTTTATGCACATTTAGATGCGTCTAGGTGCGTCAATTGTTTTTACAGCCAAAACTCTGCTGCCCCTGCATGCGCTGGCAGTGGGTTTTTTTTTCTGCCTCTAAATTCCCCTGCCTTTAAACCAGGGGGTCTCAAACTGACGGTTATCCAGCTGTTGCGAAACTACAAGTCCCATGAGGCATTGCAAAGCTGGCAGTTACAAGCATGACTCCCACAGGCACAGGCAGAGGCATGATGGGACTTGTAGTTTCCCAACAGCTGGAGGGCCGCCAGTTTGAGACCCCTGCACTCATCTAAACGTCTATGTGTTCATGGACAAGTAGGGTTTGATTGACTAAAACTGGAAAATCTGGCGCAGCTGTGCATGGTAGCCAATCAGCTTTTCACTTCACCTTGTTCAGTTAACCGCTTCAGTCCCAGAAGATTTTACCCCCTTCCTGACCAGAGCACTTTTTGCGATTCGGCACTGCGTTGCTTTAACTGAAAAGTGCGCAGCCGTGCGATGTTACACCCAAACAAAATTGACTTCCTTTTTTCCCCACAAATAGACCTTTTTTTTGGTGGTATTTTATCACCTCTGCGGCTTTTATTTTTTGCGCTATAAATAAAAAAAGAGCGACAAAAAAAAAAGCAATATATTTTACTTTTTGCTATAATAAAAACCCCCCAAAAATATATAAAAAATAATTTTTTCCTCAGTTTAGGCCGATATGTATTCTTCTACATATTTTTGGTAAAAAAAAATCGCAATAAGCATATATTGATTGGTTTGTGCAAAAGTTATAACGTCTACATATTTATATTATATATTTAGATTTATGGCATTTTTATGATTATTTTTTTTTTTATTAGTAATGGCGGTGATCTGCGATTTTTATCGTGGCTACAACATTATGGCGGACACTTTTGACACTATTTTGGGACCATTATCATTTATACAGCGATCAGTGCTATAAAAATGCACTGATCACTGTGTAAATGACACTGTCAGGGAAGGGGTTAAACACTAGGGGGCGATCAAGGGGTTAAGTGTGTCCTAGGGAGGTGTTCTAACTGTGGGGGGGATGGGCTACCACTGACATGACAGCGGTCACTGCTGCCGATGACCAGGAGCAGTGATCTCTGTCATGTCACTAGGCAGAATGGGGAAATGCCTTGTTTACATCTCCCCGTTCTGCGGCTCTGTGACACGATCGCCGGGACACCAACTGACATTGAGTCCACGGGTCCCACGGGCATGGTCATGCTGTACACGGTGGGCACGCACGCCCACTAGCCCCGCCCATTAAAGGGGACGTTTAGGTACACCCAATTGCCCACCGCTGCCATTGTGCCGACGTATATCGGCGTGCAGCGGTCGGCAAGTGGTTAAGCTTTGATAAAGAAAAAAAACTGTAAGCTCTTTGGTTTGTATGCAGAGCTGCACCAGATTCTGCACTCTCCAGTTTTAGTAATTCAACCCCATAGGCTAACATGCAGGGGTGTTTAGAGGCAGGAAAAATAAAAACCGCCAAACACCCCTAGGAGCAGCAGAAAAAACATCCATTGTGTATGGGGGCATAATTATTATACAGAATTTATAGTGCCAACAGTTTGTGCAGATCTTTACAATATAAAGAGTGATCTACAGTAAAATACATTTCAAGACAAGACAAGAAGGTTAGGAGGACCATACAGTTTCTGCAAATGGTGGCCCCATACAGTTTCATTACAGCATTGCAGTCATTTCATAAAATAGCAGAAAGCACAAGGAGAACCAGAAGAATTAAGC
Source organism: Lithobates clamitans (assembly GCA_037952925.1). Classification (NCBI taxonomy): domain Eukaryota; kingdom Metazoa; phylum Chordata; class Amphibia; order Anura; family Ranidae; genus Lithobates; species Lithobates clamitans. Next base: position 1,885,100 of record JBBGZY010001655.1, on the reverse strand, counting down.
TAAAATATTATAATAATATCATATTATAATATATTAGTAATATTACTGCTGCACTCTGCGCCCAGTTTTCCTCAGCATAGAGGTTCATATAATTCATGAAACTCTCCTTCAATGATGTGACAACTGGTAAAGCCAAAGTGAAGGTTCTTTATTTGAATTTTTTTCTTCGGAAGGGAGCAATAAGAAGGGAGGATCCCATGTTGGACCTGGGGAGACGTTCACATACACCTGGAAAGTGCTAGAAGAAAATGGACCTACAAACATCGATCCAAACTGCCTGACTTACCTGTACTACTCTGCAGTTAACCCAGTTAAGGACACGAACTCTGGACTGGTGGGACCTCTGCTGGTTTGTAAGAAAGGCTTCCTTCATCCTGACAACACACAGGTACTAAGAATGAGGGTGCTAGTGCTGTCTGGGGGTTTAAAGCAAATTTAAAATAAATATATTTGATGGCTGCAACTGGGGGTCACGTCCTTGACCAAGCTGAAGTATTTAATTGCGGTGGTGGTTGAGGACCTGGCTGTGCTGTCTGATAAAGCTGCTTTGAGCAGCAGAATGGCTATACAGGGCTACAGTTTTTGGCAGACAGGATACTCTATATCAGCCTTTCTCAACCTTTTCAACACAGAGGAACCCTCAAAATAGTTCTCCAGTCTCAGGGAACCCCTTCTAAAAAATTAGAAATCTACAACTCATGATACATTAGTGTGATGGTCAGTGGGATTAATGGTCCTTACACTTGTGGTCATTGGGAAGAATTACCCCCTTACAGATACAGATATTACCTTACTAGTTACAGATAGCTAAAAAGATCAATGGTGTCAGTGGGAACTTATCTAAGAGGCAAAAATGGCCCAATGCTGAAGGAACCCCTAGCAACCTCTGGAGGAATCCTAGGGTTCCATGGAACCCTGGTTGAGAATCACTGCTCTGTATAGATATATTAAAACTTGCCAGGTTACACATAGTGGAGAGGTGATATCGTAAGTTTGTTCTGGCCTGGCACAATGTGAGTGCAGGCCAGTAGCGGAATCGGGAGGGGAGACAATGTTGCTTTGGGCACAGTTCAAGCCAACCATGCCTAGGGTGGGTTTGCCCTTATAGTGCAAGTTCATACACATTCTTCTTGCTCTCCCTAGCTAACTAATAAAGATTCAGATGCTTTATACTGCCCTGCCTGTTCAGAATTTGATCCTGTTGGTAGTCGTCAGCCTCTGCATAGCTGCATATGTGCCGACATTGGACATTAAGAAATATTTTCATTAGCTTACAAAGAGGCAGGCAACCTATTAACTAATGTATGTGGGGGCTGTCAGGATGAAAATGACTGTTGTCTCCTGGCAAGCCATGCAGTGTAAAGCTACCAAAGTATGCTTCAGAAGTTTTGTCTTCATATATTTGGTGAAGTAGGGGAAGGGTCATAGGGAGCTTTGTACTTTAAAGGTGCACTTATCCTTGAAGCCTGGATTATATAAACTAGCAGTTAAATATACCTTTGTATACATGCAATCTATACTTGTTAATTACACAGGGCTTCTTTCTTCAAGGTACAGATAAATAAAGAGCTTTATTTGCTTTTTGCAATCTTTGATGAGAACCTCAGTTGGTATTTGGAAGAAAACATTGCCATGATTTCAGCAGACCCGGCAATCATTGAAAATGAGGATTTTCAGGAATCAAACAAAATGAACGGTAAGGTGCTTAATGGAGGGGGGTTGGTTACAAACCAGAAAGATAAAATATGTTTTCCCAGAAAGTGTGTTGATCTACCGTCTGAGGGGCCTCTAAGTATATGTACAGATAGCACAGACAGCCTAACTTTTTTTTTTAACTACCCTGTTGGGGGGCTTTGATGTAATATCAGTGTTCTCAACAGACCCCTAATGTCTTACATTTAAGACTGAGAAAAAGAGACTAAGGACAGGATGGAGGTGCAGATGCTAGAACTGATCCCCCTGCAGTGCAGCCGGAGGGAGGGAGAGGAGGAGAAGCCGGCAGCACTGCAGGGGGAGGAACAAGAGGATTTGTATCTGTAATATAGCAGTACAGCTGGTCTTTCTGCTTGGTAGGTGCTCTGAAAGAGGGGTGCAGGGGCGCTGCCCCCACTATCCATGAGTCCGGCCCCCTAATCTACATGCGGGGCGTCAGACGCATGGATTCCAATCTGGGTTTTTTTTTTTTTTGAAGCATGCGATTAGAGCCTGAGTCTCTAATAGGCTTAAAAAAAGGGTGGGCTCAGGGCGCAGAGCACTGCACTCTGAGCCCACCCAGTTGTGTGACAATAACGCATAAATATTTATGATGAATATAATTTTTTATTCATCATATTATATTTAATATATATATTATTTATAATGAATATTTGCTATTGTCACACTGATTCTCCTCCTGGCCAATCAGGAAGCGGGCCCTGAGACACGTTTCTCAATTGGCCGAAAGGAGTAGTGATCCGATTTACCTAGGAGGAGGAGGGAGGAGACGCACGGCCGCCGTGATGCAGAGGACCAACTGACCCACCAGCTGCCAAGTCTGATCCTCCGGGCCCCTCCATGTAGAGTGCGGTCATCTCCTCTTTGGATCTCCCCTGTGTCAGCGCACACCGCGCACTCCCCAGCGACAGTGATTCCCCCCCCGCCACCGACCTTAGCAAGTTGGTATCCCTGGGCAGCACACAGTAAGAGAGCCGGGGGGGGGGGGGTCAGTGGTCAGGTCTGTCTGAAGTCCCAACCCCCCCGACCGAGCTGCCATTGTGCCCTGCCCCCCCCCCCCCTTTTGAATTAATAGGACGAGGGCCTGGTATGGGAGGGCAGGCTGTACTGCCTTATCATTGGCCTGGTGGACAGGGTGATTAGGGTGTGCCCATGCACATCTGACACACCCTCAGGTCTGTCTGAAGTCCCAACCCCCCCCGACCGAGCTGCCATTGTGCCCTGCCCCCCCCCTTTTGAATTAATAGGACGAGGGCCTGGTATGGGAGGGCAGGCTGTACTGCCTTATCATTGGCCTGGTGGACAGGGTGATTAGGGTGTGCCCATGCACATCTGACACACCCTCAGGTCTGTCTGAAGTCCCAACCCCCCCCGACCGAGCTGCCATTGTGCCCTGCCCCCCCCCTTTTGAATTAATAGGACGAGGGCCTGGTATGGGAGGGCAGGCTGTACTGCCTTATCATTGGCCTGGTGCACAGAGTGATTAGGGTGTGCCCATGCACATCTGACACACCCTCTGCGCATGCTAATGGTTAAGACTCAACAGTGTAAATGGGCCTTAAAAGGTAGATTGGGAAGAAAATATTGATAAATAAGGAAACATACACTATGGAATTACACTAGCAAATAATTTGAGGGCTCATTCAAACAGGTGTGCATTCATATGCATTTCTAAATGCATGTAAGCGGTATGATTCACACTGTTCATTTACTTTCATTTAGATGCATTCAGTTTGGCATGCAAACAGATCAATTTAGGCCCCATGCACAATGTACGTTTAGGGGGCTGTGGTGCAGGGGGGTGTGGTATTTAGGTGTTGGGGCGGAAGGCACAGATCCCACATCCAGCCTTGCTGTCAGCAGCTGGTCAAACGCAAAGAGAGGCTGACAGCTGCTGTGGTTGTGGAGGGTGCACCAAGCGGTATGAACGCTTAGGGTACTATGCACCCAGGGACAAATGCCCAGAATGCCAGCGGTCTGTACAGGCATTCATCCCTGGACACATACTACCCTAAACAGCCACAGCATCAATGAGAGGTTGACAGGCTGATGACAGCGGGGCTGGATGTGAGGCCTGTGCCTTCCACCCGCACCTAAATACCAGAGCCCCATGCATTGGGGCTAAACATGCATTGTGCATGGGGCCTTAGAGCGGTATTAAAGCGGAGTTCCACCCAAAAGTGAAAGGCTTCACTGCCAGGTTCCCTTACCTGGAATGGCGGCGGCAGCACCCGACAGTCGATCTGAAAATCGGCTGGGGTGCCGACATCGCTCCCTAGATAGGTAAGTGTCTATATAGTAAAAGTCAGCAGCTACAGTATTTGTAGCTGCTGACTTTAAAAATTTTTTCCCCCAGGCAGAAGTCCACTTTAAGCCCAAAGCCAAAAATGTGATTTATAACAGCTTACCAATCATGAGATGTGGTGGCTGCAATCGTTTTATCTTTTAGGCTTTTCTCTCTTGGTTTTCCCCTGATAATCTGGCCAGTAACACACCTCCTCTATTACGGTGCCTCCACTCTGGATGAAGGAGCACAGGGGACACCTTCGGACAGCAGCGTTGTCAGTCGGGGGAGGCGAGTGTTAGCTGTATCAGCAGATTTAGATACACTAACAAATTGAAGCCGAACGCCAGCTAACACTTTATAAGCAATTACAGTGACCTTTTTGTTACTTTTAGGATACAAGTTTTTTATAAATAAAAGCTGTTCATTGTAAGCACCCCTGCCAGTTGCAAATGGTTTGTCTCAACTATTTACCTGCTACATGTGCAGGGCAGCTTGTTCTATTGAAAAACAACAGACTTACTGGCCAAATCACCAGGTGAAAATAAAAGGAAGAAAATCTAAAAAAAGAAAACGAATACAGTCACCGCAGTAAAATAATTGGTCTGCTGCTAAAATCTACAGGACTGTCCCCCTTTAGCTCCTTCTCCTGTGTAGGTCCCTATAGCGGGCGCCTGATCACGTCTGTTGTTTTTTTGCTATTGGGTATAATACTTCTTTAAATGCAGGATACATTCTGGGAAGTATAACATTTCTTTATACTCACCTGCTTTCAAATAAAACAAACTTAAATGTAAAGAGTTGAGATAAAAATGGATTTGAGAATGTATTTCTTGATAGGATTACAGCTGGGGGGTTCCTCCTGTACTTCTCTAAACCCTGAGATGGAATTGTGTCGCCCTCTGCTGTAAACTTTATGCACTACAAAAAATGAAACCTGCATTGTTATATAGATTGCTCATACCCTTTATTTAAAGAAAATCATTTGGTTGCCACTTCTGACCTTCTTCTAAAAGTGCTGGTTGTCTCTGGAATAACAGTGCAGACCAGGAGAATCAGAGTGAAGTCATCACACTAAATGATATACTTGTTCTAAGTCCGTGATTATGTTCTTCTGTTTCAATGCTTCAATGTTGAAAGTGCATTCATCAATAAACATTTATTAAAGCTGCACTTTTGGTAGCTAAGTCCACCTATTAAATATATATAGGGAGTTGTTTTATTCGCTAATAGATTTGTATTTCTGTGCATGCAGTCCTGAGATTTAAACAGCTTCGTTCCGCAGCACTGCCCTGTCTGGCAAGGGAGAGGACATAATCTTTCCCTGCTAAGGGTTCATGTGCATGTCTCCTCTCCACCCCAACCGTGTGAGTGAACAGTGAATAGAGCAGAAGCTTACTGCGGAGCTCAGCTCTCTAGCGCTCTGCTCTCTCCTCCGATCAGCATACTCTGTGCACTTGTACTGCTTCTCCCTGCCTCTCTCTAAGCTCTATAGTACAGATTGTACAGGGACTGAAGGTGGCCGATACCAAGTCAAATTCACATACTTAGACCCTTTGCCTATAAAATAAAGAATTTAATGATTATAGAGCTGCAATAATTTGTGCGCCTTTATATCTTCTTAGATATCAGCTTTTTAGTGTCTGAAATATATAAAAAGTTTATTTTGATCCCTTGCAGCAAATCAGATCATCCTTTTTCTTTCGATGACAGTTCACAAAATGAGAGAGAAGCTCCTGAGATGGGTTACATATAAAGCAGTAAGCGGTCTACATGTAAAGCAGTAAGAGGTCTACATATAAAGCAGTAAGAGGTCTACATGTAAAGCAGTAAGAGGTCTACATATAAAGCAGTAAGAGGTCTACATATAAAGCAGTAAGAGGTCTACATGTAAAGCGATAAGAGGTCTACATGTAAAGCAGTAAGAGGTCTACATATAAAGCAGTAAGAGGTCTACATATAAAGCAGTAAGAGGTCTACATATAAAGCAGTAAGAGGTCTACATGTAAAGCAGTAAGAGGTCTACATGTAAAGCAGTAAGAGGTCTACATATAAAGCAGTAAGAGGTCTACATATAAAGCAGTAAGAGGTCTACATATAAAGCAGTAAGAGGTCTACATGTAAAGCAGTAAGAGGTCTACATATAAAGCAGTAAGAGGTCTACATATAAAGCAGTAAGAGGTCTACATATAAAGCAGTAAGAGGTCTACATATAAAGCGGTAAGAGGTCTACATATAAAGCGGTAAGAGGTCTACATATAAAGCAGTAAGCGGTCTACATGTAAAGCAGTAAGAGGTCTACATGTAAAGCAGTAAGAGGTCTACATATAAAGCAGTAAGAGGTCTACATGTAAAGCGGTAAGAGGTCTACATGTAAAGCAGTAAGAGGTCTACATGTAAAGCAGTAAGAGGTCTACATATAAAGCAGTAAGAGATCTACATATAAAGCAGTAAGAGGTCTACATGTAAAGCAGTAAGAGATCTACATATAAAGCAGTAAGAGGTCTACATATAAAGCAGTAAGAGGTCTACATATAAAGCAGTAAGAGGTCTACATGTAAAGCAGTAAGAGGTCTACATGTAAAGCAGTAAGAGGTCTACATGTAAAGCAGTAAGAGGTCTACATGTAAAGCAGTAAGAGGTCTACATGTAAAGCAGTAAGAGGTCTACATGTAAAGCAGTAAGAGGTCTACATGTAAAGCAGTAAGAGGTCTACATGTAAAGCAGTAAGAGGTCTACATATAAAGCAGTAAGAGATCTATATATAAAGCAGTAAGAGGTCTACATGTAAAGCAGTAAGAGGTCTACATGTAAAGCAGTAAGAGGTCTACATATAAAGCAGTAAAAGATCTATATATAAAGCAGTAAGAGGTCTACATGTAAAGCAGTAAGAGGTCTACATGTAAAGCAGTAAGAGGTCTACATGTAAAGCAGTAAGAGGTCTACATGTAAAGCAGTAAGAGGTCTACATGTAAAGCAGTAAGAGGTCTACATGTAAAGCAGTAAGCGGTCTATATATAAAGCAGACCCCCAGTAATGTATTCTGGATGATAGTCTGGTCCTGAGGACCCATCAGACTCCAGTGATGTGTTCTGCATGGCCTCTAAATAAAGCCTGATCCTGGGGGGCCCTGCACTGGGAGAAAACGTACACTCTTATAAATGTCAGTGATGGTAAATTTAGATTTTAGCTTACGATTGATGTAAATATTAATGTATATGTGATCGTCTATACAGTCACCAGTGGGCATTTGTAGTAATCTGAATGGGCACTCTTGTAGAGAGTATGAATAGTGCAGTCTTACTTCTTAGAGAGGTATTCATTTTCATTATTTACTTGTTACATAGTTAGTCAGGTTGAAAAAAGTCAGAAGTCCATCTAGTTCAACCATAACAAAAAAAATAAAAATCATACAATCCCATATACCCACAGTTGATCCAGAGGAAGGCGAAAAACCCCCCAGAAAAGCATGATCCAATTTGCTACAGCAGGGGAAAAAATTCCTTCCTGATCCCAGAGAGGCAATCATATTTTCCCTGGATCAACTTCACCTATAAATGTTAGTATCAGTTATAATATGTACATTAAGGAAAGAATCCAGGCCTTTTTTAAAGCAATCTACTGAACTGGCCAAAACCACCTCTGGAGGGAGTCTATTCCACATTTTCACAGCTGTTACTGTGAAGAAACCTTTCCGTATTTGGAGATGAAATCTCTTTTCCTCTAGTCGTAAAGAGTGCCCCCTTATGCTCTGAGATGACCGTAAGGTGAATAATTCAACACCAAGTTCACTATATGGACCCCTTATATATTTATACATGTTGATCATATCCGCCCTTAATCTCCTCTTCTCAAGAGAGAATAAATTCAGTTCCTCTAATCTGTCCTCATAGCTGAGCTCCTCCATGCCTCCTATTAGTTTGGTTGCCCTTCTCTGGACTTTCTCCAGTTCCCCGATATCCTTTTTGAGAACTGGTGCTCAAAACTGAACTTCATATTCTAGATGAGGTCTTACTAATGATTTGTACAGGGGCAAAATTTATATCTCTCTCTCTCTCTCTCTCTGGAGTCCATACCTCTCTTATACAAGAAAGGACTTTGCTCGCTTTGGAAACCACAGCTTGGCATTGCTTGTTATTATTGAGCTTATGATCTATCAAGCCTGTAGACTTTACCTTACACATTAGCCGTGTGTGGGGAATTGTGTCAAACGCTTTTGCAAAATCTAAATATACCACGTCCACAGCCACCAATCTGTCCAAGGCATAGGTGTGCGCAGCCTATTGCATTAGGGTGTGCACCCCAAAGCTCATATGTGTGCATATACTGTATATATAGGGCAGTAGGGCAATGGACAGTGTCAGAAGGGCAGAGATTGGTGTCAGTAATTTATTTTTTATATATTTTTTATTATTACTTTCTTACAATTGTAAAATTTTTTACAAAAATTTTTTTACAATTTTTTTTTATTACTTTTTTTTTTTACAATTTTTTTAGGAGCTCCATTGGGGGGCTTTGGTGAAATATCACGGGTCTAAACAGACCCCTGATGTCTCACTTTTGAGACAGAGAAAGGGACTAAGGACAGATATTCCCCAGTCCCTTTCTCTGAAGCCAAGCAGCAGGGGAAATGTGCCCAGCACAGGGTGATTAGGGTGTGCCCAGGCATACCTAGCACACCCTGTGTGCACGCCTATGGTCCAAGGTTTTACTTACCTCCTTATAAAAAAGAAATCAGACTTCTGTCTTTCATGAATCCATGCTGTCTGTTGCTTAAAATATTTTTTTCCAGCAAGAACTCATCTATGTGGTCTTTTATTAAACTCTCCAGTATCTTCCTGTCTATAGTTACTTGGTAAAGACTTTGTTCGCTTTTTAAATATAGGCACCACATTGGCCCTACGCCAATCCAGTGGTACCATTCCAGTCATTAATGAGTCCCTAAAAGTTAGATACAATGGCTTTGAAATTACAGTTACTTGTATTCTCTCCCTCACAGTTCAGAAATCTCAGGCTGTAGGGCTGTCCCATTTCCTACTTTTGATTATTGCTGGTAACAGAACACACAAACACTAAATAAATTAAGTAAATGGGATTTTGCTGACCTGCATTTAGGGGCGTTACAAACACAGGTCAAACACAAGCAAACATCGCCCATCAACATGAGCTCTATGGGCTTGTGCTGCTTGCTTGTGTTTAAAGTGGTTGTAAATGTTCAGTTTTTGTACCTTCATGCATTCTATGCATGAAGGTAAAAAAACCTTCTCTGTGCAGCAGTCCCCCCAATACTTACTTAAGCCCGATCTCGATCCAGCGATGTGCATGAGAGCAGTGGCTTTCCCAGGTCTCTTCCTCCTCATTAGCTGAATCACAGCCAGTGAGCCAATGAGGAGAGAGTGGATGCAGGGCCAAGCAATGCTTCCTGTGGGAATGGATTGGGCTTCTTGCTGTGGGGGCACCTAGCAGGAGGGAGGGGTCTGGAACGCTGGCGTGGGACCCAAGAAGAGGAGGATCTGTGCTGATCTGTGCAGAACCACTATACAGAGCAGGTCAGTATGATATGTTTGTTATTTTTTTTTAAATCTGCCTTTTATATCACTTTAAAGTCAATTTAAGACATGTAGGCAGGTATTAGTATCGCTTTTAGAGAGACCACGCCCCTGGTGATATTAGTGGGTGAAGTGCTGTGCCCTTTATATTCTGGTGTGGGTGGGGTTCTGAATGGAAGGTAGATGGGAGCTGGGTACCCTTCATCTACAGGGCTGTAACCTAGAGAGAAGTAGGCCTTCTGAGCCTAGACCCAGGGAGAGACTCCGTGTGAGGACCTACAGTAGGGGGACTGATGGTAAAGCATTTGAAAAGATGGCTGGACTTTAGGAGTTTGTGTTGGTGGCACTCCCCTGGTGATATTAGTGTGTGAAGTGCTGTGCCCTTTATATTCTGGTGTGGGTGCGGTTCTGGATGGAAGGTGGATGGGAGCTGGTTACCCTTGATCTACAGTATGTAGGTCTGTAACCTGTAGAGAAGTAGACATTCTGAGCCTAGACCCAGGGAGAGACTCCATGTGAGGACCCACAGTAGGGGGACAGATAGAAGAGCATATGGGAAGATGGCTGGACTTTAGGAGGCTGTGTTGGGGGCACTCAAGTGTTTTGCCCCATAAACAAGGTGGAGATGTGAGGCTGTTGCCAAAATATACTTATATTGTTGTTCTTCAATAAATTGTTGAAAAAGCATCCTGTATGGACATTATTTAAGAAGCTAGGCTTTCTGGGCAGGATATCGAGTACTGTGGAAGGACTGGGCCTTAAGCCTGAAGAAAGCGTGACACAATATGGCCGATTTTCTCCTAAAGTCGGGTATGTGCATACGATATCCAATGAAGATGTGGGGCATTGCCCCGACCCTGACCAACTTGGCAGGAATTGGCGGCTAATCCAACTTGCCAACAGACGCTTCTATGATCACTCAGAATTAATTGAGAGTCATAGAGACTCTTATTTGATCTCTTTCCAAGCTTCATCATCTTGTTTCAAGCAGCTTCTGCTTTCCCATTGACATGAATGAGGGGAGAAGCAGTTCTTCAGCAAATAAAAGCCCATCAACACAGGCACTTACTCATCTACTGCAGTCTGCCAATGTCTGTTATCAGCCCTGAGCTCAGGCAGGAGACAATAGGGCCTTACAGCCTCACACTAGGCTGATATTTCTGCTCTGACAGAGAGAGAATACAGCTAAATAACAGCACACACAACCCTCCCACATATTAAGTTGCATTATTATAAAAATGTAATTGTGGAGATTCAGATTCCTATGAATGGCCATTTCTAATTGGTTCTTTTTAATACAGGGTTAACAATGTAAAACAATCACAATAATAACATAGTAATTGCATGTAAGACTGAAAGGCTGAGTTTCATGATACTGATGACCGTTCCTTGTTCATTTTCTTCCTCTGCAGCTGTCAATGGTTACATGTATGGGAACCTGCCTGGCCTCATCATGTGTCAGGGGGACAATGTGTCATGGCATCTGCTTGGAGTGGGCACAGAGGTAGACATACATAGCGTTCTTTTCCAGGGGAACATACTCAACTATGCTGGAACGAAGAGGGAGATCTTCACTGTGTTCCCACACTCGACGCTCACTGTGACTATGCAGGCCCATAACGCAGGTAATTATTGTCAAATATTTTCTTTGTCCAAGATGCAAAACTATTTTTATCCAGTGGAAAGTTTTCTCTATAAAAAGATTGTTGTAAAAATGTAGATATCTCTCTAGTAGAGGAAATGGAATCAGCAGTGTGGTGACCATATGTGTGCGCACAGGGTGCCAGATGTGGTTGAGCACACCCTAATCACCCTGCTTCCTGGCGCCCCCTTTCTCCCCCTTGCAGTGCTGCCAGCTTCCATCCTCTCCCGCGCGCTGCTCTGGAGATGTTTCAGGATGGATGAATGAACACAGTGAGTGATCTGTACCGATCGCTCTTGTGTTCATTCCCAACTGAAGCATAGTAAACGGTGCCCCCATCACAGTCCTCCCTGCAGCCATGGCTCCCCATCACAGTCCTCCCTGCAGCCATGGCTCCCCATCACAGTCCTCCCTTCAGCCATGGCTCCCCCCGTCACAGTCCTCCCTGCAGTCATGGCTCCCCCATCACAGTCCTCCCTGCAGTCATGACCCCCCCATCACAGTCCTTCCTTCAGCCATGGCCCCCCATAACAGTTCTGCCTGCAGTCATGGCCCCCCATCACAGTCCTTCCTTCAGCCATGGCCCCCCATCACAGTCCTCCCTGCAGTCATGGCTCCCCATCACAGTCCTCCCTGCAGTCACGGCCCCCCATCACAGTTCTCCCTTCAGCCATGGCCCCCATCACAGTCCTTCCTTGAGCCATGGCCCCCCATCACAGTCCTCCCTGCAGTCATGGCTCCCCATCACAGTCCTCCCTGCAGTCATGGCCCCCCATCACAGTCCTCCCTGCAGCCATGGCCCCCCATCACAGTTCTCCCTTCAGCCATGGCCCCCCATCACAGTCCTTCCTTCAGCCATGGCCCCCCATCAACGTCCTCCCTGCAGTCATGGCTCCCCATCACAGTCCTCCCTGCAGTCATGGCCCCCCCATCACAGTCCTCCCTGCAGCCATGGCCCCCCATCACAGTTCTCCCTTCAGCCATGGCCCCCCATCACAGTCCTCCCTTCAGCCATGGCCCCCATCACAGTCCTCCCTTCAGCAATGGCCCCCCATCACAGTCCTCCCTTCAGCAATGGCCCCCCATCACAGTCCTCCCTGCAGTCATGGGCCCCCCATCACAGTCCTCCCTGCAGTCATGGGTCCCCCATCACAGTTCTCCCTGCAGTCATGGCCCCCCATCACAGTTCTCCCTGCGGTCATGGCCCCCCATCACAGTCCTCTCTGCAGTCATGGCCCCCCATCACAGTCCTCCCTTCAGTCATGGCCCCCATCACAATCCTCCCTTCAGTCATGGCCCCCCTATCACAGTCCTCCCTGCAGTCATGGCCCCCCATCACAGTCCTCCCTGCAGTTATGCACCCCTCCTTTCCCCCTCCCCCTCCAATCACAGTCCTCCCTGCACAGTGCCCATTTTAATTTCTGCCTCTCCTGCAGCCTATGTCTATTCTCTCATGCTTCAGCAGGAGGTGAGCCTTGTCACGGACCGCGGTATAGTTAGCAGCCTGTGTGTATTCTGTCATTTCTCCCGAGCGGCCGCCGATGTCAGCCTATTAGCAAGACAGGGGGTGGTATGGCTGCAGATCATGACAGAGAGCGAAAGACTCTTCATAATAACAAGCGGGTATACCCTGCTTGTTAATATAAGTTTGGTAGCTCTCGCTCTCTATCACGATCTGCAGCCGTACCGCCCCCTGTCTTGCTATTGGGCTGACATCGGCGGGCGCTCGGGAGAAATGACAGAATACACACAGGGCACACAGGCTGCTAACTATACTGCAGTCCGTGACAGGGCTCACCTCCTGCTCTAATGGCGGCCCGCTCGACAACAGGCCACAGACCGGTACCAATCCGTGGCCCGGAGGTTGACGACCCAGGAATCTTCCATAGTGTTATATCCTTTATTTGTATTAATAAAACCATAAAAATGCACTTACAGCATATAAAAGACACTAGCACTTTAAGATCTCTATGTCCAGGTCCCTCCTGCATTCCCCGGACCGGGAGTGATGAAACAGGAAGTGACGCAATTTGCTAGAACCAACGCGTTTCATCATGACATCATCAGGAGTGGCTGAAATTCAATAGTAAGGTGGGGTTTGGTAGTGCTACAACTCAAATATCCTCAAGACAATTGTATATATCCTAATGCTGTAGGGTATATTACCTGGTGACAGTGGCTGCCCATAACACACCACGTATCCCATTGCACGGAAAGAGATATAATTCATAACTTTACAAATGTTGGACAAGTAAACCATATATGTACTTCACATCTGTATTTTGTTTTCTGGCGGAAGTTATTCCTTAAAGCCCAATAAAATGTATGCTTAAAATCAGCAGAATAAACTCTGTGGGCTCAGAATAAAGGTTGTACAAAAGTCTATGGGCTCATTCACATGAGCTTTGGTCTCTGAAGAGCGATCCGCATTTGAGGATAGGAGGCTTTGTATTGCCTCCTCAATGCCTGCTTTACCCCCTGGATCGCCACACTAGAACGCCGCAACCATGTGCATTGCATGCAGTTGCAGTGTGCTTGCAGAGAGGTCCCTGATAAAAACGGAAGGGGGTATGGTTTCTGCTGTGCCGCAGAGCAAAGCATCATAGTCAATGGATGTGTACACCCCCAGCTGCTGGCTCTGCAACTAAGGCGGGTAGCAGTTGGGGGGGGGGGGGAATTAAAGCGTGGCTCAACCACAGGGTTTTACAGGCCCTTATCCGCTAGTGTGAACGAGTCCTAAGGCTAAGTATACATGTGCGCCAAGAACAGGCAATTCATTCATTTTTTAAAGCATCATGAATGCCTGTCACTGTAGCTGACAGCATAGTTTACACCAGGGGTCTCCAAGCTGCGGCCCGAGGGCCAAATGTGGCTCTTTGCTAGCCTTTAACTGGGCCTTGGGGCACTATTCCTCCCACTGATATCAGGCACTATTCCTTCCACTGACACCAACAATGGGGCACTATTTCTTCCACCGATACCAATCATGGGATACTACTAATAGGGGCACAACTCCTCCTCCTATTAAACACCAAGCCTCAGGCCATATTTATTCTCACTGATGCCGGGCCTGGGACATTTTCTGCTCCCGCTGGCCACAATCTGGCCCCCCTAAAGTCTGAAGGACAATAAATTGTCCCTTTGTTTGAAAAGTTTGGAGAAACCTGGTTTACACGTTTGCGTTCCATCATGCCAAAATGTATCCAGCATTTAGTGTTCAGCTGGTTTTACCGCTCTCCAAACGCCCATTCGTGCCAATGTAAACGCCCTGCAAAGTCCTCACAAATGTGCCTATGGTGTTTGCCGCATGTTTGAGAGGCCATTTAGAAAGCTTTACTAGCTGAGATGACAGTACAAGAATCCATGCATTAGAAAACCAACACAGTCAAAAACGCACCAAAAAAAAAAAAAAGGGTTCTTTCAGCAATGGGCGTGTTAATGGGCATGCATGGTATCCAAAATTTCAAAGCACATCTAAACGAGCCCTTACGGTTTTATTTTTGTAAGAAAGCACCCACTGTCAGAGTAAAACATCCTTCCCAATACTATCATGCTGCAGACAAGGACCGCTGAACTCGGTGTAAAAGCAGCGGCCTCTCTGCAGCAATCCAACACTCCCCTCTCCCCCCGTGTGTCAGATCTAGATTTCTGCAGTCGACAAAGCTCACGCTTCCTGCTGATTGCACTGGCTCATAAAGGGTTAAAGATTAACTCATCAGTTTATTGCTTCTCCTTCATTGTCCAATCACAAACTTGGGACAGGAAGGTTAAAGAAAATGTTACCCCCCAACATTTCATATTCCTGATATGTTGTTAAAAAAAATCCTGTTTTCTTTGTATTTCTTCCTTTGTGTGAAATATCTGGAGATCCTGCCAGTCCCCCTACTTTTCCATATTTCAAACTGACCATGCTAGGCATAGAAGCACAATCCTTCCCAGTGTGGTTAGTTTTCTGGCTGTGCTGGGTCCGCAGCCTGCCTGTTCTCCATTGGCCAAGACTTGTGCTGACCCCCTCCCCGCCCCCACACCGACCCCGCACAGCTCTTCACTAGGAAGGTCAGTGTCCTGCAGTTTCTCTGTCTCCTGCTGATCTATCCCCTCCATCTTCACCCCCACACAGGTCATGTGATCACTTAAGATTAAATATATATAAAGATATATATCGATATAGATAGATAGATAGATAGATAGATAGATAGATAGATAGATAGATAGATAGATAGATAGATATAGATATATTTATATATACAGTAGTACCTTGGATTACGAGCATAATTTGTTCCAGAAGCATGCTTGTAATCCAAAGCACTCCTATATCAAAGTGAGTTTCCCCATAGGAATCAATGGAAACTCAGATAATTTGTTCCAGTGTCACTGCTATTGTATGCAGTACCGCATGTGGCCAGAGGTGAGGGGTCACCAGAGACACTCGGAAACGCTCAGAGATGCTCAGAGACACTTGGAAAACCAAGTGTCTCCGAGCGTCTCTGAGCCTCTCAGAGTGGTCTCTGAGTGTCTCAGAGTGTCTCCGAGTGGTTTGGTTATAGATATATATATACACAAACACACACACACACACACACAAATGCTTTGCCTTGCATTTCTATTTTAAACTTAAAGCGGGGGTCCACCTATCAATCCTTTTTATTTTAGGGAGTTCATTCACAAACTTTTCTTCTCATGATCATCTACTCACATGTTCTGTGTAATAAGTCCGCCTGTGTCCGATTTCGTTGTGAAGAATAACTTCACTGAAGTTCACTGAAAAATTCACTGAAGGCGGTTTCCATCTTCATTGTGGGCATTTGAAGCCCACAAGCATTTATTTCCTGGATGCAGTGAATGCTGTGCTCCCAGCATTCACCGAGATATTGTGATGACGCTGTTGCACAATGCATGCTGGGAAGCCTGAGACTAGCTCCCAGGGGACTGTAGGAGGTCTGGGAGAGGCTAGATACACGCCTACTCCCATGGGAGGAAAACCAGGAAGTGCTAAGAAGATTTAAAAATAAAAGGTAATTACGGCGATTTAAATTTTTTTACACAGCATGTCAGCATCTAGGCAAGGAAGAGAATGCATAGAGATAATGTTCAAAATTTGGGTGGAACCCCGCTTTAATGGGTTGTTTTACAAGGTGAGGGTTCACATACTTTAACTGCAGTAGAAAAAAAGTCTGCCAGTTCTGTATAAATTTCAGGACTGGATGGACAGAAGTACAAATCCTTCCTTTTATGTATTTATATTGTGCATTTAGCTGTTTTGCCTTTTGGTTTTAGTTTTTAAAATATTTTTATAACAGATATGTTAATCCTAGAAGTGCTATAGTGTTATTATCAAATCTGGCCCCCTGCATAGTTATTCTGTGTGGGCCGGCACTCTTCCCCCATTGAATTGAATGTGCCTGGTATAATCTCCTCCCCTCTGTGCTCCACTTCTAGGGGAATTTGAAGTGAGCTGTCATTTGATGGATCATCACAGGGATGGTATGAAAAATAAATATACGGTGCAGGTATGTGACAATTCCACGAGCCATGATGATGTCCAGTATGGCACCATGAGGACGTACTTCATTGCTGCGGAGGAGGTGGAGTGGGACTATTGCCCGGACAGGTCCTGGGAACTTGAAAAACATAGCATCAATGAAGATGTGCATGAGAGGTATGAGATGCACAGGTCATTATTACATGTGATATATAGAAGTTGTCCTGTCTGAGGGGTGAATAGCATTTCTGCTCCAGACCCATCAGCCTTAGAACTGAACCCCAGGCAGTTCTACATATAAATATATATATATATTATTTTTTTTAATGCAAGCAGTGTAATATATATATATATATATATATATATATATATATATATATATATATATATATATATATATATATATATATATATATATATATATATATATATATATATAATTTTTTTATTTTCTTTAATGCAAGCAGTGTAAGTACATGAATCTGACTTGATATCAGCATCTTGAAGTCCCTGTAAAACAAGAGCTCAGACTGGAAGAGAGAAGCAGCACAAGGAGCCAGTCAGTTGTGTTGTTGTGCTCATGTCCTAGCCAGAAACATGCTGATTGAAGGAGAGAGAAAAGTGACAGAGAGAGGAGCCCATCAGTGTTCTTCTTCTCTTCACTGTCCACTCACAGGCTGGGGACTGTTCCTTAACTGCAGCAGAGCTGTGCTGTGTGACAGGGCTATATTGGATAGTGTAAGGGAGGGTTATAACCCCTTTCAGTTTTGTTTTTTTCCATCTGTGTCCTCTTGGGAACATTTACCGCCATTTCCTGTCCCATAACCAAAACAGGAAGTGAGAGGAAATCCCTGAAAATTAAGGGAATCCCTTTTGGGCCCCTAGGTCACCAGAACTGATCGGATGAGGTAGAGAGACGGGGAGGTGATATCACTCTCCGTCTCAACCAATCAGAGATTGTTTTGCATTCATTAAGGCAAGGACTTGTTCTTGTGTTGGGACTGCGTTGGGGTGATGTTGCCCAACACAGCCCAATACTGCTGCTGTGAATGAGCTCCAAGCCAGAGCAAATAGCAATGATTGTGCACAAATTTCAAAAGCCCATATGGTCCAATCAGGTTAGTTGTCCGCTGTTGGTTTCTATGGGTTACAATACTTTGCACCCTGGTATAGCACTTTTAACTGCCTTATTGAATAAATCTTTAAATCTCCTTATGCAGCCCTGGAAACATTTTTCTGCGCTCTGATGGGGGCTTCATAGGATCAAAATACAAGAAAGTGGTTTACAGGGAATACACAGACGGACAGTTCACAGAGCGGAAGGAGAGGTGCGAGGAGGAGGAGCATCTGGAAATACTTGGTAAGATGTCAGTGGGTGGGGAAAGTTTTTAAAAACAATTTGGTCAATAATTGCAAAGGCTAGGAGGGTCATTCAGTAAGGGGGTGAAATGTGCACGTATAGTAACCAATCATAATGTGACATTTTACTGTTCTTAGAATGGTAAAACTAACCCAAGATTAACCAATAGCAGTCAATCAGAGCCTTCCTTCATTTCCCTTCACTATAGAAAAAACAAACGTTGAAGTTTTGTTGATGTGAAAACTTTCTTCAGTTGTCATGCTTACCCGTTACACAGGTGGTCAGACACTATAGCTTCTGTGTTCTTTACCTATAGCAGCCCCCTTTCCCATAAGGCAAGCAGGCCTACTGATACTTGGTTGCCCCCAGGACTTATACACAATGCCACAGTGCCTGGCCAGGGCATGCACAAACTGAGCAAAGCAAATGGGTACTTGCAGCTGGCAGACAGGCGAGGTTCAGAATAGTCAGGGTCAATATCCGAATTCAAAAGGCAGAGTTCAGAGAATAGTTGATATCAGATCCAAGGTCGTCAACGAGGTAATCCAATCTAGCAGAGCAGGGCAGAATAACAGGTAGCTTGATCAGGTATTACACACACACTATCACAAGCACGAGACTGCAAGCTTGGCTGGCTTACATCAGGTTTAGGGCTTGTTCACACTTGCCTAAATTTCTAACACTCAACAAACGCTCCTATAGCGTTTGAAGGGGCGTCAGACAGGCATCAATGAGCTTTAGTATGGGCATTAGACAGGCCCCGCAACCGCTCCGCAACTGCCTGCCAGAGCATTTGCGTGGCGTTACCATGGACTTGAATGGGAGGCATTGAAAGGCTTCAAATGCCTCCTGACTCGTCATGAGGCTTCAATTTTGAAGCAAGGCGACGCTAACGCTTATGCCCTGTACACACGGTCGGATTTTCCAATGGAAAATGTGTGATAGGACCTTGTTGTTGAAATTCTGACCGTGTGTGGGCTCCATCACACATTTTCCATTGGAATTTCCGACACACAAAGTTTGGTATAGCCAAAACCAGGATGCTGGGATGAGGCGCAGGAGCACTAGCCGCTTCTGACATCAGTTTGCTCCAATTTTTATAGAAGCCCTCTACATTTCACTGCACTAGTTGCTCATTTATTCCTGTAACACACGGGTATATATATTAGTGCGTCCACACAGATATACACGGATGAATGTAGCAGAAACAGGGAGGTGCTTGCACTGCAGGTCTTCAGGTACAGCTTCCTCTCCAGCAAGGAGAACAGTGAGCAGGACAGTAGTGGTCACCAAATCTCACTCCAAACCCTGTGATTTGGACTAACAGCCAAAGGCAGCAGTGACATTGATCTCACACTGCAAATTTACAGGTGGCTGTAGGCACAGGAGTGCCTAGGCACAGGAGTGCTTAGGCACACTGATATAACACTGCTATATTTCACAAGGAATTCCAGAAAAAAGGTATACTGCTTAGGCACAATCAACATTTTTAGATGGTCCCTAGAAAACTCCTATTCTATGATCACAAACTCAAAATAAGCTCCATAGTTAGAATGTAATGTGAACATCCCCCGATTTGTAGTGTACAATCTCTGCCGCTGGTTGGAAGTAACGGGGGGGGGGTGTAGATAGACATGTACTGTATATTGTAATTATTTTATTTATTTCAAGTATTTTTTATAACACTGACAGTTTACACAGCACTTTATATATGTGTATTGCACATTGACATCAGTCCCTGCCCTCAAAGAGCTGACATTCCAAAGTACCTATTTCACATGTACACATACACAAACCAGGGCCAATTCAGACAGGAGCCAATTAGCCTACCAGCATGACTTTGGAGTATGAGAGGAATCCAAAGTACCCAGAGAAAATTCACACAAGCACAGGAAGCACATGCAAACTCCATGCAGGTACTATTGTGGTTGGGATTCGAACCAACAACCCTAGTGCTGCCGGGTTTTGGTCTGTATATCACCTGTAGGTAAAATAATTGAAAATGTTATTTGTGCAAATGGAAATTCCCCTGAACTGCCCCAAAATAAAGTTTCATAAACCTGATTACCTTTCATAACTTAAAGACTGTTGGTTTTAAAGCAGTAACCTCTTGAGAGTGACTGTTATGTATTTTTCTGTATATAATTTAGGTCCATTCATTCGGGCCGAGGTTGGAGACAGTATATTGATCGTATTGAAAAACAAAGCCACGCATCCACATTCTATTTACGGACATGGCGTTCAGATGGGCAATTATCTTGTTGAACCTACTCAGCCAGGTGAGTAAATAAGTGATCACCGAGGGCCTCATTTCTCTGAGAGTTGTCTGTTACCTAATCAAATCATGTTCAAATCTGCAGTCCAAACACTGGGAACCTGCTGCTCCTACTGCTAAATAGGTCTCCTTGTGATATTCAGCACAATAAGGCTTTAGATTTTTATAGTATCCTGTCTGGACGGAAAAGGTACAGCAAATAAAAGCACAATCTGTTCCTTATCTTGATGGACCTACCTTTAGACTATGAGAAGAACCTTAGTCCTGCCTCCAAGGCATGTATCTTACCTGTCCATGACCCCTCGCTACCTCCGCTCATTGTCAGTACAGGCAGTCCCTGATTTACGAACGCCCAACGTACGAACGACTCCTACTTACGAACGGCCTCAGTGCCGGCTGCTTGTGCTCTACACTGGTCCTGGATACCCCTGAGCAGCTATCTTGCCACATTCCATACTGCAGTACTTCATGTACTGCATGTACCCCCATCCTCCAGCTTCCAGGTATGGTGGTGCTCATGATCTCCCATATGTGACAGTGCTTGGGTCTGAGTGGACAGTCATCATTCTTGAACAGTGTGGGTGCCATGACATCATCCCCTCAAACTTGGACAACCAGTTCTAGGACAAGGTACATCAGAACTTAAGGCAAAAAAATCGAATTGGATGCAGCTGCTGTTTGGCTGGCGATTTTCAACCTGGCTTTTTTTTTTTTTATTTCATCAGATTCATTAGCGACCAAATGAAATGCGCTCCATATATGGGCAGCTTAAAAGAGGAATGTAATCTTTACTGAGTTGTGCTAACAGTGATTGATGTCCATAATAAATCAATTAAATGTCAACAAATATGCAAATTATAAATGAAATAAAATCCACCACTGTAAAAATATGATCCTCAGTGACACCGTCACCACCAAAAGCAGAAATGCTTGCTTACCAGCTCATATTGACGTCAGCACGTCGCTCCTCCACCCATCCAGGGTGGAGCGATGTGCTGACATCACTGCAATCGCAGTTTTGACACTGATACAATGTAAGTGTAACATTTAATACATTTTAAAATAAAGTGTTAACCATTTTACGTTGTGTGGAGCTTTTCTGTGTTCTGGGATACCCCTATGACATTGTTGCCATGAAGATTGATGTCCGAGCCATATGAGGACCTTTTATGTGCTGTAAAGACCCCATCTGGGTATTAAGCCTTAAGTGTGATTGACCTCCTGTAATAAGAGGTCAATATGAGCTGGTAAGCAAGCATTTCTGCTTTTGGTGGTGGCGGTGTCACTGAGGATCATATTTTTACGGTGGTGGATGGTGACGACTTTCAATCAAGGACTCTACTATTTCATCACATGTGGATTTTATTTTATTTATAATTTGTTTTATTTCATTCCAATTTTTGACAATTGATTCAATATGGACACCAATCACTGTTAGCTCAACTCAGTAAAGATTATAAGATTTGAACTGTGTATATCTCACAGAAGAGAAATAGTAGTAAGTCAATAACCACTTCAGCCTTGGACCATTTGGCTGGGCAAAGACCAGAGCACTTTTTGCAATTCGGCACTGCGTCGCTTTAACTGACAATTCCGCGGTCGTGCGACGTGACTCCCAAACAAAATTGACATCCTTTTTTTTCCACAAATAGAGCTTTTTTTGGTGGTATTTGATCACCTCTGCAGTTTTTATTTTTTGCGCTATAAACAAAAATAGAGCGACAATTTTGAAAAAAACGCATTATTTTTTACTTTTTTCTATAATAAATATCCCCCAAAAATATATAAAAAAACATTTTTTCCCTCAATTTAGGCCGATATGTATTCTTCTACATATTTTTGGTTAAAAAAAAACGCAATAAGCGTTTATTGATTGTTTTGCGCAAAAGCTATAGCGTCTATAAAATAGGGGATAGTTTTATGGCATGTTTATTAATATATTTTTTTTTTACTAGTAATGGTGGCGATCTACGATTTTTATCCTAACTGCGACAATATGGCGGACACATCGGACAATTTTGACACATTTTTGGGACCATTGTCATTTTTCTACAGCGATCAGTGCTATAAAATTGCACTGATTACTGCAAAAATGACACTGGCAGTGAAGGGGTTAACCACTGGGGGGCTAGGGAGGGGTTAAGTGTGTCCTAGGGTGTGATTCTAACTGTGGGGGGAGGGGCTGTGTGTGACACATCACTGATCATAGCTCCCGATTACAGGAAGCTATGATCAGTGACGCTGTCACTAGGCAGAACGGGGAAATGCTTGTTTACATTAGCATCTCCCCGTTCTTCCTCTCCGTGAGACGATCGTGGGTATCCTAGCGGACATTGAGTCCACGGGACCTGCGATCCTACTCACGGAGCGCGCCCAGTCGGCGGCATGCACGCGATGGCACAGCGGCAAATTTAAAGGGACATACAGGTACACCCATTTGCGCAGCCGTGCCATTCTGCCGACCGTATACGTACATGCGGCAGTCAGCAAGCGATTAAACATTAGCACGGTTTATGAGTATGGTCAAAGCTTTTTTGGCCATACATCACCTGGGTCACAGGAGTGCACTTACTTTTTTTCTCCTGTAATCCAGATTTAGCTTTTGGTGGGCTATTGCCTGGAAGAATCCCGACAATATCCACCCAGCTGCCTGATGGACAGCTGGCTCTGGCTCCCAGCGCATAGATAAAAAAAACTGCTCCTGTCGAGCCCAGAGTTGGAGGAGCAGAGCGGAGAACGGTGACTGATAGTCACTACTCTGCGTTCTGAGCAGAGTGAGAACTGAGTGATCAGTGGTCATGTGATCACTTATTTCCTGGTCCTAGGGCCTGTTCACACTGTGAATCACACAGGAATGTGTTGTGCGTTCCTGTGCAACTCACATGCAATTCTGTGCAGTGCAATTTCCGCCCATTTATTTTGAATGAGCTGAAATCGCACTACTTTTGGAAACACACTAGTTTGAAAGGGGGCAGGACCTTGTACAAGCTTTGCTGTTTAACTGTAGTAGAGAAAGGGCTGGTCAGCAACCTCACCATGTTGTCCCATAAGGCTTCTAGGATAACAAAACTAGTTAAACAGAGTTACAAATCCTCTGGCAGGTAAACCTGTCCTTATATATGCATATCAAATGTGTGTTTTTATTTTGATCTCGAGTTCAGCTTTAATTTTGAGATGTCATAATTTACCTTCTTTGCATATCTGCTTCTTTAGGGGGAACAAAAACATACCAGTGGAACATTCCAGAATACCTAGGACCAGGAATTAATGACCCCAATTGTTTAACATGGGCCTATTATTCTGTGCAAAACTATGTGAAGGTAATGTAAGGAAATACTCCAATTGCTTGGAGATGTCACTTTGTAACTGCAAGACAAAACAGTTCATTACAGCCACCTTATTAAATCACTCAATTCAACACATTTTACAGCTGCAAGACCACAACACATATTTAAAGCCAAAAACCTTTTATGAAAAAATGTTAAAGTATAGTTTACGCTTTGCTTTGGATACTGTAGGTGTAGTGCTACCCCCACAGGAGCCGCTGGTAATTTGGGCCTATTTCCCCCCACTCACAACATACACAGCCAGGCACATGGCATTTTCAGCACTCTTCCTTTGGATCAAAGATCAGCCTAGGGTTTTTTTTTTGTTTGTTTTTTTTGGGGGGGGGGGGGTTTAATGGAACAGTAAATTGGATAGGGATGGGGAGCATGGGATACCTCAGAACTGTAGAACTACACAACTTGAGGACTGCTAGGCTTCTGACGGCTGCTCTGTACAAAAGTGTAGGCTTTATTGCACAACCTCTGGCTGCATTGTACTCTCTTATCTGTCTTGTACAACCGTTGGATGCACTGCACTTGTTTGAGAGACCAAACCACCGCACAGTCACTTCTCTCTAAAGAAATGATCAATTACTCACTCAGTCCTAGAATGGTTGGGCTTCCTTCCACCAAGCCCCTTTCTGGCTCTGCTCAGTCTCCTGACCAAGCTCTCTTCGGCCTAGCTCTAAACTAGGAATGTGGTAAACCAACAGGAAGTTAAAATTAAATGTCTCTGGGTCAGCCTTTTTACACCTTTTTACTTCGGAGGAATCCTAGTAATCTTTAATGCCCTGTACACACGAGTGGACTTTTCGACCGGACTGGTCCGGCGGACAATCCAACTGTGTGTGGGCTTCATTGGACCTTCAGCGGACTGTTTCTGTTGAAAATCTGACAGTCTTTAGATTTGGAACATGTTTCAGATCTTTACGTCGGAACTCCGCCGGACCCAGCTGCATTGTACTCCCTTAGCTGTCTTGTACAACCGTTTGATGCACTGCACTTGTTTGAGAGACCAAACCACCGCACAGTCACTTCTCTCTAAAGAAAGGATCAATTCCTCACTCAGTCCTAGAATGGTTGGGCTTCCTTCCACCAAGCCCCTTTCTGGCTCTGCTCAGTCTCCTGACCAAGCTCTCTTTGGCCTAGCTCTAAACTAGAAATGTGGTAAAACAACAGAAAGTTAAGATGAAATGTCTCTGGGTCAGCCATTTTACACCTTTTTACTTCAGAGGAATCCTAGAAATCTTTAACGCCCTGCGGACTTTTCGACCGGACTG
This sequence comes from Lithobates clamitans, assembly GCA_037952925.1. Classification (NCBI taxonomy): domain Eukaryota; kingdom Metazoa; phylum Chordata; class Amphibia; order Anura; family Ranidae; genus Lithobates; species Lithobates clamitans. The sequence continues at coordinate 1,860,189 of JBBGZY010001655.1, read as the reverse complement.
GTCCAGAGGACAATCCGACTGTGTTTGTGCTTCATCGGACCTTCAGTGGACTGTTTCCGTCGAAAATCTGACAGACTTTAGATTTGGAACATGTTTCAAATCTTTACGTCGGAACCCCGCTTAACCCAGTTCCTATTGAAAAATCTGTTCGTCTGTATGCTAGTCCGACAAACGAAAACCGACGCTAGGGCAACTATTGGCTACTGGCTATGAACTTCCTTATTTTAGTCCGGTTATACGTCATCACATACGAATCCGTCGGACTTTGGTGTGATCGTGTGTAGGCAAGTCCGTTCGTTAGAAAGTCTGTTGAAAGTCCGTCGGAAAGACTGTCGAACCTTTGTTGCTGAAAAGTCCGCCTGTGTGTACAGGGCATTAGACGTTTCTGAAAACCTGTGCAAAACCAATTCATTGGAGGTTGGTTGGAAAAATGTTTAACTTACAGTAGTGTTTAGAATGCCACCCTTACAGATAGCTAAAAAGATCATTTGCATCATGTTGTTGGTTCTGCCAAGCAGACTTGGCCCTGGTACTATGCAACAACCATCAAATAACAGGTCATTCAGCCACAGCTCAAGGAACCCCTAATAATCTCTGGAGGAACCATAAAATTCCAACCTTAAGATGCCATTATGGTTGATAATGGCTGCTCTAAGGTAAGAGCAATGTTCTCTTAGGTCCCATTCCTAGGGCATGTTGTGTTATAACATTCATTTGAATAGACTATTCAACACACCACAATCATGCATGCAGCATTTTTGACAGCGCACTACAATGCATGCTAGTGTGTTCCTGCATGTTACATTGTGCTGCAATGCGCATCCATCTACAAGATGCATTGGGGTACCATTCTGAATGAAAGGCACAGCAACACAATACTGTGAATGGGCCCTTAGACAGTTGTGACCCAAACAGGTGTCCACATTGAAAGATTTCCCCTCTGCTCCTGTTCTGATGATAAGTCAAAATTTTGGATTTTTCATTACTTTCAGTCCCGGTGACAATGATCTTTTGGTAAGTAAGTAAGCAGCTCCCATTTCTGTGTATTTAGCTTTTGAGCCTGGAGTTCTGCTTTAATGCACCATAAGCGATTCTATCTCCAGCACAGATGCATACATTTTAACATGCGGTTTAGCCATGTGTTTGTCATTAAAGAAAGTTTGGCTCCTAGGATTCATGTTCATTTCCCACAATACATTTGTAAAATGCCTTCTATCTCCAGCACAGATGCATACATTTTAATATGCGGTTTAGCCATGTGCTTGTCATTAAAGAAGGTTTGGCTCCTAGGATTCATGTTCATTTCCTACAACACATTTGTAAAATGCCTCCCAATTATATTTGCATGTGTTTTGGATATGTTTGCAGACCATATGTTGTATATTTACCGTTTATTAGATTTAAATCACACACTGACTGTGCAGAAAGCAGAGCCCTGGCAGCACACTGAATCTTTCCCATGTGTATTTAATTTTAGTATTCCAATGCATTCTGATGTGTCAAAAACTGCCCAGAAACCAGATCACTCTATCACTCACAGTGCCAGTCAGCTTCTATTGTGGCCCACGATGCCCCCAGGCTTCCTGAGAGCCCTCAGCCTCCATAGTGCCCCCCAATCTCCCACAGTGCCACCCAGCATCCCACAGTTCCCAACAGCCTACTGCAGAGCCTTTGGCCTCCCATGGTTCTCTAACCTCCAACAGTGTCCCACAGTGCTCCTCAACCTTTATCACCTTCCAGGTGAGACTAAATCTGGTTATATGTAGTAATAAATGCTCACTTGATTTAGGGATGTGGTCACCGTATACCATCTTTGGTTAACATTCATTGGTCTTTCAAATTGCCCAATAGATACATATTATTTCTGAAAAATATAATTTTTATATGAACAATTGTTACACCTTATAATCATATTACCTTTATGGCCATGATTAAAAGTACTGCTTAAAAATACACTTTTGAGCGCTGCATTCATGTAACTCTGGGGTTCTGAATTCAGTTCTTAGAGTTGAAATGTAATTTCCTTATATTTTGCCCTCCCTGGTTCATCTCTCTCCCCTTCATCAACATGCCAATTCATATTTTAAATGAAATCTTTCCATTGTAGGGGACTGGGCAAAACTGTATCTGCCATAAATAAACTTATGGGCCAGCACCTAGGGCAGCAGGGTTAGGGTAGGCAGTACCAGCCTTCAATGTATAATGAGTCATGCCAGGTGAGGCCTTAAAATGAATTTGTAATTTGTGCAACCAGTGAGAGCACCTCAGTTGCCAATAACTGGGCAATAAGGAGGGGGTGGCAAGGGGGCATGACAGAGCTCAAAGTCAAAGTGTCAGTTCAGAAGAACAGTTAACCCCCCAGGTTGTTATTAAGAGGAAACAAATCTTAAAACGTAACTTAACCCAACCCTCCACTCAATAAACAAATGACAAATCTGCAAACAATATAAGGTAAACGCTCTCGGTCTGCAATGTAGGATATAATTTACTTGGATGCAACAGGTTGCTTTTAGCAAATTATTCCATCTGATATATCCATGCAATATAATTCCATTGATGCATTGATCTTCCCCATGCAGGATGTGTACAGTGGCCTGGTGGGACCATTGATAACTTGCAGGAAGGGAGTGTTAGACAGCAAAGGTCGGAGAAAAGATGTCGATCGGGAATTTGCTCTTCTCTTCTTGGTGTTTGATGAGAACAATTCATGGTACCTAAATGACAATATTGAAAGATATATTAAAAAGGACCCCAGTGATGTCAATATCACAGAGGAATTTGAGGAAAGTAATAAAATGCACGGTAGGTAATTTAATTATTCATTAGCTTTATATTTGTATTTTATTTACTGTGTGTGTGTGTGTGTGTGTGTGTGTGTGTGTGTGTATATATGTGTATATATAACTACACACTATATTACCGAAAGTATTAGGATGCCTGCCTTTACACACACATGAACTTTATTGGCATCCCACCCTTAGGAGAGTGTCTATGGGAATGTTTGACCATTCTTCCAGAAACGGATTTGTGAGGTCAGGCACTGATGTTGGATGAGGAGGTCTGGCTCGCAGTCTCCACTCTAATTCATCCCAAAAGTGTTCTGTTGGGTTGAGGTCAGGACTCTGTGCAGGCCAGTCAAGTTCCTCCACCCCAAACTCGCTCATTTATGTCTTTATGGACCTTGCTTTGTGCACTGGTGCATAGTCATGTTGTAACAGGAAGGGGCCATCTCCAAACTGTTCCCACAAAGTTGGGAGCATGAAATTGTTCAAAATGTCTTGTTATGCTGACGCCTTAAGAGTTCCTTCAATAACACTAAGGGGCCAAGCCCAACCCCTGAAAAACAACCCCACACCATAATCCCCCCTCCACCAAATGATTTGGACCAGTACACAAAGCAAGGTCCATAAAGACATGGTTGAGCGAGTTTGGGGTGGAGGAACTTGACTGGCCAGCACAGAGTCCTGACCTTAACCCGATAGAACAACTTTGGGTGTGAAGTGGAGGTAGAGACCGCGAGCCAGGCCTTCTAGTCCAACATCAGTGCCTGACCTCACAAATGCGCTTCTATAAAAATGGTCAAACATTTCCATAGACACACTTCTAAACCTTGTGGACAGCCTTCCCAGACGACTTGAAGGTGTTATAGCTGTAAAGGGTGGGCCAACTCAATATTGAACCCTACGGACTGAGACTGGAATGCCATTGAAGTTCATACGACACTACCTGCCTGGAGTATGCATGGAGTTTGCATGTTCTCCCTGTGCCTGCGTGGGTTTCCTCCGGGTACTTCGGTTTCCTCCCACACTCCAAAGACATGCTGGTAGGTTAATTGGATCCTGTCTAAATTGTCCCTAGTATGTATGAATGTGAGTTAGGGACCTTAGATTGTAAGCTCCTTGAGGGTAGGGACTTATGTGAATGTACAATGTATAAAAAAAAAAAAAAAAAATGCGCTGCGTAAATTGACGGCGCTATATAAGTAACTGAAATAAATAAAATGTGCGTGTAAAGGCATCACCGGATCTCCGACGGAACTCCCTGAAGACCCGGAAGCCGGCGGAGAGGTGAGTAACGATCAAAACAATTTTGATCGATCAAAAAAATTAACGATTAATAGAGGAATTAATCTTTAATTTCCACAGCCCTAATAGAAATGAATCAGCTTCCAGTTTTTTTTGTCAAAGCTTACTTGAACAAGCTGAAGTTGGAAGCTGATTGGCTACCATGTACAGCTGCACCAGATTTTGCACTCTCTGATTTTAGTAAATCGACCCCAATGTGTTTTGGTGTGGTGCAATTGAAAAAAAGGGTCTTGCACTTTTTCTTTATGTTTTGTCATACATAGGGCATCTCTTTTGAAATGAATGGGCCACCCTAAACACGACACGTGAAATCGTGCAAAAACACACACGCACTGTACTTGCATAGGTGAGATGGAACCTTAGATCAGTTCCTTTTGTACATGTTTCCATGGAAGGCAAGCATATAAAATTGTCCCTAAGAACTACTGCTAATGATTTAATAAGGTTTCAATAATAAATGTATTATATATTTTTTTAAATAAAAAAAGCCCACTTATTCTGTATTATTCTGTAACTTACCCATATTTTTCAAAGATCTACAAAGTAATTGGTGAATTCTTTCACCTAAAACGGTAGCAAACAGAGAGCAACTGACTCCACAGCAAAGTTATGTAAATGTTCTTTATTTTATTTCCTATACCTGTATGTACAGCTTATAAATGTATGTGGGGAAAAAAGTTGCAATGCCCTCAGATGGAATTGGTTGATATGGGTAATTTCAAACTACTGGTTGGTTGCTGAATATGTCTTTCTTGTCTTCCAGCAATAAACGGTAAGATGTACGGAAATCTACATGGCCTGACCATGATCGAGGGTGAAAAGACCAACTGGTACCTGATAGGACTGGGGGAAGAAGTTGACATGCACACTGTCCATTTCCATGCTCAAAGCTTCCTGTACAGGGTGAGTACATGTCAGATCCCCTGCTCATTCCTACCAATACAGTACGCTTATAATGAAACTCCAAGGCTGGCCATAGACGGTTCAAACATGGTAGGTTCAGCAGGAACTGGCCAAGATTCAAACTATGTATGGGCAGGCTGAATGTACCCAAGTTGATTGATCAATCAACTTGGGTACAATCAGCCTGTCGGATTTTACATGCGATTACTAGCAATAATCACTGTGTTCTCCCGGCGGGGATGGCTTCCCCCACTGGGAGAACAAATGGCTCCCCAGGAAATCTAAGTGGGTCCCCCTGTGCAGATATACAAAAGTGACACCAAAATGCCATTACATAAGTAAATCGCATGACATAAGCAACTGCACTAGTACCAAGTACCAAGAGACACATTGCAGAACAAGGTAAGTTATTATTGAGGAAAAGATCAGCTGCGGGGAGACCACATATGTAACTGTTGAGTAGTTCTTTTTCTTCTGCTTGCCTTTTTTGGGCACGGCCTCCTGTTTGAGTGCAGCAATGATCTTTGTGTCAGAAAAGAGTTGGGGGAGCAGGGAAAAGGAGTCAGTAAAAAATACCTTTGCTAATTTAAGATGAAGGTTTCTTAGGGAGCCCTTATTTGTGGATATATTAACTAATAGTAGAGCTAAACCCACCAATTTTAATTGGTTTTCCAAAACAGTTACATTCAAGACATTCCTTGAATGATAACTGTTAAGCCTTGTACACACCACGATGAGAGTATCGGATGAATGATCGCCTTTTTTTTTTTTCGAAACTGAAGAGGTTACTAAATTTACAAGAATTCTCGTACTACAGAATACAACTTTGGAAGTGATGTGATGTACTGTAATGTATTCTTTCATTTTCGAGCATGCATGGTCTTGGTCTTCATATTTTTTTTTTGGATGAATGCTGTACTGATTAAACGAAAATCGTCCGTTCTGGTATCGTACGAGAACATTTTTTGTTCCTTTTGGATAATTTTGGATGAACTGTCGTGATCAGCTCTCAAAAGCTGTTTACTAACGATCAGATTATTGTACGATCGTTTCGAAAGCGGTATTTTTTTTTTTTTTTCAGATTTTCTGATTGTGTGTACTAGGCGTTACATTTACTAGTGTGCTTATGTTAGCTGTCAACCTAACCGTCAAACCATAAAATGGCTGGTATCATGGTTGATCAGATGTGTAGCACCATGGCAACTAGAGATTAAACAGAGGCTAAGATGGCAGCTTCTTTGGCTGTATGGGATAGGAAGGTTTAATTCCACTTTAAGTCAAAGCTCTGGCACCACCCCACACTCTTTTCTGTTGATTAGTGAGGGTCACACGTTGCATTGAGAGATGTTGGAAGGTAGGCCAGTCTCTTGACTTTGACTTCTTATACATTGCCGTTTGCAATCTGAGAGCACCTGGGTTTAGGCCAGGGGTCTCCAAACTTTGTAAACAAAGGGCCAATTTACTGTCCTTCAGACCTTAGGGGGACCAAATCATGGTCATCAGGAGTAGAAAATGTTCCGACATCAATGAGAGTAAACAATGCCCCATGCATGTTGTCAGTGAGAGGAATTGTGCCCCATCATTGGTGTCATTGGGAGGAATTGTGCCCTATTGTTGGTGTCATTGGTAGGAATTGTGACCCGTTTTTGGTGTCAGGTGTCATGAAATAGTGCCCCAAGGGCCATATAAAAAAAGGCAAAGGGCTGCATCTGGCCCCCCAGGCAGCAGTTTGGAGACAACTGGTTTAGAGGCTCTAAAAAAGAACTATGGAAGATTAACTTGAATAGATTTTCCAGGTGATATTGGGGATCCAATGGATTGGGTAGTATTTGCAAGTACCAGGCGGCCTCAGATCAACCAGGTATCGGTCACAAGTCTCTTTGGTATAACCTGTTTTACCTGCTTTGGAGCACTGTTCAAGCAAAGCCATGTTGGCGGTCACAACATGAGTCAGTTGCAATGTAAAGCATTGATCTATTATTATACTTTTGCAAGAATAGTTAGTTTATGTATTCCTTAAAACAAAACTGTAAGCTCACAGAGAGTAGTAACAAACAGCTGGCTCTCGGGTATTGTCTGATAGGGAGTAGATGGGCAAAGAGGTGCAATTAACATAGTGTGAGAGGTAATGGGTTAATGCAGCTTAAAAATAAATGTACCTTCTTAAGGCTTATGGCATCAGCTATTTACTATTGTTGACAGCTAAGGCATTTTAGTGCATCTAATGCCCTGTACACACAATAGGATTTTCTGATGGAAAATGTGTGATAGGACCTTGTTGTCAGAAATTCCGACCGTGTGTAGGCTCCATCACACATTTTCCAAAGGAATTTCCGACACACAAAGTTTGAGAGCTTGCTATAAAATTTTCCGACAACGAAATTCCGATCGTGTGTACACAAATCCGACGAACAAAGTGCCACGCATGCTCAGAATAAATTAAGAGACGAAAGCTATTGGTTACTGCCTCGTTTATAGTCCCGACGTACGTGTTTTACGTCACAGCGTTCAGAGCGATTGGATTTTCCAACAACTTTGTGCGACCCTGTGTATGCAAGACAAGTTTGAGCAAACATCCATCGGAAAAAATCCATGGATTTTGTTGTCGGAATGTCCGATCAATGTCTGACTGTGTGTACAGGGCATAAAGCAAAAAATTGTGTTCAATAGAGTTAGACACCTTATGGGGTTTTTATTGCTTTCTGTGTACCCACTGAGTAGATTTACCCTCTCTATTTGTCCTGGTAACCATTATCACTGAGAAATGAGCTATGTTCTCAGCACATCACATAGCCAATTTAATTTTGGGTGGCTATATGTGCAGTGACAGGGGAGCAGAGAACTGAATTGTCACTGATGCAGAATTGTTCTGGGCAAGCAAACTATGGGGTTGATTTACTAAAATTGGAGCGTGAAAAATCTGTTGCAGCTCTGCATAGAAACCAATCAGCTTGGAGCTATGAATAAGCACTCATTGTAGTGTGAAACGCGTTAGCTGCTTTTGTACACTTCTGCTGTCAAGTTTTGTGTGTCTTCATGATCCAGCTTTTTAAATAAAGCATTCATCACTATACCGGTGTGCGGCTTCCAGCTTTCCTCGATTTGTCAACCAATCAGCTTCCAGTTTTTTTGTCAAAGCTTAATTGAACAAGCAGAAATTAGAAACTGATTGGCTACCACGCACAGCTGCGCCAGATTTTGCACTCTCCAGTTTTAGTAAATTAACTCCTATGTCTGATTTTATTGTGCAGTGGTACAGTGCTGGTACTGTTAGAATCAAACATAACTCATTTGCCACATAAGGAGCAGTATTTGGGGACCCCTTTTTTATGGTGGCTCCAACGTTTTGATAAGCCAGACCCTCTCTCAGTGCTTTCCTTTCTTTTAGTTTTTTGTTTTTTTTAGGAGGAATTCCAGACAAAAGGTAAATTTTCCAGGGTACTACATAAGCCCAATTAGCATTTTGAAATGCCCCTTAAAATATAGCAAGTCTACACTTTTGGAGTTTGTCTTCCTTATCTTGTTTCAAGACATGGACCAGAGTTCCTCACAGGAATAAAGGAAGTAATTTCAGCAGCTATGTCGATTTGTCACTGGGGAAAGAATGGTATATATGTTGCAGTTGTTCTCAAAGTATCTAGCACCTTCTCTGACACTACCAAGACGTAGATTGAATAAGGTGGACCTCGTAATCTGTGATTTGATTCACAGTGGGTCTTAAGTCACCTGAGGCTCGCTGTGAATCAAGTGACAGATTCCGAGGTCCACCTTATTCTATCTACTTCTTAGTAGAACCAGAGAAGAGATACTAGATACTTTAGAAACTTTTTATTGTTGTTCCTGTATGGAAGAGGGAGGGCTTGGTATCTCACCAGTAGCCTTTTTCTTTTATTCCAGAAAGACACTGAACACCGAGCAGATGTGTTTGACCTCTTTCCTGGGACATTTCAGACTATAGAGTTGGAGGCTGGTAACCCAGGGACCTGGCTTCTTCACTGTCATGTCAATGATCACATCCATGCTGGCATGGAGACAACCCTTACTGTAAAGGAGAGTTCAGGTAAGTTAATTGCAGAACTATGGGCAAAGTCAAAAATGACATATAAGATGCAGTTTGTCACTGATCACTAGCATTAAATCTTCTGCAATTGTCTAGAGCCCATTCTTACACAATTTTGAGCACCCAGCTGTCACAATGAAGTCACCCATGCTTCTCAGAAACATTAAAGTTTTTTTTAAGCCATATATATATTTGTAAGATGGGGCTGTGAATAAAGCCGACCTTCTGTTATCATGGAAGACCTGCTTTAAAACACAACTCTGAGCACAAGAAAAAATGACCCTTGCAGTTGGGCCCCCCTCGCTGTAAGTGTTAACTGCTGGATAAGTCTAGGGGTACAGATATAAGGGGTAATACTAGTCCTAAAAGATATGAATTTTACATCAACACAAAAAGGGACCACCCACAGCCTGGAGTGGAGGAAAATACCGGAGCCTGCTGGAGCAGAGTAAGAGGTAAGTAATCTGGGATCTTGTATATCTCACTGAGCTGAGGGTCATGCCATAATGGAGCATTTAGGGAAGTGTTTGGGCTAGTACCACCCATTCTACCATTACACATGTGAAATATCCTGTAGGAAAGTTTAAGAATTTCTGCTCCCTGTTCGGGTTATGGCCCATTGCTATATAATACGTTAATAAGAGCTTCATATAAGTGGACTTGGGCTGCCTGGGTGGCCACTGAAGTGACCTCCATCTGTGGAAAGAATCACCAATGGATATGCGTCAACTGGGCTGCAAGGTAGTAACTTTGCAAATTTGGTAACGCCAAACCTCCTGCTTGTATGGGTAAAAATAATGTGTCCAAGGAGATCCTAGATGGTTTGGATCCCAAAAGAAACGAGGAGAGTAAAATATTGATTTCTGCAAACAGTTTCTTAGGGATATAAATCGGGGCATGCCAGAACAAATATAGAAATATGGGGAGGTAGATCATTTTGAATACATTAATTCGGCCCAAGAGGTTGAGAAGCAGCTTAGACCACGTTTGCAAGTTATCCCATAGACGAGCCATCAGGGGAGAGATATTTTTAGGTATATTCCAATAATCTTAAATCCCAAATAATCTCCAAAATTTGAGATCCTATTCAAGGCTGTGATCAAGGACCCCTCCGCCTCTGCTAGGAATAGGAGCATATTGTCAGCATACAGGGATGTTTTTTCTTCCAGGGCATTTATCCTGCAACCCCTAACATCCCCATCCACCCTCAATAGGGCTGCTTGTGGCTCTATAGCGAGGGCAAACAACAGGGATGACAATGGGCACCCCTGCCGAGTGCCTCTAGCTATTTCAAAGATGTCAGTGATAGTGTTATTAACCCTCAACCAAGCCAATGGCTTAGCATACAGTAGTTTCACCCAAGCTATAAATTTATACATAGATAAGTTTTTACCATGTCAGAGATTTGGTGTAATGTTGCCACATCCCTGATATGTAGGAAAAAAGAAAACCCCCCTTGCTTGGGAGTTTAAAGGCAACAACACCACTAATACAGAATAAAAAGCATTTATTTATACATATAAAATTTCATGCATGTAATGAACAGTTAAAAACATAACATAACAACAAACAAAGAAACAAAAACATAATATAAGTACATAGCAAGCAAAGAATTATTTTGTTTCTAAAAAATTTCTTTTACCCGACGTGTTTCTGGTTCAAGCCCTTCGTCAGGGAAAATGGATAGGAGAATATGTGATCATAAACTTGTCAAAAGGTAAGCAGAAGCTGATTTCAAGGAATATACTGTACTATGCAGACAGAGAAGGCGGTAGAACACTGCAGAAGATGTCGTCACTGAAGGCCTACAGACACTGCCCCACTGAGTCAACAGGCGGAGTATCATATGAGAGCCCTCCACAGACTGGTTGGTCACAGATTAGGTTGATATGCGAAATACAATGAAGGGGTTGTTTAAACAGTATTCAATGTGATGATTATTGAGTGATGCTATCCAGGCCTCAATGTAGCCTCTCTAGTTCTGTTTGTAACACACTCAGGGTCACTTGAAAAACAACCACTCCCTGTGGTTTTGCAGCTCATCTGCGTCTGGCGTCCATCTTCCCTGGCAGTGCTATGCACCAGAAACACGTCGGGTACCGGAGATTTTTCAGAAATTGGAGAGCATTAACAAAATTCTATGCTTGCTATGTTCTTATGTTATGTTTTTGTTTTTTGTTATGTTATGTTTTTAACTGCAGAAACTGTCCACCATTCGGCCAGTGTGTACAGCAGCCTAACCTCCCTATTCTGTCAAATGGGCATGTTGGAAACCCAGCAGCCGACCGGCATCTGATCAGCAATTGCAGTCAATGGCTGCAAGCACTGATTAGTGTGTCCTGGCAGGGGGGCAATCTGAACCAGATGATTTTTGGCCTGTGTGTACTAGCCTTTAGCAGAATACATTGATGTGAACTAACTATTGCTTTTATTTTTATTTTCAGAGGAAATTATTCGCCCCAAAGGTAAGTAATGATAAAAAGTTATATAGTCTTCGTATATTGTCATCAGCTTCTTCTTGAATTACTTCCATTACTTGTATTACAGATGCTGTTGGCCCCACCGGAGTGCCATTCCTGGGAAAAGTCCTAACAGTGGACCAGGCATACAAGGCTCTGGTCTCTCTCCTGTCCATCGGTTTGGTCCTTTTGGTGCTGCTGGTGGTCGTACTGTCATCTCTCCACTTTAGAAAGAAGAAGATGCACTACAATACAATCTATAATGGATCACTGCCATTGAATCCCATATGAGAACTCCTCTGATGCACTGGGTGCTCAATGAACAAGTGCCTCGGAACTCTGTGCAGCTGCACTTTACTACTACGTGTTTACAAGCAAGATATGGAATGCTGAGAGGTGTCTATATCCCCCCACCCAAAATTGAACTTTTTGCTGAATGTAAATGGGGAGAAGGCAAGGTGGGGAAGAAGGGGTTAAATACCTCCCAGGCCCATGCTGCTTAGACCCCTTTCACACTGAGGCGCTTTTCAGATGCTTTCAAGCTAAAAAAAGCACCTGAAAATCTCACGAAAATCTATTTCCATTAAATCAATGAATGCTTTCACACTGGGGCAGTGCGCTGGCAAGGCGGTGAAAAAATGCCCCTCTCCGTTGAAATGAATGGAAAGCTCTTCAAAAGCGCCTGAAAAGCTCTTCAAAAGTGCTCAGTGTTTTACTGGCAGTTTATAACCACCTCGGTGTGAAAGGGGCCTTATACATGTAAAGTACACAGGACAGGATTGGCAATCTGGCAGCTCTGGCATTTGACATAGTTTCTTTGGGCTAAAAAAGCTATTTTGAGCCATTTATTCTCAGGGGAGTAAATACAAGTACCGGGCCCATTTAAAGCTGAACTCCGGGCAAAGGAAAAATGCCCACTTGCAATGGCGCTGCCTCCATCCTACAGGGGTTAAACATTAGTTTAAATCTAGGTGGCTGCACAAAGCAGTTTTACTTACCCAATCCTCCTCTACTGCAGGCTCCCTCCAGGATGCAAGATTCGTCCCTGCAACCTCTTTCTCCAGTGCTCCAGCAGTTGCAGGTCCTCTGACGTCATCAAGTCCAATGCAAAGCTCATAACCCTGCACTGGACATGAGGACGCTGATCATAGGTGTGCGCAGCCTATTGGATTTGGGTGTGTACCCCCAAAGCTCAAACACATGCTACCGATCACTCACTGTGTTCACTCAAAAAGGGAAGGGACCGGTAAATTACATACTGGTTCCTGCCCCGACTCATCCTAAAACATCCCTGTGTGTGCCCGCAGCAGCAGCCGGTTGGAGAGGAGAGGGGGAAAGCTGAAAGCACTGCATGGGAAAAGGGGGAATCCAGGGCAGTAGGGGGAATCTATGTTGTACAGGGTGATTAGGGTGATTAGGGCACACCTGGCGCACCCTGTGCGCACGCCTATGACGCTGAGGAACAGTCCACCATTTCTCGGTGCTTTTTATTCAGAGCTGGGGGGGGGGGGTAGCCGAAATAAGTGGAATTTGCATTTTTTTTGCAAAGCGTGTTTTAATAACCTTGCCATGAAGCTGGCCATACACTAATAGATTTTTGAACAAACATTTGTATGAATTGCCATAAGAAAATTCTCAGTGCATTCAATGACTTGATGAATATTGTTTGAAAGTACTTCAAAATCTTTGCAGTATAAAAGAAGGAAACAACCCTCGAGTGCCGCACACTATCAGGACCCAACAGTCACTATAGTAGAAACAGCCTCAGCTTGGCTCCATCAAGGCCCTGCCCTCGGAGGTGCCCACCTCCATGACTAAGCCCTATGGGTGCAGCAAAACATGTTGGGGGTATGGCATGGACAGAGCCAAGCTGAGGCTGCTTCTACTATAGTGACTGTCGGGTCTTGATGGTGTGCGGCACTCAATGTTGTTTCCTTCCTTTTTTACTGCATGCATTGCGCCAGGTTCGGTTGTCCCCAGCCTGCACCCTCAGTGTGAATCACTGGACTTGGACACACAGAAACCTTGAGCGGCACCCCTAGTTTTTTCAGTGTGGGTACCTCAAAATTTTATTTGCCTTTAACAATTCATTTTGAAATGAATGTCCTGAACAAAAAAAATCGCATTTGTTACAAATTCGTTCGGTCGAGACAAACAATCCCTCCTCCTTCAATTTTCTTGTCACTGCAGTCAAAAATGAACTTTGATTTGACTCTAATGATTCGAAAAATCAAAGGTTCCTAACATGAGAAATTTTGAGCAAAACTCTACTAGTGTATGGCCAACTTAACAATCATCCTGCTATTAAAATTCACCTGAAACCTTTGACCGAATACCTAAAGCAGTATTAAACCCAAAACCAAAAATGTATTATATCGCAGCTTATCAATCATTAGATGCGGTGGCTGCATTTATTTTTGCTTTTTCTTTTAGGCTTTTTTCCATCTGTTTTCACCATTGTGATCTGGCCAGTAACACACCTTCTGTATTAGAGTGCCCCCACTCTGGATGAAGGAGCATAGAGGGCACATTTGTAAATGCATCGATGCAGCATCTAAGCTGCATTAAAATTAGGGTTGCACCGATACCACTTTTTTAAGACCGAGTACAAGTACCGATACTTTTTTTCAAGTACTCACCGATACCGATTACCGATACTTTTTAAAATGTCAAGTGACAGTTTTCAAAACACAATACAGACTAACGATATCTTCTTTCGGCACTTATGGGCACTGATAGGTGGCACCGATAGGTGGCACTGATAGGTGGCACTGACTAATGGGCACTGATATGCGGCACTGATGGCTGGCACTTATGGGCACTGATGGCTGGCACTTATGGGCACTGATAGGTGGCACTGACTGATGGGCACTGATGGCTGGCACTTATGGGCACTGATAGGTGGCACCGATATGTGGCACTGATAGGTAGCACTGACTAATGGGCACTGATATGCGGCACTGATGGCTGGCACTTACTGATGGGCACTGATGGCTGGCACTTATGGGTGGCACTTATGGGCACTGGTAGGTGACACTGGTATGTGGCACTGATTTGCAGCACTGATAGGTGGCACTAAGAGCCCTTTCACACTGGGGCGGGGGCGTTGTCGGCGGTAAAGCGCCGCTATTGTAAGCGGCGCTTTACCGTCGATATGCGGCCGCTAGCGGGGCGGTTTTACCCCCCTGCTAGCGCCCGAGAAAGGGTTAAAACCACCGCAAAGCGCCTCTGCAGAGGCGCTTTGCCGGCGGTATAGCCGCGCCGTCCCATTGATTTCAATGGGCAGGAGCGGTATACACTCCGCTCCTTCACCGCTCCGAAGATGCTGCTGGCAGGACTTTTTTTACCATCCTGCCAGCGCATCGCTCCAGTGTGAAAGCCCTCAGGGCTTTCACACTGGAATTAAAGCAGCGGCTGTTTCGGGCCGGTTTGCAGGCGCTATTATTAGCGCAATAGCGCCTGCAAACCGCCCCAGTGTGAAAGGACCCTTATGGGTGGCACTTATGGGCAATAATAGTTGGAACTGTTTGACAGTGGCACTGAATAATGCAGCACTAATTGCTGGCAGCCTGGCATGATAAAATGACAATATGTGATCACAAGAGCCCATCTTCATATACCCTGCACTCGGCCTCAGTAAGCCTAGTCAGAATGCAGCAGCGGACATCGTGTTACATCCAGCCCATATAGTTAATATACTATATGGGCTGGGTGTAACAAGATGTCCGCTGCCACCTTGTGATGCAAGCTACTGAGGCTGAGTTCAGGGTGTACCAAGATGGGCGTTGCCATGTACAGCCTCTGCGCGGAGAGTCGGGCTGTCACTTCTGTTAACGATTCTGACGGCCCGGTCACCGATGGATGCACGGCTGCATACGGCCTGTACTGCGACCCACAACCCTGCCCACAGGCTTACCTTCCTCCGCTGCAAGGACGCTCACCGTGCCTGGATCTCACCGTGCCTGGACCCGCGCTCCGCCTTCTCCCACCCACTCCGCCTGCCCACTGACTTCCGTGATGCAGGTATCGGGTGAAGCATCGGGAGCATTTGCCCGAGTACAAGTACTTGGGCAAATACTCGGTATCGGCGCCGATACCGATACTAGTATTGGTATCGGTGCAACCCTAATTATAATAAATATTTACTTTTGAGTTTAATACCACTTTAACCCCATCCCTATAAAGCTAGCCATACATGGCTCAAATTTAAGACTACTATTGTAAATCAGCCAAATTCGAGCCATGGGTGGCCTTGTTGGCACCACCTGGCTCGACTAACTTTGATTGTCAAATGAAAGGAGCCATTCTCAAAACAGTTGTCCGACCAGTTACTGTATCCAATCAGCTGGGGTGCTGGCTGTCGGGATACAATATCCAGCACTCCAGATTCATCTATACACACTACTATTTAGCGTGGATGGTTGAATCCGGATTTCTCTCATTCAGCCCTGATATCTTTACATGTATGTCCATCTTAAAACTTATAACCCTTAACCTGAACCCTAACACTTATCCTATTAGTTACATTAAAATAAAAATCTTTATCCTTTTCCAAACCTTGACTCTAATCCTTAAAGTGATACTAAAGTCTCAGATTTTGTCCTTTAAAAAATAACATACATACCTGCTGGTTTTGCACAGGGCAGCCTCGATCTCCCACTTCTCGGGTCCCTCGCCGGCACTTCTGGCCCATCCCTCCCGTTGAAAGAGCTTGCTATGGGGCACCCGAGCCACTGAACTGTGTGACCATTCAGACATGCAGCTCGGCCCTGCCCCCCCTCTCCTCATTGGCTCACCGACTTTGATTGACAACAGCGGGAGCCAATGACGCGGCGCTGCTGTCTCAGCCAATGAGGAGGGAGAGTCCCGGGCAGCCGAGTCTGTCCTGCAACATCGCTGGATCGAGATGGGCTCAGGTAAGTATTAGGTGGGCTGCTACACACAGAAGGTTTGTTATCTTAATGTATAGAATGCAAGAATGCAGAAAACCTTCTGACTTTACAATCACTTTAAAGGAATCATGTATTGGGAAAAAAAGTAGGTGGCTGCCAGAGGTCCGAATCCTCTGAATTTGACCTGAAGATTCCAGCTTTTTAGTAAGCTTTCTAGATCTAGAAGGTTTACTAAAAAGCTGGAATCTCTAGGTCAAAGCCAGAGGATTTTGACCTCTGGCAGTGATATCCAGCATAGTTAAAGTGATTGTAAAGCTTCACATTTAAAAAAAAAAATAACAGACATGTTATGCGTACCTGCTCTGTGCAGTGGTTTTGCACAGAGCAGCTCTGATCCTCCTCCTCCTCCGGGATCCCTCGCTGCCCTTCCTTGCTCTTCCCCACTCCGCTGAGTGCCCACCCATAGCAAGCTGTCTGCTCCCACTCCCCCCCCCCCCCCCGAGTTCCCCCATAGCCGCTTGCAATGGGGGCACGCGTGTGTGCTTGCTCCCGAGCCGGCTCTGTGTGGCTCGGCCCTTCATCTGCTCCCTTCTCATAGGCTGTGATTAACAGCAGTGAGATCCAACAATGGCTGTGGCTGCTGCCCCTCTGTCCAATGAGGAGAGAGAGAGTTAAGAGACGCTACTCTCTTGCACATTGCTGAATCGAGATCAGGCTCAGGTAAGTATAAGGGGGGGCTGGGGGGGGGGGGCAGCACACTGAAGGTTTTTTACCTTAATGTAGAGAATGTATTAAGATAAAAACCTTCAGGTTTAAAACCACTTTAAAGCACTGAGCAATGTGATAGCCACAGTGGGTCATACACATATTAGTATTGGAAAAGCAGTACTTGGTCTTCAGAAAGGTTATAGTGATGATATGGGAGCAACTAAAGTAAGGATGGGTTCACACCAGTGCAAATTGGATGTGGGTTTCTCCGCATAAAATTCGCATAGCAGGAGATTGTGGCTGGATCTCTTTGAAGCCGGTTCACACATCTCCGCAGCGGCTCCGGCGCGAATTGCACAGAAGTCCTGTGCGTCTTTTGGTCCATTTCAGGTCCGAATTCAGACCAAAATTCAGGCTGAAATCAGACGGTGAATGGAGCCGCACCGGACTCCTGCTGGGAGCCGTTGCGTTCCATAGTGTGAACCCAGCCTAAGTGAGATACTGCTCTAAGATGCTTAACCATCATTGCTACCTCTTTATCCTTACCCATAATCTCTTGTTATCATAACCATGGATCTGGTGCTGCTATAACAAGGACCATATTGGTAGTACTGCATTGCCTACCCTGGCAGAAGAAGTCATGTCTCGTGTGAAGAGATCTTTCAAAAAAAAGGATGAAGGAGTGGCCACAATCGCCAATAAAAGGCAACAAGCCTTAGAAATATGTTGTATTTTTTACCATATAGTTAACTGTCTAAGAAGCAACTACAGAACAAAATGCCAAAAGTAAACCTACAGTACAGTAGATTTTAAGTTTTAACTGAAAAGTGCTAAACAGTCACATTAGGATGTAACATTTTTAGGAAATGTACAATAAAGTGTTTTATACCTGAATTAATTCATTTTTATGAATAAAGCTGTTTATAAAAACTATTTACCCAAAAAGCGTAATATGTCCCTAAAACACGTTTATCTGATAAAGGTAAGCAAATTAATCATAGCATTATTCGCAAGCTAACCAACACTTAGATCATAATGACCTCTGGTCATGAAGGGGTTGATTTAGTTAGCAATTTAGATGTTCTTTCGCTGTGTCACTTTTGCATAAATATATATACAATATCTCACAAAAGTGAGTACACCCCTCACATTTTTGTAAATATTTTATTATATCTTTTCATGTGACAACACTGACACTTTGCTACAATGTAAAGTAGTGAGTGTACAGCTTGTATAATGCCCCGTACACACGGTCGGACTTTTTTCGGACATTCTGACAACAAAATCCTAGTATTTTTTCCGACAGATGTTGGCTCAAACTTGTCTTGTATACACACGGTCACACAAAGTTGTCGGAAAATCCGATCGTTCTAAACGCGGTGACCTAAAACACGTACGTCGGGACTATAAACGGGGCAGTGGCCAATAGTTTTCATCTCTTTATTTATTCTGAGCATGCGTGGCACTTTGTCCGTCGGATTTGTGTACACAAGATCGAAATTTCCGACAACGGATTTTGTTGTTGGAAAATTTTATATCCTGCTCTCAAACTTTGTGTGTCGGAAAATCTGATGGAAAATGTGTGATGGAGCCCACACACGGTCGGAATTTCCGACAACAAGGTCCTATCACACATTTTCTGTCGGAAAATCCGACCGTGTGTATGGGGCATACCAGTGTAAATTTGTTGTCCCCTCAAAATAACTCAACACACAACCATTAGTGTCTAAACCGCTGGCAACAAAAGTGAGTACACCCTAAGTGAAAATGTCCGAATTGGGCCCAAAGTGTCAATATTTTGTGTGGCCACCATTATTTTCCAGCACTGCCTTAACCCTCTTGGGCATGGAGTTCACCAGAGCTTCACAAGTTGCCACTGGAGTCCTCTTCCACTCCTCCATAATGACATCACGGAGCTGGTGGATGTTAGAGACCTTGCACTCCTCCACCTTACGTTTGAGGATGCCCCACAGATGCTCAATAGGGTTTAGGTCTGGAGACATGCTTGGCCAGTCCATCACCTTTACCCTCAGCTTCTTTAGCAAGGCAGTGGTCGTCCTGGAGGTGTGTTTGGGGTCGTTATGTTGGAATACTGCCCTGCAGCCCAGTCTCCGAAGGGAGAGGATCATGCTCTGCTTCAGTATGTCACAGTACATGTTGGCATTCATGGTTCCCTCAATGAACTGTAGCTCCCCAGTGTTGGCAGCACTCATGCAGCCCCAGACCATGACACTCCCACCACCATGCTTGACTGTAGGCAGTATTCTCCTGACCTGGCTGCTGCCACACATGCTTGACACCATCTGAACCAACTAGGATTATCTTGGTCTCATCAGACCACAGGGCATGGTTCCAGTAATACATGTCCTTAGTCTGCTTGACTTCAGCAAACTGCAGGCTTTCTTGTGCATCATCTTTAGAAGAGGCTTCCTTCTGGGACGACAGTCATGCAGACCAATTTGTTGCAGTTTGCAAAGTATGGTCTGAACACTGACAGGCTGACCCCCCATACCTTCAGCACGTGCAGTCAACTTCTTTGGTCGTCCATGGCAAGGCCTGTTCCGATTGGAACCTGTTAAACCGCTGTATGGTCTTGGCCACAGTGCTGCAGCTCAGTTTCAGGGTCTTGGCTTTTCTTAGCCTAGGCCATCTTTATGTAGAGCAACAATTCTTTTTTTTTCAGATCCTCAGAGAGTTCTTTGCCATGTTGAACTTCCAGTGACCAGTATGAGAGAGTGAGAGCGATAACACCAAATTTAACACACATGCTCCCCATTCACACATGAGACCTTATAACACTAATGAGTCACATGACATCGGGGAGGGAAAATGGCTAATTGGGCCCAATTTGGACATTTTTACTTAGGGGTGTACTCATTTTTGTTGCCAGCAGTTTAGACATTAATAGCTTTGTGTTGAGGTATTTTGAGGAGACAGCAAATTTACACTGTTATACAAGCTGTACACTCACTATTTTACATTGTAGCAAAGTGTCATTTCTTCAGTGTTGTCACATGAAAAGATATAATAACATATTTACAAAAATGTGAGGGGTGTACTCACTTTTGTGAGATACTGTGTGTGTATATGTACTGTATATGTGTGTATATATAACTTTAATGGCATCCCAGTCTTAGTCTGTAGGGTTCAATATTGAGTTGGCCCACCCTTTGCAGCTATAACAGTGTCAGCTCTTCTGGGAAGGCTGTCCACAAGGTTTAGGAGTGTGTCTATGGGAATGTTTGACCATTCTTCCAGAAGCACATTTGTGAGGTCAGGCACTGATGTTGTATGAGAAGGCCTGGCTCACAGTATTCGCTCTAATTCATCCCAAAGGTGTTCTATCAGGTTAAGGTCAGGACATATTGGAACATGAAGGGGCCATTCCCAAACTGTTCCTATAAAGTTGGGAGCATGAAATTGTCCAAAATGTCTTGGTATGCTGACGCCTTAATAGTTCCCTTCACTGGAAATAAGGGGCCAAGCCCAACCCCTGAAAAACAACCTCACACAATAATCCCCCCTCCACCAAACTTTACACTTGGCACAATTCCAAGTGTAAAGCCAGAGGAGCGTGATTCATCACTCCAGAGAAGATGTTTCCTATGCTCTAGAATCCAGTGGTGGCGTGCTTTACACCGCAAACCCATTATATGAAGCTCTCTACGCTATATTGTTGTGCTAATCTGAAGGCTACAAGAAGTTTGTAGCTATGGACTTTGCAGACAGTTGGAGACTTCTGCGCACTGTGAGCTTCAGCATGCGCTGACCCCGCTCATTTATTTTACATGGCCTACCACTTCGTGGTTGAGTTGCTGTTGTTCCCAGTTGCTTCCAATTTGTTATAATACCACTAATGCCCTGTACACACGGTCGGACATTGATCGGACATTCCGACAACAAAATCCATGGATTATTTCCGACGGATGTTGGCTCAAACTTGTCTTGCATACACACGGTCACACAAAGTTGTCTGAAAATCCGATTGTTCTGAACGCGGTGACGTAAAACACCTACGTCGGGACTATAAACGGGGCAGTAGCCAATAGCTTTCGTCTCTTAATTTATTCTGAGCATGCGTGGCGCTTTGTGCGTCGGATTTGTGTACACACAATAGGAATTTCCGACAACGGATTTTGTCGGAAAACTTTATAGAAAGCTCTCAAACTTGTGTGTCGGAAATTCCGATGGAAAATGTGTGATGGAGCCTACACACGGTTGGAATTTCCGACAATAGGGTCCTATCACACATTTTCCGTCGGAAAATCCGACCGTGTGTACGGGACATAACAGTTGACTGTGGAATATTTAGTAGCAAGGAAATTTCACGGATGGACTTATTGCAACCTATCACGGTACCACGCTTGAATTCACTGAGCTCCTGAGAGCGATCCATTCTTTCACAAATGTATGAAGAAGCAGTCTGCATGCCTAGGTGCTCGATTATATACACCTGTGGCCATGGAGGTGATTGGAACAACTGAATCCTGATTTGAAACCCCAGTCTGCTTTGAAATCTTTGCCTGGGAAAGACCTTTGCTGATGCAGTGTAACTATGTTGTGTCTTGTTGCTGTGCTCTGTCTTGCCATGGTGTATGACCTGGAACATGAAACTGTCTTCCACAAACTCACCTTAGTAGCAGAGTTTGGCTGTTCCTCATCTAGTTTTATTATGCATGTGTAAGAATTGATGCTGGTTTGAAGCCAAAGGGTAGTCACACCAAATATTGATTTGATTTAGATTGGCTCTCTGCAGCTCCTCCAGAGTTACCATGGGCCTCTTGGCTGCTTCTCTGATTAATGCTCTCCTTGTCAGTTTAGGTGGACGGCCATGTCTTGGTAGGTTTGCAGTTGTGCCATACTCTTTCCATTTTCGAATAATGGACTAAACAGTGCTCTGTGAGATGTTCAAAGCTTGGGATATTTTTTTATAATCTATCCCTACTTTAAACTTCTCCACAACGTTATCCCTGACCTGTCTCGTTTGTTCCTTGGCCTTCATGATGCTGTTTGTTCACTAAGGTTCTCTAACAAGCCTCTGAGGGCTTCACAGAACAGCTGTATTTATATGGAGATTCAACTACACAAAGATGGACTCTATTTACTAATTAAGTGACTTTTGAAGGCACTTGTTTTCACTAGATTTTATTTAGGGGTATCTGAGTAAAGGGGGCTGAATACAAATGCAAGCCACACTTTTCAGATATTAATTTATTTTAAAAATGTGAAAACCATTTACTGTATAATTTTCCTTTCAACTTCACAATTATGTGCCACTTTGTGTTGGTCTATCACATAAAATCCCAATAAAATAAAGTTACGTTTTGGTTGTAACATGTAAAATTTCAAGGAGTATGAATACTTTTTCAAGGCACTGTATACACGGTCATGCTTACCCCTAATGCAGGTGGTCAGACACTATAGCTAACTTTTGTGCTCTTCACCAACAGCAGCCCCCTTTCCTATAAGACAAGCAGGCCTATCAGTACCCGGTTGCTCTCAGGGCTTATACACAATGCTATAGTGCCTGGCCACCACACCAGGGCAGGCCTGAACTGAGCAAAGCAAACAGGTATTTGTGGTTGGCAGAATGATTCAACGACAGTCCAGGTAGAAGGCAGGCAACGTTCAGAATAGTCAGGGTCAATCCATAGTCAAAAGGCAGGCAGAGTTCAGAGAGTAGCCAATATCCAATGCAAGGTTGTTAATGAGGGACAAGCATGAGACTACAGGCTTGGCTGGCTTAAATCAGATTTGGTCTCCACTCAGAGACTGGCCACATCAATCACCTTGCAGGTGGACAGACAGACAGGGATGTATCATAGCCAAAACCAGGATACTGGAATGAGACCAACAGCTGTCAAAGAACAGGATATACATGCTCCTGGTAGACTTTATGATTTCTTGGCCATTTTTCAGTGAATATGAATGATAACACACAAACTCATGGTTAGTGTTTGGCTGAAGCCATTTATTATCAATCAACTGTTTTACTCTTTTTAAATCATAATGGCAACAGAAACTACCCAAATGACCCTGATCAAAAGTTTACATACCCTGGTGATTTTGGCCTTGTAACATGCGCACAAGTTGACACAAAGGGGTTTGAATGGCTATTAAAGGTAACCATCCTCACCTGCGATCTGTTTGGTTGTAATTAGTGTGTGTGTATAAAAGGTCAATGAGTTTCTGGAGACTCCTGTCAGACCCTTGCATCTATCATCCAGTGCTGCAAGTCCGGGTGCTTAATTAGTCTGCCTTCAGTCCAGATCTTTCACCAACTGCAAACATTTGGTGCATCTTAACCACTTCAGCCCCGGAAGATTTGGCTGCAGAATGACCGGGCCATTTTTTGCGATTCGACACTACGTCGCTTTAACTGACAATTGCACGGTCATGTGACGCTGCACCCAAACAAAATCCTTTTTTTCCCACAAATAGAGCTTTCTTTTGGTGGTATTTGATCGCCTCTGCATTTTTTTTTTCTGCGCTATAAAAAAAAACCAACAATATTTCCTACTTTTTGCTGTAATAAATATCCCAATTTTTTTTTTAAAAAGCTAATTTTTTCTCAGTTTAGGCCGATATGTATTCTACATATTTTTGGTAAAAAAAAAAAAACGCAATAAGTGTATATTGATTGGTTTGTGCAAAAGTTATAGTGTCTACAAAATAGGGGATAGATTTATAGCATTTTTATTATTTTTGTTTTTTTTACTAGTAATGGCGGCGATCTGCGATTTTTATTGTGACTGCGACATAATGGCGGACACATCGGACAATTTTGACACATTTTTGGAACCATTGTCATTTATACAGTGATCAGTGCTTTAAAAATGCATTGATTATTGTAAAAATGTCACTGGCAGTGAAGGGATTTTACACTAGGGGGCAATCAAGGGGTTAACCGTGTTCCCTAGGAGGTGATTCTAACTGAAAGGGGGAGTGGGCTGACTAGAGGAAGTGACAGATCGTGGTTCCTAGCTAATAGGAACACACGATCTGTCATTCCTCTCAGAACAAAACACGCATTTGTGTGTTTACACACACACACTTCCTTGTGCTCGCGATCGCTCGTGGCCGGCGGTCATCGCGACTGTCGACCATGAGCATCGGCACCCCCCGCTGTGCAGCGGGCGCGTGCCTCCTATATCGATCCTGCGAGCTGACGTACAGCTACGACAGTTTGCGGGATCGTGCCTACCTGCTGCAGTATAATGACGGCGGCTGGTCGGCAATCGGTTAAAATCAAAAATTCCTGACCCAGGACAGTTAGAATCCTATATCAGGCAAAAATGGAAAAACATTACTCTCCCAAAACTCCAGCACCCGTTCTCCTCCGTGTTCAAGTTTAATTATGGTCTCCTCAGTTCCCAGACATTTAGAAGAGGGGATGCTACGCCATGATACACATGACCCTGTCCCAATATTTTTGAGACGTGTTGCTGCCATCAATTTCAAAATTATATGTCTGCTTGCACAGGAAGCACATCATTGTCTGCCACCCAGGTCAAATCTTGGTATCTTCTGGAGCAGAGAGTGTACACTGCGCCTAGCACCAAATAGTGCCCACAGAATATAAACTGCAATAGGGGAAAGAGAAAGAAGTTGTTTGCAGATTAAAGAGGAGTTCCACCCAGGGGGCCCATGAAAAAAAAAAATTAAAAGTCAGCAGCTACAAATACTGCAGCTGCTGACTTTTAATTGGACACTTACCTGTCCCAGGGTCCATCGATGTGGGGGATCGAAGCCCCGATTGTCTCCCCCTCCGTTCAGCGGCGCCGGCATTGCAACTGTGGGCGCCGGGCTGTGGCTTTACAGCCTGGCACACACTGCGCATGCGCGAGCGGCGCCGCACGCCGTGATTGGCCGCTCAGTCACCTGGGACCTGTAATGGGTCCCAGATGATTGACAGGAGGAAGGGAGCAGAGCGGAGCCCTTCCTGTGCCGAGGGGGAAGTGATGTCACCAGCCCAGGCAATGGAAGGGGCAGACTACGAGGGACCCCCTAGCAACAGGCATTTAGAGGTAAGTAAAAAAAAATATATATCCCAATTTTTTATTTTTATTTTTTTTTTTAGAATTTTTTATGTATTTTGGTTTTTTTGGGTGGAACCCCACTTTAATCTTTGCATGTCTTTTCTTCCAAAAAAATGCTACCTCCCAGAATTTTTTTATGTTTAGAGTTTGGTTCCACTTTATATAAAGAGTTAAGTCTGGAGTACCAGGACTGAACTTTAGGGGCCCTGACTTGAACTTCATACTGGGGCCCAAGTGTGTCAAGTTACACCACTAGATATAACCTTCTGTTCTAAAAAGTAAGTCTGCTTTCACTAAACAGCAGCTGGCCCTGTATTGCTATTGCATTTCATTTTGATCTATTGATTTTCTAGTACAGAGACTTGAAAGTGAAAGGGGAAGGCACGGTAGAAAGGTCAAACATATTACTGAGATATGTGTCTGGGGAAAAACAAGTGTTGTCACACATGAACAAAGTCATATTTGTCTGACCTCAGTGTAAGTGTCGATAATAGGTTTGAGTTTAAATAAAAACTGATATGTACAAAAAGTAACTGAAAAAGGAAGAAATAGGATAGCATATTACAAGTCCCAACATAGAACTGTACTGTCTACATTTGGCTGGTCTCATGAGTCAAAACCTCAGAAAAAAATAAATAAGAAGTTAAATATACACTTTTTAAACGCAAGCTTGAAGATTTATAATAGTTAAACACTAAAATGAGATTTTTGCATATTCCCACATGTGACCTTTTTCTCTTTGATATGATTGGTGACTCTAGGGAATAGGTTAAAGCTGTCACGTACCCGTCAAAACTTGCAGAACTAGCATTAGTCCTGACGGCAAACACAGTTATGCATGCACAAATACAACTCTTTCCTATTGTGCATGCATAACTAAAACATATTTTTTTTAACTTGGATAGAGTAGGGAAATAATAGAAAGTTTTTTTTTTTTATTGCTGTCTCTGTCCCCCATGGGTAGATTAGGGCTCTCTGTTTGTCCTCACGACCATTCCCTACTCCAGGGGTCGCCAAACTTTTCAAACAAAGGGCCAGTTTGCTGTCTTTCAGACATTAGGGGGGTCCGATTGTGGCCAGTGGGGGTTGAAAATTTCCCGGGCCCAGCATTAGTGAGAATAAACGTGGCCTCAGGATTTGTGGTCAGTAGGAGTACGTATAGTTCCCCCTCATTGGTATTGGTGGGAGTAATAGTACGTATAGTTCCCCCTCATTGGTATTGGGAGTAATAGTACCATTATCAGTATAAGTGGATGAAATAGTGCCCCAATGATGCTGTCAGTGGGAGGAATAGTGCCTCATATCATTAGCATGAATAGTACCCCAAGGTCTCCAAACTGTGGCCTAAGGGCCGCATATGGAACTTTACTAGCCTTGATCCTGCCTTTGGGCCACAGTTTGGAGACCCCCTGCCCTACTCTATTCAAAACAAAAAAAAGTTTTGCCTATACATACATTTTAAAGGTAAATACCTACCTTTCCCCTGCCTTCACAGCCAAAATGCCGCTCTGTTCTTGAGAAATCATCTTATGAAGTCCAATGGGAAACCAACACTTCTGGGAGTATTGATCTCCTGAGTACCCCACAGCTTTCTTTGGTTCCTCCTGCTGACCAGAGTTGGGTCCAAATAAAAAACTAAAACGCAACCGCTCTGTCTCAACGTGTGATGGAGGAAAAAAGAGACCCATGTAATCCCTATGGGCGACCGGATGTAAAGGGACACATGTCTACTTATATCTGCCTAAATCTGATCAGGCCTGCAAACACATTGCTTTCGATCAATAAAAAAAAAATATAAAATAGTTATAATAGCTATGACGCTGTCTGTCCCTCACAGAGATAAGTGAAGTTGGGCCAATAAATAGTTAAGTTGGTTTGATAAAGGGGCTTGTCTTGTGCCCTGAAACGCATAACCATGCCCCCACGATGTAGTGACATCATCCTTTAGAAATTCCCAGAGCTGAGCCAATCTGATCCGGGCTGACAGGTGCTACCCATAAGCTGCTGAAGCCAACATTTGTGTTCCACTCTGCAGCTCCAACAGCTCCTGACAACCTCTGCACACCCCAGCTGCCCGGAAATGACTACATTTTACTTTTGTGACAAGCCTTCTCCAGATTTTTTGCAGTGAGTGCAATATTTTAGTTTCCTTTTGATCCCAATAAACAGTTCTACACTTAGATAATTGCTCTCTTCTGCTTACTTTTTATGCGTTCGATCTGGTTACACTGAATGGACCAGTATCTAGATAGAAGCACATCCAGCTGCCCACTGGAAAACATTGCAGTTCATTTTTGGTCTAAAAATAGACTGGTGGAACACCTGGGTGAGAGGAGCCCTTACAGGATATGGCAGTGATGTGGAAGTCATCATGAAGAACATTCGAGTCCACGTTCCAGGCTCCGTTTCAGGCTCCGTTTCAGGCTCCTTCCTTTGTGCAATCAAGCTTTTGTCCAATTCCTTTGGGCCCAGAAGCCCCCCCCTTAGTCAATCAATACTGTGCCTACCGAAACTATTGGGGGGAATGGCTTTACCGGACCTCTTTCACACAGCATACCATATAACGAGGGCATTGGACTGGCATCTTCATGGCCCTCCTAAACAGTGGGTACAGATAGAGTGGACACTGGCAAAGTTTCCATTAGACTCCGTTCCGTGATGCCAATCGGGCCTACCTCCCTCGGTTCTTGATCACCCTACTGTGGGAGAGACTTGGCGGACATGTTCTAAGATCTCTAGGACCTCCCATATTGCTCCGATGCCTTCACTGCTCACCCCATTGTGGGAAACCCAGCTTTTAGTCCCTGAGTCCACGACCCTAGCTTCCAAAGACTGAAATCCGCTGATATTTTTCAGGCTTGGCATTTTATAGTGAACGGGCGCTAGTTCTTTAGATGGCAGATTATGGATGGCCCGTCTTTTGCAAGTTTGCCGTTCTGCCAAAAGCTTCAACTGGCAAAGTTCATTAGATCTGTGACTGCACCAGATGCCTTTAGATTTAGTCTCAATTAACTTGAGCTCTTATGCCAAGAGTAATCTCCGCTACGACATGTGGTGTCTCTGACCTATCAATTGTTGGTGTCCACGCCACCGTCCATATATTTCCAAGTGGGAACGAGACTCTCCCACACCTTGTTCTCTTCCTTCTCCCCTCCCCTCTCTCCCCCCGTTTTGTTTTTTCCTCCTCTCTCCCTTCTCCCCTTTCATGCTATTGCGAGTTTTTCTCTGGATAATACATTTTCTGTGCTTTTCTCTTTACTTGTTATTGCCTGGTTACTCGGGCTGCCTTTTCTTATGTTCTTTTTGGACTTAAAGGGGTTGTAAAGGTTCACATTTTTTTAAATTAAAAATAACAAACAAGTCATACTTACCTGCTCTGTGCAAGGGTTTTGCACAGAGAAGCCCCAATCCTCTTCTGGGGTGCCCCGCCGGCGCTCCTGGCCCATTCTCTTTATTGGGTGCCCCCACGGAGAGCCGCTTTCCATGGGGGCACTAGTGGGGGCATGCTCCTGAGTCCTGCTGCTGCGTCCATTGACAGAGACAGCAGGACTTGGCCCCACCTCCCGCTCTCGTGTCACTGGATTTGATTGACAGCAGAATGGACGGGTTCAGGTAAGAAAAAAGGGGGGGGGATCTGGGGGACAGCTGCAGCGAAGAAGGTTTTCACCTTAATGCACAGAATGCACTAAGGTGAAAAACCCCTTTAAGTCCAGGTATGATCAGTTGACTGTTATGTTTTGTATGATCATGGTATTTCAATAGACATATGTGTTATGATGTCTCTGTACTTTCCGTGCGGTCTTTGAAAAATAAAAGTATTAAAAAAAAAGAATGATATTCTGTGTGCAGTACATCAATGGGCAGCTAGTGTAGATTGCAATGATTGGGCTACAGAGTCTGTGCCTCTATGTGGCAATCTGTGTTGTAAGAATCCTGAACTCGTGTAACTGGCAATAACAAAAAATGAGCTTGCAGCATGTAGCAGTGTGGTATGGGTTAGGAAGCCTTTCACCTAGTCCTTTATTGTAGTGGTGCAAAGGGGGAGACCCTTTCTCGCTATCCTCCCGCAGATGTAGTGGTGCCAATGGAGATGCATGATCTATCTACCCGCAGAATCAACTACCCTGACTCTCAGTACGATCAGCATTCTGGAAATCCTCTTCTCTGCTCTCTGGCTCAATCCATTCCGGCCTATGGTCTTCTGGATCAGCCTTCACTCTCTCACAAGTCCTCTTTCTTTCCCGGTTTTCATATCTTCCTTCAGGTTCCTGAGCTTTCCTTTTTATAGGCTCCCACCCCTTTTGCTCACCCACGTAGGATGCGTAGTTTTCTTCCAGCTTATCTGAATGAAGAAGACCTGTCTGCAGCATACAAGTTCCAACATTCTTAGCGTGGCTGTACTAGTTCCTGTGCCAACAAAACTGCAGAGCACTGCCATCTTGTGGCCATTTTATAATCTGCAATCAGTAACAATGCAGTGTGTTACAATAGTAAAAACATAAAGTTAGATAAATTACATAAAATTTTAAAAAAATACATAAAATGGACTCAAAACAATTCAAGCACCCGTTTGAGCAGCACTCTAACTGGGAGTAGAACAGGCAGCATGGGGATAATAAGGCATTGTTGCATGTGCTGACAAGAATAGAATGCAGAGTTGAAGCCTTATTAGTATATTGCTGCTCCTTTATTGTCCAATCAGCAGGCTTGCATCACCATTGTATTCCTTAAAGTGGAGTTCCACCCACTTTTACAACTCTTCAGCATCCCTCACTAAACTGTGCACTGTAAACAAATTGGATATTTTTTTATTTTTTTTCTCAGCACCTACTGTATATCTGCTGTATTCATTTTTCACTTCCTCCTCCCTGGCCGCGGCCCATCGCATCATTTCCTGTTTGCAATGCCTTCTGGGAAGGGGTGGCAACTTCCTCTGACACTGCCGTTGCTATGGAAACCTGACCTGAAACCTATTACACTGCTTGTGCTGCATTGAGCATGTGCGAGATCTGCAAGGATGAGATCCAGGAAGAAATAGTCTGGCTTCAGATGCCCACACTTAAGATGGCCACGGCCTGCTGTAAGTTTATAAAATAACAAACTACTGCTATAAACTAACAAAACAGACCTTAGTTTACAGACTAACTTTACTAGAATACATTAAGCTTGTGTATTATAGGGGTATTTTTATTTAAAAAGTATAATTTTGGCCGGAACACCACTTTAACTCTAACCGTGAAAGTGTTTGACTGACAAAACTGTTTGTACATAAATACAAATCCTTTCATAGGCAAGACATTTCACACACTTGGCTTTGATTTGTGTATCTAGCTCTTTCCATTAAGATTCACTTAAGGGACCCATTGTCAGTTTTAGAAAAATCCAAAGTGCAGAAAAATATTTTCACTGGTAAACACAAGCAAATAGGATGCAGATGCATTCAAATCACATACCTTGCGACTCAAAATGGTGCCATTCCTTTGCCATGTGTTTTTACGAGCACTTATGTAAGCTCTTGCTCATCTTCCTGTGTGCTTTAGAGTAGACCTCCGGGGGAAAAAAAACCTATGCAGTGGGTCTGCGCACGTACTGCATGGGTAAATTGACACTTCAATCTACCAGAAAACAGCGCTCCCCTACGTCCAGCAGTGGACTGGTCCTGCCCTCCTCAAGTCCAGACCCGGTCTATGAGCGTGATGATGTCAGGAACAGTCCACTACACAAGACCTGTGTGCGGGGGGGGGGGGTTGGAGCTGCAGGGACCGGTCTTGCACTTGGAGGATTGGCGGATTAGGTAAGTATATCTTCACTCTCCTCACCTCTGGACAAAAACAAGCAGGTAACCCATGCAGTACGGGCACAGCCCCAGTGCATGGGAGAACATTTTTTGCCTGGAATTCTTCTTTAACCATATGCTTACATTTTTTCCCTCATTAGTCAAAGTGGACCTTTCATTAAAATTAGTGGAATCTTCAATGCTGCTCCTCTTAATATAACACAAAGTTTTTACATTTTATAAATATTAAATACCTTTTTTAAAATAATCCTAAAGCTGAACTCCGGGGGTGATGTATTTTGCATACTGTGCAATGTTCAACCCAGACGGAGCAGCTGCTGTTTGCGTTCCCCTGTTCCTGGTGCTGGAGTCCCACTGGACAGTACTGCACTTTCTGACAAACTTAGGCTGCGTGAAGGGTTGTTTATTTAGGCAATAGCACAAATGGGTTAATAATAGAATCATGAATAATGAGTACCCAACAACCTGGTTCAAGGTGCCAAGTTTAGATCTCGTAGAACCTGACTTAAGGGAATGTCTTAACTATGTGAGATACACACAAGGGCTATGAAGCCACAGTCCCTTTTTATCACTCTCCCACTGGTGAGTGGTGAATATCTGTCAGTGGCCTGTGTTGGGGCCCAGAAGTCAATTTTAGAGTGCACTAATTGGAGTTTGTAATCCCAACAAGAATGGGGAACCGCTCCAAAGGATATTTATCACACACACACATGCATGTGTGTTTGATCTTTGGGGTGCGCACACTAATGCAATAGGCTACACACACCTATGCTGGTGATTCACCGGTACTTAGGTGGCAGCAATCTTATTTATTCCCTTAATCTTCCATTAATATCTTTGGCACTAGTTTTTCTTGTTGTTTGTCCAAGTGTCCGTTTTTATCAGGTCTATTCACTAATTAATGAAGAGAGGTGAATTGTCAGAAAAATCTAAGCCAAAGTGGCTGAAGTAGAAAAAAAAAAAAAAGCTGTCACTGAAATATTTTTAGTTCAGCTTTTTTTGGCCTATATTTTACTATTTCCCTTAAAAATGTACCTCACTGAATAGTGCATTAAGACCAAACTGATCTTTATAAAAACATTTCATAAAATATTTGAATAAAATCAATACACAACACTGGATTACATCTTAGTTATTTTTTTATTAGGGTGAACATTTAACAAAACATAAAAAAAGAACATTTATAATAATATGAAAAAGAACATTCTCAAAAACATTAAAAATGATACAATAAAAAAAAACAAAAAAAAAACACAAAACAAAAATTGCAGTAATACGCGGCACTATGTAAAACAGTGATAAAGTGCACTAATTCAAGAAGCTAAACAGCAAAAACACAAATATGCATAAATGACTATCCCTAATTAAAAAAAAAAATACAATACCATGCAATAATATGTGAAACAGTGATAAAAGTGCTTGAATCAAAAGCAGGTATTCATCTGATTTTACATAAAAAACAATAAAATAAGTCCAAAATAATGCCTGTGCATCAAAAAGTGATGAGATGTGAAGATCACGTGCTCAAAAACAGTTCTTGAAAGTTGTGAACACAATTGTTCCCTTCATCCAGGCATCCACCAGGAGTGTGCCCTGGCAGCGCACCATAAACAAAGACCACAACAGGTCTAGTGGCGCTTTGGTATACAAATCCTTAATGGCAGTTCACGTTCCACTCTCCTCTCCTCGCCTGCATCGAAATCCACAACTGGTCTGACAAGGCTTTAATATATGGATCCTTTATGGGAAATCACATTCCACTCCACTCTCCTCTCTTAAAAGCGCCACTACACCTGTTGTGGTCTTAGTTTAAGGTGAGCTGCTAGCATATAAACAAGGAAAAATAAAACATTCCAAATTGTGCTCCACCAATGGGATATTAGGGTTAGTCACTCCTTGATTTCTACCAGTGGCATCACTAGGGTTGGTGTCGCCCCCCCCTCTCCACCAACTATAGTTCCCCCTCAGTACAGACCCCCTCAGTGCAGACCCCCCCCAGCAGTACAGACACCCCCCCAGTGCAGACCCCCCCCAGAAGTACAGACACCCCCCCTCAGTACAGACACCCCCCTCAGTGCAGACCCCCCCAGCAGTACAGACACCCCCCCAGTGCAGAACCCCCCAGCAGTACAGACACCCCCCAGTGCAGACCCCCCCTCAAGCAGTACAGACCCCCCCCTCAGTGCAGACCCCCCATCAGTACAGACACCCCCCCTCAGTGCAGACCCCCCCAGCAGTACAGACACCCCCCCCAGTGCAGAACCCCCCAGCAGTACAGACACCCCCAGTGCAGACCCCCCCCCTCCAGCAGTAAAGTCACCCCCCTCAGTGCAGACCCCCCCATCAGTACAGACACCCCCCTCAATGCAGACCCCCCCAGCAGTACAGACACCCCCTATCAGTACAGACACCTTAGAATCATCCCAGTGGGAGGTCCAGTAGCAGATATAGCAGGTAGTGATCAAGCAGAAGTGTAGTCAGTAAACGAGTCGAAGGGTGGTAACATGTGGCTAGATGTTGGGATCAAGCGGAAGCGTAGTTGAGAAACAAGCTAAAGGTTGATAACGCATGCTTGCAAATTGGGATCAAGTGAAAGGGTAGTTAAGGAACAGGCCAAAGTTTGGTAACAATGGTTGCAGGCTGGGATCAAGTGTAAGCCTAGTCAAAGAACAAGCCAAAGGTCGATAGTGAATGGTTGCAGGTCGGGATCAAGTGGAAGCATACTTAAGGAACAGGCCAAAGGTTGGAAAACAAATGCTTGCAGGTTGGGATCAAGCGGAAGCCCAGTTGCAGGTACACAAAGGAGCAAGATGTCGGCTGGAGAGAGCACAATAATCTAGCAAACAGGAAGTGCAGAGACATGGCTTAAATCAGGAACTTAATGGGATTTGCAAAGAGTTCAAGGTTCACCGGAAACAAGAGACAAGGCAAGATTGTTCAGGCAAGGCATTGTCCAGCACCTCAGGTGGCCCGGCAAGAAGAGACACCGCCAGATACAGCAGAGGTAGTGGGTTGAGATCCTGGTCCTGACAGATGCAATTAAAGGAGCCAACCAGTTATTTTCAGAACATCACTATCAATAGTACCAATGCTTTCTGATACTTAGAAAAGACACACTTGGCGCAATCTCCAATCTGTAAAAGCTGCCTCATTGTTCTACAATTGTGTCTAATTGTGCCTTACTGTTTGAGCTAGCTCTGAATAAAACCCCTTTGTTACTGTTCTGCCCATTTAACTTGGATAAAGTCATTTTAAAGGAACACTGGTGTAGCTTTCTTGTCTGTAAATTGCACTACGAGTAACCACCCGCTACATGCACAGTAGAGTGAAGCTGGGGATTTGTAATTAGTGACTTGTTTACTTACTAATGTGTACTATTTCCTGAATGATTACCTCAACATCTAACATCCCAAGGGAAGCCGAGATGGCACGGAGGGCAGCTACCAGCTCACACCTCTAATTATAAGATAGCTACTTTTTAGACATTCTGTGGTTGATTATATCTATAGTAGCACACCCCCAACATCACAACTTAAGAAAGAGGGCACCATGAAATGGCAAACACAGGGGGTCCCCGGGTTACAAACAAGATAGGGACTGTAGGCTTGTTCTTAAGTTGAATCTGTTGGAACAGATACATTTTTTAAGTGTAGCTCCAGCCAAAATTTTTTTTTACTTTTGTGCAATAAAACACATCCAATAAAAGATGTTAAAAAAAAATGCCCTCATAAAACATTTGGCCAAAATGTATTCTGCTACATGTCTTTGATAAAAAAAATCCAGTAATTGTATATTTATTGGTTTGCGTGAATGTTATAGCGTCTACAAACTATATATACTGTATTTTGTAATTTTTATTTATTTATCCATTTATTTTTATCTTACTTATGGCGATGATCATCGACTGCTAATGGGACTGCGATAGTGCGGTGAGCAATCTGACACAAACTGATGCTGGGGGGGGAACTGACTGACTGCCACTGACATCACTGGTGACACTAATATAATGATCACTGTCTCTGTACTAATGACACTTGTTGGTAAGGGTTAACATCTAGGGGCAATCACGGGGTTAAATGTGAGCCTAACAGTGTGTAATGTGTGCTGATTTTTACTAATGATCTTGTTTCTTATCCCTGCTTTGCAGAGATAAGAAACAGAGAGATCATTCCCTCTGTACAGAGCCGTGTGATGACTGTCAACACAGAGCTCTGGGCTGTGATTGGACACAGATGATCGGCAGGTCCCAGCCATGAATCATTGGCCGGAACTTGCTGATAGACATTCGCTTTGTACAATCACGGTGGGTCCCGGCGGGGGGGGGGGGGGGGGCGCACATGCGTGCAGCCTAAACCTAGAAGCAAGTAGCGACACATGGGTATGTCGCTTTGCCTGCACAGGCTGCTCATTCGCCGTACATTGCAGGTGGGGGGTCCACAAGTGGATAATAAACAATTTGGTCAAGAGTGTGCAATGTGTAGCACAGAGTACAGTGATCAGGACTATGTAACGTACAACATAATGTATAGGGTGCCTCTTTAAGGACTATGTAATGTACAACATAATGTACAGAGTGCAGCAATTAAAAGTATGAAATGTACAGCCCAATGTATAGATTGCAGTGGTCCGGAGTATGTAATGTACAACAAAATGTATAGAGTGCAGTGTTCAGGAATACATAATATACACCATAATATATATCGTGCTAGTAGTCACTCTGTGTAATGTACAACATAATGTACAGAGTGCAGCAATTAGGAGTATGGAATGTAAAACACAATGTATAGATTGCAGTGGTCTGTAGTATGTAATGTATAGGAATATATAATATACAACATAATGTATAAAGCGCAACAATCAAGATTATAAAGCGTACGACACAATGGGGGTTATTTCCAAAAGGTAGTGGTAGTGCAAGTGCACTCGGAAGTTCAGTCACTCTAAATCTAAGGGGTAGATCTGAAATGAGGGGAAGCTCTGCTGATTTTATAATCCAATCATGTGCAAGCTAAAATGCTGATTTTTATTTTCCTTGCATGTCCCCCTCGGATCTACAGCAACTGTACTTCCAAGTGCACTTGCAGTGCAAAGTGGATTTTCCTTTAGTAAATAACTCCCAATGCATAGAGTGCAGCGTTCAGGAGTATGAAATGTACAGCAAAATCTCTAGAGTGCAATGGTCAGGCGTATGTAATGTACAACATATGTATATAAAGTATCGTGATCTTGATTGAGTAATGTACAACATATGTATAGAGTGCAGTGGTCAGAACGAAGTGATAGATAACATAATGTATAGAGTGCAGCAATCAGGTGTATAAAATGTACACCATAATTTACAAAGCACAGTGGTAAGGAGTATGTAATGTACATAATAATGTGTAAAGTGTTAATGGTTGACGGAAATGTACAGCAAAATCTAAAGAGTGCAATGGTCAGGAGTATGTAATGTACAACATATGTATATAGAGTGTAGCAATTGGGATTATGTAATTTACAACATATGTATAGAGTGCAGCAATCATGAGTATGAAATGTTCAACACAATGTAGAGATTGCAGCGGATCGGAGTATGTAATGTACAACAAAATGTATAGAGTGCAACGGTCAGGAGTATGTAATGTACAACATAGTATATAAAGTATCGTGATCTTGATTGAGTAATGTACAACATATGTATAGAGTGCAGTGGTCAGAAGTGATATATAACATAATCTATAGAGTGCAGCAATCAGGTGTATAAAATGTACACCATAATTTACAAAGCACAGTGGTAAGGAGTATGTAATGTACATAATAATGTGTAAAGTGTGTAAATGTCTCACGGTGATCAATGGAAAGAAAAATGCCCCGTTATTAGTAGTCAGAAAATCTTTGGTGCTATCAGAGGGGAGAAAAACATTGGTGATTGGTGCTCAGTGGGGGATAGGGATAAATACTGTGCATGTATGGACATTGCACAGTAGCACTTCACTTGTTATGTACATGGTGTGTAATTCTTTGTATCACTTCTTATTGTTTGTTTGGATATCACACACTACCACTTCTTGTGTTCTGCAAGCTGGTTGTAGTTTTTAGCAGCGGCGGCCCGTCAATAAGGGGCGCGGGTGCGCCCCCCCCATTTATGCGTCCGGCCCCCTAATCTACGTGCAGGGAGCTGAACGCATGGATTCCAATGGTTTTTCTTTTTTTTTTGAAGCCTGAGGCTCTAATAGGCTTCAGAAAAGGGTGTGTTATTATGTATGGATGGTATGACTTGTCTGGCTGTTCTGATTCGCTAAGTGCACTGAACTCTATGGCTGCTCAGCATGTCTATTTTTCCTGTATGCATTTTGATCTTGGAATGACAAAATCAAAAATCAATGGGATAGAGAACACCAGACTATAGATATTTGAGGGTTTAAAGCCTAAATCCATGTTTATTTTTCTTTAACCACTTTAATACCGGGCACTTTCACCCCCTTCCTGTCCAGGCCATTTTTCAGCTT
The DNA here is from genome assembly GCA_037952925.1 of Lithobates clamitans. Taxonomy (NCBI): domain Eukaryota; kingdom Metazoa; phylum Chordata; class Amphibia; order Anura; family Ranidae; genus Lithobates; species Lithobates clamitans. Next base: position 1,822,758 of record JBBGZY010001655.1, on the reverse strand, counting down.
TCAGCGCTGTTACACTTTGAATGACAATTGCGCCGTCATGCTACACTGTACCCATATGAATTTTTTTTTATCATTTTCTTCACACAGATAGTGCTTTATTTTGATGATATTTAATCACTGCTGAACTTTTTATTTTTTGCTAAAAAAAAATGAAAAAATACTCAAAATTTTGAAAAAAAAAAAAAGTTTTTTTATTTTCTGTTAGAAAATGTTGTAAATAAGTATTTTTTCTCCTTCACTGATGAGGCACTAATATGCAGCACTGATGAGCACTGATAGGTGGCACTGATGCGCACTGATGGTGGTACTGATGGGCACTGATGGGAACTGATAGGTGGCACTAATATGCAGCACTGATGAGCACTGATAGGTGGCACTGATGCGCACTAATGAGCACTGATAGGTGGCACTGATACCCACTGATGGTGGTACTGATGGGCACTGATGGGAACTGATAGGTGGCACTAATATGCAGCACTGATGAGCACTGATAGGTGGCACTGATGCGCACTAATGAGCACTGATAGGTGGCACTGATGCGCACTGATGGTGGTACTGATGGGAACTTATAGGTGGCACTAATATGCAGCACTGATGGGAACTGATAAGTGGCACTGATGGGGACTGATAGGTGGCACTGACGGGCCTTGATGGGTGGCACTGATGGGGATTGAAAGGCAGCACTGATTGGCATAACTGATGGGCACAGATTGGCCTCACCAATTGGCACAGACTGGTGTCACTGATGGGCATAGAGTGGCATCACTAATGGGCACTGCTGGGGCTGCGTTGTAATCAGGGCACTGATGATCAGTGCCCTGGTTATCTTTACACATCTTCCCTGTAAGGGGATGCCGCTGATCGACTCTCCTCACCTCACACGCTGTCAGTGTGAAGCGAGGAGAGCCAATAAATGGCACTTCTTTGTTTACATGTGATCGCCTGTGATTGGACACAGCCGATCACATGGGCAAGAGTGGGGGGGCACATCGATTGTGGCTAAACCGGGCGCCGTCATATGACTTCATCCCGGCACCGCTCTGACGTCATTTGACGGTGGGCAGGCGGCAAGTGGTTAAAGTGGTTCTAACGCTTAAGCATTTTTTTTTTTTAGCTTAAAGGGTAACTCCACTTTTGTGGGGAAAAAAAAATAGCAAATAAAGAAAAAAAAATTAGCGTATGCAATTGTGATATTGTAATTGAATGTTATTTAAAAAATTACCTTTCCAATCTGCAGCTCTGTAATTTTCTGAAAATGCAATACAATATGGCTACCTGGAGGTGTTCTGTTTTCGAAAGATCCGAAATTTGAAAATTTGAAACAACGGAAATCAGAAAGAACAAAAACCTGAAAATAAGAACGAAACCCAAAAATTCTAAAGAACCAAAATTAGAAAATCCGAAAGAACAAAAACATTCTGATAATTTCTATTATAATTTATATAAATTATATAATTATGTTCATTAATCATTATTATAGTTTTTATCATTATTATTATTTAATAATAATAAATAATAATAATATTAATAATAATAAAAACTATAATAATATTTATAAACTATTAAATTATAGGTATTGGAATTTCCCTTCAAATTTGGCTGTTAGTGAATACAAATTTATCCGAAGTTACAAATTATCTGAAATAACCAATGCCGGATAATAATTCTTAACTTCGGATAAATTCGTATTCATTACATTCACTAACAGCCAAATTTGAAAGGAAATTCCAATATCTATAATTTAATAGTTTATAACTATTACTATCATTTTTAATATCATTATTATTATTAAATAATAATAACAAAACTATAATAATGGTTAATAAAATTATTATTATAAATTAATTTAATTATTATAAAATTAAAAAATTATAAAATTTAAAAATTAAAATAAAATTAATTATTATTATTAATTATAATAGAAAATATGTGAATGTTTTTTGTTCTTCTGAATTTTCGTTCTTATTTTTGGATTTTTGTTCTTTCTGATTTTTTAATTTTTGGATTTTCATTCTTTCAAATTTTCGGATTTTCTAATGTTTGGTGAGATAGCAACATGTCTAAAGGGATGCAAGCCCTGTCTCTTTCCTCATTAGAACCCTGCAGGTACACAGCTGATTGATAATTATGAAACCACGCCCATTAAACTCACTTTCCCATATGGATACAGAGGAACAAACAGGAATTTCTTAAGAATAACAAAAGGTAGGAATCTGCAACACAGTTTGTTAAAATCCTTGTAATGTACAGAGATCACCCAGAGGGGAGTGTTTTTTCTCAACAAAAGTGGAGTTACTCTTTAATTCATTCCTTGCATTAAGGTAAAAAATGTTTAGGCATTGATTTTGCCCCCCCATACTTACCTGAGCCCTCATTCGATCCAGCGCTGTGCATGTCCGCAGCTCTTCTCTCACTTCCGATGTCTCACTGGCTTTGCTGGGACACCGGGAGCCTTTGGCTCCCAATGCTGTCAATCAAAGTCAGGGAGGAGGGGGGCGAGGTTGAGTCCTGCGGTCGGTGTCAATGGAGGGAGCACACACAAGTGCCCCCCCAGGGGAAGCGGCTCTCTGTGGAGGCACTGGAAAAAGAGTAGGGGCCAGGAGCGCTGACGGGGGACCCGGGAAGAGGAGGATCTGGCCCGCTCTGTGCAATTCTACTGCACGGAGCAGGTAAGTATAGAGATGTTTGTTATTTTAGAAAAAACAAACATAATTTACAACTTTTTTTACAACTTTTCTCCCCAAAGGAAAAATCTGCGATTTTTAAAACAAAAACAGGATTCATGATTCGAATCAAGTTTTTTTTTTTTTTTTTTTTTGATGGACACCACGCAGGTCCTGAGGAGCTGCGGGCAGGAGTTTTTAGGCGAAGCCGTGGCTTCGGCCTAGTCTGTGGCGTCCGGCCTCGCGGACTAGGCTGAAGCCGCGGCCTCACCTAAAAACTCCTGCCCGCAGCTCCTCAGGACCAGCGCGGTGTCAGCGCCGATCCTGGTGAAAAAAAAAGAAAAATCGAAAATCGATTTGCTGAAAATTTGAATCGATTTGACCTCTCAACTCGATTCAAGATTCAAATCGATTTTTCCCCAGTCCTATTTACAACCACTTAAAGCAGTTTGTTTGAGCCTTTTTGCATGTGACAAAGTTGCCTTTTTATTCATTTAGATCAGTAGTCTGCAAACTGCGGCCCGGGGGCCAGATGCGGCCCTTTGCTTGCCTTTATCCGGCCCTTGGGGCACTATTCCTCCCACTGATACGACACACTATTCTGCCATCTGACACCAACAATGGGGCGTCATTTCTCCCACTGACACCAACAATGGGACACTATTCCTCCTCCTAATACCAAATGTGGTGATGTTTATTCCCACTGATGCCAGGAAAATTTACACTCCCGCTGGCCACAGTCCGCCCCCCCCCCCCAAAAGTTTGGAGACCCCTGATTTTGATTATGAGAATGAATACACCGTGCCATTTTTATGCGTTGCTTGTCCAACTATATCACCTTTATCTGTAGGCACTATTTCAAAAGATCTAAGGTTAGGCTGTTCAGATATGTGAAAAAAAAAAAAAAAAGTAAAAAAAATGTCCATGGGGTGTACTTTCTTTTTTTATGCAACTGTATGTGGTTTTTCAGAATTGTATAATGAATGACAAAGAAGCCTAATGGCGTGTACACACGGGCGGACTTTTCGACCAGACTGGTCTGACGGAACGAATCCGTCGGACAATCCGACCGTGTGTGGGCTTCATCGGACCTGCAGCGGACTTTTTTGGTCGAAAATCAGACGGACTTTAGCTTTGGAACATGTTTCAAATCTTTCCGCCTTGACTCCGCCGCACCCAGTTTCTATCGAGAAATCCGCTCGTCTGTATGCTAGTCCGACAGACGAAAACTGACGCTAGGGCAGCTATTGGCTACTGGCTATGAACTTCCTTATTTTAGTCCACTGTACGTCATCACGTACAAATCCGTCGGACTTTGGTGTGATCGTGTGTAGCCAAGTCCGTTCGTTCGAAAGTCCATCGGAAGTCCGTCAAAAGTCAGTCGAAAGTCCGTCAAAAGTCCTTCGAAAGTCCATCGGAAGTCCGTCAAAAGTCCATCGAAAGTCCGTCGGAAAGACCGTCGAACCTTTAATGCCGAAAAGCCCGTCCATGTGTACACGGCATTAGGGTTCCAAAAACGTTAATCTTTAATAAAAGGTATCACTTAAAGGGACACCAAAAAATACAAAGTCTAAAAATCAAAAAAATAATTATGACTAACAATGCATAAATATTATAAAACCCATAAAACTACCTGATTTATTACAACTAAAAAAATACATAAACATTGCAGTTGTATGTTTATTTAATAAAATATGTTTCTTTCCACCAAGGAGTGTGCCTAGAGAAGTGAACAAATGTCTTACAATACCAATTCCAAAACAAATATTGCACAATATACCGATTACAGTGATATAAAGAGCACTACAGTATTCTATAAACCACAATTAGTAAATCACATGTAACACCGTGAAAGACAAAGCAAAAGCCACATCCGAAGTAAGCGAGGTTTGGCAAAGCTATTCACACCATATTTACAATCAATAAACCTTAATGACATCTAGATGACGGACACCCACAATTAACAGAAAAACAGTAGCAAAGCAACAATAGCATCACTGATCACAGAAAGCGCATTATATCACACACATGTAGCCTACTGGGTGACATGTAGTTGTGTTTTTTTTACCAATATTCTCCCTTGCACCTAGTGGTTTTGTGCCCATATCCTTCCAAGCCTCTAGTTATATGTGTCCATATTCTCTTTGGCATCTAGTGGGTTCTGTGCCTATATTCCATTATGGCATCGGGTGGCTTTTGTGCCCATAGTCTCCCAAACATTGTCATTTCCTGCCCATATTCTCCTTGGTATCTGGTGGCTTTTGTGTGAATAGTCTTCACTATATCTTGTTGTTTTGTGGCCATATTCTCCCAGTTATCTGGTCATTTTGAGCCCATATTCTTTCTGGCATCTGGTGGATTTTATGCCTATATTCTCCTCGGCATGTAGCTATTTTGTGCCCATTTTCTTCCTTGCATCCGGTGGCTTTTGTGTCCATTTTCTTTCTGGCATCTAGTCGTTTCGTGACAATATTCTTCTTGGCATCTGGTGGATTTTGTGCCCATTTTCTTTCTGGCATCTAGTCATTTTGTGCCAATATTCTCCTTTGCTTCTGATAGCTTTTTTGCCCATATTGTTCATTGCATCTAAGATGTTTGCCATCAGGTGCCAAAGAGAACATAGGCATTTTGTGCCTATGTTCTCTTTGGCACCTGGTGGCTTTTGTCCCCATATTCTTCATTGCATCTAGATGTTTTGTGCCCATACTCTGCCAGACATCTAGTAATTTTGTGCCCATATTCTCCTTTGCATCTGGTGGCTTTTGTTCCTGTATACTTCCTGGTATCTAGTTGTTTTGTAGCCATATTCCCCTTGGCATCTGGTGGCTTTTGTGCCTGTATTCTCCCAAGCATCTAGTCTTTGTGACCATTTTCTTCCTGGCATCTGTTGGCTTTTGTGTCCATTCTCTTCCTGGCATCCAATGACTTTTGTGCACATTTTTCACTTAGCACCTGATGGTTTTTGCCCATATTTTCCCTGGCATCTGGTCATTTTGTGCCCATATTCTCTTTGACATCTGGTGGCTTTTGTGCCCATATTCTTCATAGAATCTAGCTGTTTTGTGCCCATATTCTTCCCGGAATCTGGTGGCTTTTAGGCCTATATTCCTCCAGAATCCCACCAATAAATTAGCGCTTGCTCCAAATAATCAAAATATTAAAATAATGAGCTGCTAACACTGCAACCAGAATTATTGCCCAACGAATCAACATAAACAAAAACGTGTAGCGCTAAATGAAAGAAAGGGCACTTTAGAAATAATGGGTTAGAAAGCCAATGCCTTGTGTGTAATGCGGCTAGAACGCAAGTAATTATTCTCATAGAAAAAACACTAATAAAGAAAAAACTGTTTATAAACAAATCAGTAAATTGGAAACTGAATGGATCATCACTTGAAAGTGGTGTGGAAAGAGCCTTCACCAGCATACGTCTTAGAGTCTTAGGAATGATGATATGTGTGTAGTGAATCAATGACAGTCCTGCTTAACTCTGTAGAATGTTGTATGAATGGACCAGTTTCAAAATATCACACCACAGTGTCTTCACAAACATGCAATGCACTCAGATGGTATAGATGGAGGCTTACCGGAGGGTTTGAACCCAAGACAGTGTATACTGTGAGGGTCAAACCAGCTTTTATTGCTCCCTGGCAATAGTGAGAAGACCTTGGCAGCCTGAAGATATCAAGGGAAGTTTTCCGAAGGCGTATTTTCTCCAAACACAACAGAAGTCCTTGCATATGGCTCATAAAGGATATAAAAAGGACCACATAGTGTAATACCGTAGAAACCGTATTTATTAAAATGAAGAAATACACTTACATGATGTAGATGTTTAAAAAAGCGCTTGTAGATAAAAAGGGGCAGCAGTGGAGTCCTCCCGACGCGTTTCGTCTGAATAGACTTCGTCCTGGGGTGCCCTCCACTGCAGCCCGACTCACTAATATAGACCCTGTGGTCCTCTTGATGTGACTCCAGCCCGTTCAATTTCGTCAATTGGCACTTCCGGGTTGCCCAAAATGGCGGACCCGCGTGCGTTCCAGGCCTCAGTTTGGTGGATATAATGTGCGTTCCACCCACCAACGTTACAGCCAATTGTTCCCCATATATCAAAAATAAAATATTGTTAGCACGTTGATGTGTAGTGTTAAAATTAAAATTAAATCTACAGGTTGGAGTCAAACGTCTGCTAGTATTTAAGATTATTAAGCCTTCGTGCGTCTCACACTCTATGTGGAGACAAGTCCTAGCAGGTCTCGCGATATGACGCTGTGCCGTCATGGCGCGAGAGCGGAAGTCGTAGTATGAGTCACACAGCTTGCGTTCCAACGATGGTTAACCGGAAGCTCGCGGTGTGACGGCGGGTTGAAAATGACCTCGGTATGGAATAGCTTGCGTTCCAGTCTGAAAGTAAAAAACCGGAACGGTGCATGTCGCCCTGTATCATGCAGACAGTCGGGCAACTTAGCACAATTAGTAGTAAATGCACGTACTTGTTAATAAAAAAGCACGTACTTGTTAATAGAAAAAGCAACTGGTGTTGTTATGATGGTTGGATGCCCAAAGGTGCATCCTTTGTTGTAGAATTTAAGTGTGACAAATGAATGTAAGGCCACATCTACCAGTATGCCCAAATGGTTATATAAAACCATACTCAACCTGTATCTGTTCACTTGTACATAGACCTTGTTCATCCCATAGCAATAATAATGCATGCGACCTAATCCGGGCGGGCCACGTGTGAAGTTGGCATGTGTGATAGAATGCACAGAATGCATATATGTAAACCCATATGGTGTAATAAATAAACACAATTCAATGAGCTGGATTCACATGAGTCATCTTAATTTACATCTGTAACAACTACAGAACATATCAACCCTTAAGACATACTCAGAAATCTGACTTTTCCATATATCAACAAATCATAAAGTAATAAATGTATGCACTATACACCCTATGATTCATCGAGGAAGGCATTAACATCTACCTCTACATTGAGTCCTAGGGGGGTAAAGGTTTGTAACTCGTATGCCCAGAACATTTCGAGGCGGGATACACCCCTTGTTTTAGCGCCCCCTCTCCAGGGTGGTGTATATTTGTCAATAATGACAAAATGTGATCCCTCTGGACTCCCACCATGAAATTCCTTGTAGTGTCTCGGGACCGTATGCTTGGGGTCTCTGCTTTTAATTAGGGCGATATGCTCCCCCACCCTAATCGAAAATGTCCTAGTGGTGCGGCCTATGTATTGTTTAAGGCAGGGGCAGGTGATGAGATACACTACATATCTCGTACTGCATGTGCAGAATGATCTTATAGTGTATCTCTTTCCCGTCACCGTGGAAGCGAACTCAGTCACTTTACGTGTTTTAACAGCATTATGCTGGCATACCGTGCATTTCCTACATGGGAAGAAGCCAGTCCAGTCGTGAAAAAAGGAAGGACGGGTGGGAGGGTTTATAATGTTAGGAGCTATCTGTCCCTTTAATGACGGTACACCCCTAAAAATGACATTGGCTTCTTCTGGGATGAGTGAACCCAGAATGCTGTCTTGTTTAAGGACGCCCCAATGTTTCCTCATGATGTTTTTAATTTGTCTGTGCTGTGTTGAGAAAGTAGTCAACATGGCCCACCTAAATTTCCCATCGGGTTCTCTCTTGGGTTTGACTTCCAATAGGGATTTCCTATCTATGTTTGTAGCTCTTTGGATTTCCTGATCCAGGACATCCGTATCGTATCCCTTGTCCTCGAACCTGGATTTTAAAATCTGGGCCTGCTCAAGAAATAGCTCCGTATCGGTGCAATTCCGTCGGAGTCTCAAAAACTGACTCCGAGGGACCGCATTTAGCCATGAGACATGATGACAACTGTCTACAGGAATAAACCCATTGCGGTCTGTGGGTTTAAAATAGGTGCTGAATCTAAATTCTTTATTAACAATTTCTATCTGTAGATCTAAGAAATTAATTTTAGTCTCACTGGCTTCATATGACAAGGATATACCCCTATCATTATCATTCAAACTCATGAAGAACTCGTTGAGTGTCTCAATGGTGCCATTCCATAGGAGAAGGATGTCGTCTATGTACCTAGTCCACAAAACCAGAGAACTGGTTTCATGGACATAGACGACATCCTCCTCCCACTTGGCCATGAATAGGTTCGCGAGACTGGGGGCGAACTTTGCCCCCATGGCAACTCCACATTGTTGGAGATAAAAGTTATGGTTAAACCAAAAGTAATTATGTTTTGCCGCGAACTCTAGTAGTTCAACAAGATAATCACACTGAAAGGCCGCTAGGGAATGTTCCCGGGTCAAGAAATGCTTAACAGCGTCAATGCCCTTGTCGTGTGGTATGCACGTGTACAATGATGCCACGTCCGCCGTGGCCATGATGTAGCCCTCCTGTACAGTGACGTTTTCAAGGAGTCTAATTGTAGAACTGGTGTCTTTCAGATATGAAGGTGTTTTCTTTACTAGAGGCTGTAGGAAAAAATCGATGTATTTGCCTATTCTAGCTGTAATGGAATTAATACCACTTACAATTGGCCTACCAGGGGGGCAAACTGGATCCTTATGGACTTTCGGCAGGTAGTAAATGGTGGGGATTCGAGGCGCTGTAGGGATTAAGAAGTCTCTTTCTCTCTTATTCAAGATCTTCAATTCATATCCCTTTAAAACAAGCTGATGTAATTTTTGTTTGTAATTGTGTGTAGGATTATTAGGTAATATTTGATAAGTACCCGGTTCATTCAGAATGCGATGCATTTCTGTTTCATATTGGCTCTTATCCAAGATCACTATTCCCCCTCCTTTATCCGCTGGACGGACCACCAAGTCTTTACGTGCGCATAAAGACTCCAAACCCCCTTTTAGCAATGGAGGATGGTGAGTGCGCTTAATTGGTAATCTGGCTAAATCACGTAAGACGAGGTCCCTGAAGATTTTCACAGCTGGCGCTGTGGGTACTGGGGGGGAAAAAAGAGAGGGATTGGACAAACCAGAATGAACGGTTCCCGACGTAGCTGCCGGATAGTCATTACGGACCGGATTAGATACCAAATATCTCTGTATATTAACCTTACGGATGTATTTGTGAATATCCATGAACGTGTGAAACTTATCGAGTTTTTTAGGAGGGGCGTATTTGAGACCCTTGTCTAATATAGATAGCTCTGCTTCCGTGAGAGTTTGTGAACTTAAATTATAGACACCTTGGCCTTTTAAAGTCTTTGTCTTTTTTCTTCTTTGTACTCTCCTCCCCCCTCTGCACCCTCTCTTTGATCTGGACCTCGTTTTCTGGAGTATGGGCCCTCGCGAAAATCCTGGTTACCATGTGTGTAAGGATTGTGTATATACGGAGACTGATCGTAGTCATCTCTTCTATATTCAGGGCTGTGGATCTCCCTGAGGGGTGAAAACCTATTATAGGTGCGTGTAGGAGAGGAGTACTGGTGATAGGATTCCTCTCTACGCTGAGAGTCTGGACCTGGTCTGTATGGTCTAGGGGAGGGATAATAAGAAGCATGTTGGGAGTGGGTGTCTGGGTGGTATGTTTTGTTATGAGAGTTACCCCTACCCATCCTTCTCCCTCTCAAGTTATTTCTCCCCCTACGGGAAGTATGAGGGCTATAATGTTGTACGCGTGGTTGAGATGTGTAAGGTATCACATCACGTTTGGTTCCACTTCCCTGGGGACCACGACCCTGAGAGTGGGCTCCCATGGAATGAGGTTGTACAGTGGTGGCGTTTGATGTTAAAAGGCCATTTATTTGTGTTGTGCCCACTGTATTATTAGAGGAAACCTCCATAGGTGGGGTAGCTTGAAGGGGTTTTTGCCAGCCAAAAACCACACGGTTCTTGTAGTCTCCTGCGTCCCTAGAGTATTTCTTTTGTTTCTTTATTTTTTGATCACGGTCCTCTTTCTCTAAATGTCCCAAAAGGTTAGAGGAAAGGGAATTATACTCCTGAGAATTTTTATGGATTGAAAGTTTATCCTTCAAATCCTTAATTTCTCTGTCAATGACCTGGAGTCTATTATTTTTCTTGGATATAAGTACCTGTAAAAAATTGATGCCTGCATCATTAAAATATTTAAACCATGAATCATAATCAGTCTCCCCCTGTTGGGGTTGGACTTCCCAACGAAGGCTTCTAGGAACCATTTGTTCTGTAATGTATTGCTGTAAAAAAACCAAATCCCATTGTAGGTGAAGTTCGGTTGTCATGACATTTTTAAGCCTGAGGAACAAACCTCCAATCTCTGTGTCACTACTTGTTGTTGTAAATACCCCCTCGGTGTTAACCCTACGTGAGGCTCGGTAGTCAAACACATCCATAGTGGGGATAATACCACGGAGCAGCAGCAAAATTTGTAATTCCTAATGTATTCACCAAAATCCCACCAATAAATTAGCGCTTGCTCCAAATAATCAAAATATTAAAATAATGAGCTGCTAACACTGCAACCAGAATTATTGCCCAACGAATCAACATAAACAAAAACGTGTAGCGCTAAATGAAAGAAAGGGCACTTTAGAAATAATGGGTTAGAAAGCCAATGCCTTGTGTGTAATGCGGCTAGAACGCAAGTAATTATTCTCATAGAAAAAACACTAATAAAGAAAAAACTGTTTATAAACAAATCAGTAAATTGGAAACTGAATGGATCATCACTTGAAAGTGGTGTGGAAAGAGCCTTCACCAGCATACGTCTTAGAGTCTTAGGAATGATGATATGTGTGTAGTGAATCAATGACAGATAGCTCCTAACATTATAAACCCTCCCACCCGTCCTTCCTTTTTTCACGACTGGACTGGCTTCTTCCCATGTAGGAAATGCACGGTATGCCAGCATAATGCTGTTAAAACACGTAAAGTGACTGAGTTCGCTTCCACGGTGACGGGAAAGAGATACACTATAAGATCATTCTGCACATGCAGTACGAGATATGTAGTGTATCTCATCACCTGCCCCTGCCTTAAACAATACATAGGCCGCACCACTAGGACATTTTCGATTAGGGTGGGGGAGCATATCGCCCTAATTAAAAGCAGAGACCCCAAGCATACGGTCCCGAGACACTACAAGGAATTTCATGGTGGGAGTCCAGAGGGATCACATTTTGTCATTATTGACAAATATACACCACCCTGGAGAGGGGGCGCTAAAACAAGGGGTGTATCCCGCCTCGAAATGTTCTGGGCATACGAGTTACAAACCTTTACCCCCCTAGGACTCAATGTAGAGGTAGATGTTAATGCCTTCCTCGATGAATCATAGGGTGTATAGTGCATACATTTATTACTTTATGATTTGTTGATATATGGAAAAGTCAGATTTCTGAGTATGTCTTAAGGGTTGATATGTTCTGTAGTTGTAACAGATGTAAATTAAGATGACTCATGTGAATCCAGCTCATTGAATTGTGTTTATTTATTACACCATATGGGTTTACATATATGCATTCTGTGCATTCTATCACACATGCCAACTTCACACGTGGCCCGCCCGGATCAGGTCGCATGCATTATTATTGCTATGGGATGAACAAGGTCTAGGTACAAGTGAACAGATACAGGTTGAGTATGGTTTTATATAACCATTTGGGCATACTGGTAGATGTGGCCTTACATTCATTTGTCACACTTAAATTCTACAACAAAGGATGCACCTTTGGGCATCCAACCATCATAACAACACCAGTTGCTTTTTCTATTAACAAGTACGTGCTTTTTTATTAACAAGTACGTGCATTTACTACTAATTGTGCTAAGTTGCCCGACTGTCTGCATGATACAGGGCGACATGCACCGTTCCGGTTTTTTACTTTCAGACTGGAACGCAAGCTATTCCATACCGAGGTCATTTTCAACCCGCCGTCACACCGCGAGCTTCCGGTTAACCATCGTTGGAACGCAAGCTGTGTGACTCATACTACGACTTCCGCTCTCGCGCCATGACGGCACAGCGTCATATCGCGAGACCTGCTAGGACTTGTCTCCACATAGAGTGTGAGACGCACGAAGGCTTAATAATCTTAAATACTAGCAGACGTTTGACTCCAACCTGTAGATTTAATTTTAATTTTAACACTACACATCAACGTGCTAACAATATTTTATTTTTGATATATGGGGAACAATTGGCTGTAACGTTGGTGGGTGGAACGCACATTATATCCACCAAACTGAGGCCTGGAACGCACGCGGGTCCGCCATTTTGGGCAACCCGGAAGTGCCAATTGACGAAATTGAACGGGCTGGAGTCACATCAAGAGGACCACAGGGTCTATATTAGTGAGTCGGGCTGCAGTGGAGGGCACCCCAGGACGAAGTCTATTCAGACGAAACGCATCGGGAGGACTCCACTGCTGCCCCTTTTTATCTACAAGCGCTTTTTTAAACATCTACATCATGTAAGTGTATTTCTTCATTTTAATAAATACGGTTTCTACGGTATTACACTATGTGGTCCTTTTTATATCCTTTATGAGCCATATGCAAGGACTTCTGTTGTGTTTGGAGAAAATACGCCTTCGGAAAACTTCCCTTGATATCTTCAGGCTGCCAAGGTCTTCTCACTATTGCCAGGGAGCAATAAAAGCTGGTTTGACCCTCACAGTATACACTGTCTTGGGTTCAAACCCTCCGGTAAGCCTCCATCTATACCATCTGAGTGCATTGCATGTTTGTGAAGACACTGTGGTGTGATATTTTGAAACTGGTCCATTCATACAACATTCTACAGAGTTAAGCAGGACTGTCATTGATTCACTACACACATATCATCATTCCTAAGACTCTAAGACGTATGCTGGTGAAGGCTCTTTCCACACCACTTTCAAGTGATGATTCATTCAGTTTCCAATTTACTGATTTGTTTATAAACAGTTTTTTCTTTATTAGTGTTTTTTCTATGAGAATAATTACTTGCGTTCTAGCCGCATTACACACAAGGCATTGGCTTTCTAACCCATTATTTCTAAAGTGCCCTTTCTTTCATTTAGCGCTACACGTTTTTGTCTATATTCCTCCAGGCATCTAATAATATTGTGCCCATTTTCTTCAATAACTTTTGTGCTCATTTTCCCCTTATGCCGAGTACACACGATCGGAAATTCGGCCAGCAAAACACCGATGAGAGCTTTTGGTCGGAAAATGCGACCGTGTGTACACTCCATCGGACTTTTGCTGGCGGAATTCCCGCCAGCAAAAGATTGAGAGCAGATTCTCAATTTTTCGGTCTGAAAAAGTTCCTATCCGAAAATGTGATCGTCTGTACAAATTCCGAGGCGCAAAATTCGACGCATACTCGGAAGCATTGAACTTCATTTTCTCGGCTCGTCGTAGTGTTGTATGTAACCGCGTTCTTGACGGTTGAAAGTTCAGAGAACTTTTGTGTGACCGTGTGTATGCAAGGCAAGCTTGAGTGGAATTCCGTCGGAAAAACCATCCAAGTTTTTTCCGACGGAAAATCCGCTCGTGTGTACGCAGCATTAGCATCTGGTGACATTTCTGCCCATAATCTGCCTGGCACCTAGTGGTTTATGTACAAATTCCACCAGGCATCTAGTGATTTTGTGCCCATATTCCCCTTGGTATCTAGTGGGTATGTGCCCATATTCTTCCTGGTATTTAGTTTTTGTGCCTATATCCTACTTGGCATCTTGTAGCTTTTTTTTGTCCATATTCTCCCTGGCTCCTTGTGGTTTATGCACATATTCCACCAGGCATCTAGTCATTTTGTGCCCATACTCCCCCTGGCATCTGGTGGGTATGTGTCCATATTCTTCCTGGTATCTAGTTTTTGTGCCTATATTCTATTTGGCATCTGGTAGCTTTTATGCCCATATTCTCCTTGGCATCTAATGACTTTTGGGCCCATATTCTCCTTAGCATCCAGAGTCTTTCCTGTTTATAATCTCTCTGGCACCTGGAAGCTTTTGTGGTCATCCTCTCCCTGGCATATAATGTATTGTGTATTCTTCTTGCCACCTATTGGATTTTGTGCCTATATTCTCCCTGACGCCTCAACCCCATTTATTACTGAATTCACCACTGCCCCAGAATTGGTCTCCATTCACACCTAGTACCCAGATAGCAAGCAATTTTGCTGCATAGGGATGAGCCGAACACTCCCCGGTTCGGTTCGCAGCAGAACTTGTGAACAGACAAAAAAATTTGTGCGAATACCGTTAAAGTTTATGGGACACCAACATGAAAAATCAAAAGTGCTCATTTTAAAGGCTTATATGCAAGTTATTGCCATAAAAAGTGTTTGGGGACCTGGGTCCTGCCCCAGGGGACATGTATAAATTGCAAAAAAAAAAATGTTTAAAACAGCAGTTTTTTCAGGAGCAGTGAATTTAAGAATGCTTAAAGTGAAACAATAAAATAGAAATATTCCTTTAAATATCGTGCCTGGGGGGTCCCCTTAGTCTGCCTGTAAAGTTGCACATTTTTCCTATGTTTAGAAAAGTACTGCAGCAAAATGACATTTCTGAAGGAAAAAATGTCATTCAAAATTGCTCAAATCAGCTGTAATGTATTGCCAGATCCCGGCAATATACATAAAAAATCATTTTAAAAAACAGTGTGCCCCCCCCCCCCGCTCCCCTTAACGACTTCAGTACACTATATTATTTATTGTACACTGCACTACAGTATATACTCTGCACGGTATTATATATACTACACCAATGGCACTATATACTCTGAACTGCAGTATATATATACTATACGGACTGCACTATATACTCTGCACTGTATTATATGAAAAATTGGGCCTTAGGTGTTGGTGGTGGCAGAACACGGTAACCCCTCACAGATGCTCTTGTTGGGTGCAGGAATGGTCCCTGCTGTTAAATATTATTTCAGAGGCTGCTTGCCCTCTTTTAGTTAGCTGTTAAGCAGTTTATGTGGAAACTGACAAGCGGTAGGCTTGCTCAGCGTGGTAGTCAGGGCCTGCATAGTGTATACTTAGAGCCGAGACACGGCTAGGGATTCGTTTGGCTATTTTGTTCTGTTTGTTTTTTTGTGAACACTGTACAGCACCTCTATAGACTTGTAAATATCACCATTAAACACTTCACTGCTTGTCACTACTTCACTTGTTCTGGTATCTGTGCCTGAAAGCCTGCTTATCCCAGGAAGCTTTTGTACCTGCTCATAGTTACGAACTGTCCCGGATTTCCCCGGACATTCCCGGGATTTGGACTCTTTTCCTGAGTTTATTGTTTCCTTGGAAATGTCCCGAGAAATCTGGTTTTTCAGGAATTTCCGCTGCCGCCGCTAGAAGTCCGCGGCCGGCGCAGACATTGTCTGCGCCAGCCGCCATTTTTAACAAAAAAGACCAGGAACGGCTGGGTGGCTAGACGTAGCTCCTGCGTCCCCACCCACCCTGCGCCCCGCTCCGCCTCGCCCCACCTACCCCCCTGCCCCGCTACCGGTCTGTTATGGAAAGGGGCGGGGGTTCTATTGTAACCATGCGGCCGGCGGAGGGAGACATTATTTTGTATACCCCCTCCTACTAGGACACCTGAGGTAAGGGGGGCACTGCTGGGGACACCTGATGTAAGGGGGGGTGCACCGCTGGGGACACCTGATGTAAGGGGGGGCACCGATGGGGACACCTGATGTAAGGGGGCTCCGCTCAGGACACCTGATGTAAGGGGGGGCTCCGCTGGTGACACCTGATGTAAGGGGGGGGGCTCCGCTGGTGACACCTGATGTAAGGGGGGCTCTGCTGGTGACATCTGATGTAAGGGGGGCTCCGCTGGGGACATCTGATGTAAGGGGGGCTCCGCTGGGAACATCTGATGTAAGGGGGGCTCCGCTGGTGACACCTGATGTAAGGGGGGGCTCCGCTGGTGACACCTGATGTAAGGGGGGCTCCGATGGGGACATCTGATGTAAGGGGGGCTCCGCTGGTGACACCTGATGTAAGGGGGGCTCTGTTGGGGACACCTGATGTAAGGGGGGCTCCGCTGGGGACACCTGATGTAAGGGGGGGGGCTTCGCTGGTGACACCTGATGTAAGAGGGGGCTCCGCTGGTGACACCTGATGTAAGGGGGGCTCCGCTGGGGACATCTGATGTAAGGGGGCTTCGCTGGGGACATCTGATGTAAGGGGGGCTCCGCTGGTGACACCTGATGTAAGGGGGGGCTTCGCTGGTGACACCTGATGTAAGGGGGGGTGCACCGCTGGGGACACCTGATGTAAGGGGGGGCACCGCTGGGGACACCTGATGTAAGGGGGGGCACCAATGGGGACACCTGATATAAGGGGGGCTCCGCTCGGGACACCTGATGTAAGGGGGGCTCCGCTGGTGACACCTGATGTAAGGGGGGCTCCGCTGGTGAAACCTGATGTAAGGGGGGCTCCGCTGGTGACATCTGATGTAAGGGGGGGCTCCGCTGGGGACATCTGATGTAAGGGGGGCTCCGCTGGGGACATCTGATGTAAGGGGGGCTCCGCTGGTGACACCTGATGTAAGGGGGGCTCCGCTGGTGACACCTGATGTAAGGGGGGGCTCCGATGGGGACATCTGATGTAAGGGGGGCTCCGCTGGGGACATCTGATGTAAGTGGGGGCTTGGCTGGGGACATCTGATGTAAGGGGGGCTCCGCTGGTGACACCTGATGTAAGGGGGGCTCTGCTGGGGACACCTGATGTAAGGGGGGCTCCGCTGGGGACACCTGATGAAAGGGGGGGCTCCGCTGGTGACACCTGATGTAAGGGGGGCTCCGTTGGGGACATCTGATGTAAGGGGGCTCCGCTGGGGACATCTGATGTAAGGGGGGCTCCACTGGTGACACCTGATGTAAGGGGGGGCTCCGCTGGGGACACCTGATGTAAGGGGGCTCCGCTGGTGACACCTGATGTAAGGGGGGGCTCCGCTGGTGACACCTGATATAAGGGGGCTCCGCTGGGGACACCTGATGTAAGGGGGGGGGCACCGCTGGGGGCACCTGATGTAAGGGGGGGCACCGATGGGGACACCTGATGTAAGGGGGCTCCGCTGGGGACATCTGATGTAAGGGGGGCTCCGCTGGTGACACCTGATGTAAGGGGGGCTCCGCTGGGGACACCTGATGTAAGGGGGGCTCCGCTGGTGACACCTGATGTAAGGGGGGGCTCCGCTGGTGACACCTGATATAAGGGGGCTCCGCTGGGGACACCTGATGTAAGGGGGGCTCCACTGGGGACACCTGATGTAAGGGGGGCTCCGCTGGTGACGCCTGATGTAAGGGGGGCTCCGATGGGGACATCTGATGTAAGGGGGGCTCCGCTGGGGATACCTGATGTAAAGGGGGGGCTCCGCTGGGGACACCTGATGTAAGGGGGCTCCGCTGGGGATACCTGATGTAAAGGGGGGGCTCCGCTGGGGACATCTGATGTAAGGGGGGCTCCGCTGGGGACACCTGATGTAAGGGGGGTCTCCGCTGGGGACATCTGATGTAAGGGGGGGCTTCGCTGGGCACATCCGATGCAAGGACTGACTCTGCTGGGACACCTGATGCAAGGAGGGACGGCTGGTGGCAGGCGACGTGGCAGGTGACACGCTCAGGGATCCCACTGATTCGGCATTATGGTGAGTTGAATGATTTCATTTTATATTACAATGTAATAATAGAAATAATGCACTTCAATCATCCTGACACCATAACAACCATGGTGCCGGGATGATTGCTAATACCAGGTGTTTGGAGTAACTTTATCTGCTGGTTGTTAAACTTTCTAGAATACACATATTTACATTGTTGTGTAGGATCTGGGCCTGCTGTCCCTCCATCCCTCTCCATCCCTCATTCATCTTAGATTCTAACCACACTCCCTTTGAGCCACGCCCACTTAAGACACGCCCACTACTTTACGTAAACCACGCCCATTTTTCACCATGACACATTTTTACTTTCCCTCTGTGCCATGCCTACAAACGCATGCCCCGCCCCCTAATTATAATAAGACTCCGCCTACAGCCAAAAAAGTGTCCCTAAATTTTTTTTTTCTCTGCTACCTGTCCCCCAGATATACACACACACTCTAGTATGTATGTATATATATATATATATATATATACTCTGCATTCAGCGTAGGCTATATACAGTGTAAACTCTATATATATCTCTCAAATACACTGCCTCTACTGACTGAATATATCAAATACACTGCCTCTACTGACTGAATATAGAGTTTACACTGTATATAGCCTAGAATATATACATACATACATACACACTAGACTGACTGTGTGCATAGATCTATATATATATCAAATACACTGCCACTAACTAACTAACCTGCCTGCCTAATCTAGCTCAATCTCTCTATCTCTGTCCACTATAACACACTATACGGGCACTGTGTAAGCAGCCTTATATAGTGTGGGCGTGGACTTAGTCCCCATGAGCCATGATTGGCCAAAGGCACCCTGCCTTTGGCCAATTACGGCTCTCGCTGAAGAGCGTGCTGTGATTGGCCAAATCATCATACAGCAATGCACTGCGGTCTTGAAGTGCATTATGGGGTGCTCTAATTTGCCGCGAGCGCCCCATAAAATTGGCTGTTCTGCGAACAGGCGAATACCCGATGTTCGAGTCGGACTAGAAGCTCATCTCTAGTGCTGCAGGTGTAAAAATGACTTGCTAAGCTATTGCTAGACTTGCCAAGCGTCACAAGTTTGTTACACAATTGCAGCAAGTCCACATTACATGACTCCAGATCAACTTTATTTGCAAACATTCTGCAAGTTCTGGTTCAGTTATGTAGTGCAATAATCACCCCACCACAGGGGGCACTGTGGCTGAATTTACAAGCTGTAGACTTGCTGAGCTCTTGCTGTAGACTCACCACTGCAACTTTGCTCTTGCTAGAGACTTGAAATGCAAATTTGATACAAGGCAGGATGGATCCATGTATTCATGTTGTTTACGCCAAATTCTGACCCGACCATCTGAATGTCGCAGCTGAAATCGACACTCATCAGACCAGGCAACGTTTTTTCCAATCTTGTATTGTCCAATGTTGGTGATCCTGTGTGAATTGTAGCCTCAGTTTCCTGTTCTTAGCTGACAGGAGTGGCACCGGGTGTGGTCTTCTGCTACTGTAGCCCATCTGCTTCAAGGTTTGATGTGCTGTACGTTCAGAGATGGTATTCTGCATACCTTGGTTGTAACGAGTGGTTATTTGAGTTACTGTTGCCTTTCTATCATCTGGAACCAGCCTGCCCATTCTCCTCTGAACCTCAACAAGGCATTTTCACTGGATATTTTCTCTTTTTCATGCCTGTGAGATGGTTGTGTGTGAAAATGCCAGTAGATCAGCAGTTTCTGTAATACTCAGACCAGCACCAACAAGCGTACCACGTTCAAAGTCACTTAAATCCCCTTTCTTCCCAATGCCGATGCTCGGTTTGAACTTTAGCAAGTCGTCTCCACCACATCTAGATGTCTAAATGCAATGAGTTGCTGCCATGTGATTGGCTGATTAGCAATTTGTGTTACCAAGCAATTGAACAGATGAGTGTACTATACTTGTACAGCTCTCCTATAGGAGGATGGGTATGGTGGGTGATATGCTCCCCCAGTACAGCTCTCCTGGGTATGGGGTGTGTCTGTCTCAGCAGATCTCAGCGAATCACCGCTCCAATCACAGCTCTGCACACAGGTAACCCGAGCCTGACAATAGAGGGGAGGAGACACGCCCTCTGTCTACTCTCTGCCCCGCCCCTCCCCGCACACCTCTACAGCGACAGGCCGAGCGCCGCCCCGCCTCTCCCTCACGCCCGCGCACGCCGCCCCGCCTCCCCGGGAGCGCGCCCCAGGCTGTGCTGAGCCCTTGTCAGTGTGCCGGGCTCGGTATGAGGGGGGACTGAGCGCGCTCTTTGTTGTCACCCGAATCCAACACAACATGGCCATCGCCCACATCGCCACCGAGTACGTCTTCTCCGACTTCCTGCTCAAGGACCAGCCCGAGTCCAAGTACAAGGGGCTGCGGCTGGAGCTGGCCGGGGACAAGATCGTCTCCTGTATAGGAGTGGGGCTCCCCCTGCTACTCATATCACTGGCCTTCGCTCAGGAGATCACCATGGGTGAGTGTGACATCCCCTGTAATGTCTGTCCTCACCCGTCCTCCCTGTCCTCACCCGTCATCCCTGTCCTCCGCCGTCACCCCTGTCCTCCGCCGTCATCCCTGTCCTCACCCGTCCTCCCTGTCCTCACCCGTCCTCCCTGTCCTCACCCGTCCTCCCTGTCCTCACCCGTCACCCCTGTCCTCCGCCGTCACCCCTGTCCTCCGCCGTCACCCCTGTCCTCCGCCGTCACCCCTGTCCTCCGCCGTCACCCCTGTCCTCCGCCGTCACCCCTGTCCTCCGCCGTCACCCCTGTCCTCCGCCGTCACCCCTGTCCTCCGCCGTCACCCCTGTCCTCCGCCGTCACCCCTGTCCTCCGCCGTCACCCCTGTCCTCCGCCGTCACCCCTGTCCTCCGCCGTCATCCCTGTCCTCCGCCGTCATCCCTGTCCTCCGCCGTCATCCCTGTCCTCCGCCGCCATTCCTGTCCTCCGCCGCCATTCCTGTCCTCCGCCGCCATTCCTGTCCTCCGCCGCCATCCCTGTCCTCCGCCGCCATCCCTGTCCCTGGTGTCATGTCCCCCTCTGTCCTCACCTGTCATTCCTGTTGTCATGTCTTCACCTGTTATCCTTGTCCCTGGTGTCATGTGCCCCCCGTCATCCCTGTCCCTGGTGTCATGTCACCCCTGTCCTCACCTGTCATTCCTGTCCCTGGTGTCATGTCCCCCCCCATATCACCCCTGTCATTCCTGTCCCTGGTGTCATGTCTCCCCTGCGCGTCACCCCTGTCCTCACCCATTATACCTGTCCCCGGTATCATGTCCCCCCTGTCATCCCCGTCCTCCCCATCCCTCACCCGTGTCCCCACCCATCACCCTTGTTTTGGGGGGGGAAGAGATCCTCCCCCTCTGTCATCTCTGTCCCTGTATACTGTGTCCCCCCCGTCATCTCTGTCCCTGTATACTGTATCCCCCCCACCTGTCATCTCTGCCCCTGTATACTGTGTCCCCCCCACCTGTCATCTCTGTCCCTGTATACTGTGTCCCCCCGTCATCTCTGTCCCTGTATACTGTGTCCCCCCCGTCATCTCTGTCCCTGTATACTGTGTCCCCCCCGTCATCTCTGTCCCTGTATACTGTGTCCCCCGCACCTGTCATCTCTGTCCCTGTATACTGTGTCCCCCGCACCTGTCATCTCTGTCCCTGTATACTGTGTCCCCCCCCACCTGTCATCTCTGTCCCTGTATACTGTGCCCCCCCGTCATCTCTGTCCCTGTATACTGTGTCCCCCGCACCTGTCATCTCTGTCCCTGTATACTGTGTCCCCCGCACCTGTCATCTCTGTCCCTGTATACTGTGTCCCCCCCGTCATCTCTGTCCCTGTATACTGTGTCCCCCCCGTCATCTCTGTCCCTGTATACTGTGTCCCCCCCGTCATCTCTGTCCCTGTATACTGTGTCCCCCCCGTCATCTCTGTCCCTGTATACTGTGTCCCCCCCGTCATCTCTGTCCCTGTATACTGTGTCCCCCCCGTCATCTCTGTCCCTGTATACTGTGTCCCCCCCGTCATCTCTGTCCCTGTATACTGTGTCCCCCCCGTCATCTCTGTCCCTGTATACTGTGTCCCCCACGTCATCTCTGTCCCTGTATACTGTATCCCCCCCAACTGTCATCTCTGTCCCCCCCCCCCCCCTCGGTCGTCCCTGGTATGATGGGTCCTCACCTGTCATCTCTGTCCCTGTAAACTGTGTCCCACCCGTCATCTCTGCCCCTGTATACTGTATCCCCCCCACCTGTCATCTCTGCCCCTGTATACTGTATCCCCCCCACCTGTCATCTCTGTCCCTGTATACTGTATCCCCCCCAACTGTCATCTCTGTCCCCCCCCCCTCGGTCGTCCCTGTCCCTGGTATGATGGGTCCTCACCTGTCATCTCTGTCCTGAGTACACAGACAGGGGTACTCCGGAGCTGGGAGTCTACAGAGCCATACACATAGCAGGGCCCTGACTCCTCCCCACC